>CM053789.1:795651707-796046707 GCA_028749045.1 Cupressus sempervirens
CTGAGACCAATTGTAGTTGGACCATTCCAACCATTACACTTTTACATCCTTCTGTTACAGAGCAATGCACTCAACCCTACCTTTTTGACTTAACCATCAAGATTGTTAGTGATAGAACTGCATAATCTTTTAAAATATAATGGATGCCTCAGAGAAAATAACTATTCCTTTCTTTTAATTTATTTTTACTATCTCCTACAATACTTAAAATAAGGCATACATCAAATAATTATTTTCATTCCTTTATTAACAAAATCCTCAAACAATCTGAATAATTAATATTAGATGCCTTCCTAACAATACCTTTGACACTGTATTTGAAATAATAAACCTTGTGCTAAGTTATATAAATTAGTAAGCTCATTAAAATTCCTATAATATTCTAATGCCATAACTACACCTTCATTTCCTTTAAAGAGTCCAATTAATTAATCTCAAACAATCAACACCTTATCTAGTCTTACGAAATGAACATTAGAACTTAAATATTATTAATTGAAGATTTCTGCTAAATATCAATCAACATCTTTGGACTTATCACCTCAAACCTGTATATCAATCTCAAACATCTAACAATTAAGCTAACATGTATACAATCAAGGGCATTTAAACTATGTAAAACTCTAAAAAAGACTCAGACCCTGGACTAGGGGTCTAGGTAAGAAAACATTATACTAGGGGTCCCCATTTCTAGGAGAAATAGGGCATGCATTGTGAAACCACAATAGATTTCTCATTTCTAAATTTATACAAGAGCCTTCTTGACTCTAAGTTTGCACTACCTAGGTTACCTATGTATTGTGGGTTATGGGATTTTGTCTTTAAGATATATGAGAGAGGTAGTCTTTGGGTTATGATGGGAGGATAATTATATCAAATTTATCCTAACAAGTGTCAAGAGTTTAAAAGTGACTCCAAGGTGTGGGAAATAATTGAGAAAGAGAAAATGATTACATATGTGGAAGGAATGAAGGGGTATAACCTAGAACTATCTCAAAAAAATTTAGATTCTTGGGAGGATGGTAAGTTTACCATTGGTGATGTTTCTTTCCTAGTAATGCTAGAATCTATTGGGGCTATTACTCAGGAAAGTATGAAAAGTGAGTAGAAAGTGGTGTTATCTATTCCCCTTAAGTTTGTTTCTTTGGAAAGAAGGTACAAATTTTTCCATTCCCATATTTTTCCAATGCTTAGTCATTTTAGATGCAATGTGAAGTTTTTTTTCCCTTCTATATTTTCTCATGTTTGTCATTACCTAGTAAGAAATATAGGGTTAAGGGTAAAGCCCCTCTCCACCAAAGCTTACATTTTAGATTGTAAGATTTTTATTGAGATTTGACACCCCAAGCTATCCTATCCCCCAATTTGTCAATTGAGCTTATTAATTTAGTCTTTATCCCCATCTCTTCCTCATCTAAGAAGTTACAAGCTAGCTAGATCCCCCAAAATGTGCCCTATATTTTGGACCACAGATAAATCCACTGCTTATTCTATTCCCAATGAGCCCTCTACCTCCCTCTTCCGTCCCTTCTCAAAGACTTGGCTTAGTTACCTAGAGGATCCCCATATCCATCGATCTTCTTCTCCTAACCTAATCCCCAAAATTGTTGATGGATACATTGATCTTGAATCCCTGACCCTTAAGTTAGGTGAGTTGTGCATTTTTCACAAAAGACATAAAGCTATTAACAATTGTCTTCTCTATCAACTACAAATTTCCAAAAGAAAAATAAACAAATTGGAGGCTCTTAAAAAGGTTGAATGAAGGATGAGGAATTAGACTAAAGCTAAAAGGTATGATACACTATGGAAAGTGGGTAGATATTTTGGGAAAAAACTTCACATTCGAGAATTAATTGAGAATAAAATATCATAGATTCATTCCCTTGTACCATCATAAGAGGAGGAGAATGAGATCCTCATAGTCCTAACATCAATGAAGAAGTCTTAGGCTAAGTTGGGGGTCCAAATCAAGGACCTTTCTTCCTAGTAGAGAGAAATCTAGGATAAAGTGGATAAGGCCATTGGCAAAATTCAACAAGAGCTGGAGGAGAGAAAGCTTAAGAAAAAGAGAGGGAGGAAAGCTGTGGTAAAGAGGAGGGTCTTTAGATTGTCACTAAGAATGAAGCTAGGTTGGGGGATGTGACTTCCTCTCATCCTTCTAAGCAACCTTCCTTCCTAGAGAAGCTTAAGGAGCTGAGAAAGTAGGTGTAGTGTTGGTATGCTTTTGCATATTTTTTGGTTCCTGTTACTTGCAAGTTTCTCTATTGGTTTTTTGTCACTAAATTTTAGTAGTGTTGTTTTTAATGTTTTATAGTTTGGTTGTGTTTTTAGCTTAGCTTTGTTTTGGTTGATGCTAGTTTTGTAAGGTTTTACTTCTTGTAAGCTTATGACTATTTTTCCACTAGACTTGATTTTTTTGTTGTTGTGGGGTTTAGGCCCTCCTCCCACTTTACTTAATTAGAGCTCATAAGATAAATTTCTAAGAATTTAATAAATAATAAATATTTGTAAATACATTTATGTGAAATGCTTATATAGATTTATATGGTACACACATGTATGATCTCTTCTATATTATGATCCTTGAATGTATGTGATGTGAAAATGAAATGCTCAAGATCCATTGATTTCAAGTTTTTAGGATAAAAACAAAGAGAGCTGACTAGAGCATTGGAGAAAATAATTTAGGAACCCAACAAAACATGGGATTGAAAGTTAATTTGGTCCTAGTTATAGGTTGACTTAGGTTGACATATGTGTCAACTTGGGTTGACCTATAGCTTAGGGAATCCTAGGGTTAGTAGATCTAAGGTATCAAAGGTTGTATAAAAAGAATCATAAAATAATTTTTTTTCCAAAAGATATGGAAAAAAATGGCATCAAAATAACACTTATGAGAGTCATGCATGAAAATTGGCAATGACTTGCAAATTTGAGCAAGATTAATGGAAGAAGAGAGAGGGACCAAAACCACACTAAGGAGGGATAAAAGGTCTCAAAATAGGTGCTACCATTTTAAGATGGTACAAATCCTAAAGGAATATATCATCCCCACGATGACTTGTTAACCCTCAAAAGTAGTGAAATTTGTTTTAGGAGACAAGAATTTAGAAAGAAAGTTGAAAATATAGGTGGTGTGGGGATAGAGTATCATAAATAATTATGGGATCCCATGCATGCTAAAATGGGGATAAATTGAGCATCTAACTATAGGATCTTGTAATTTTGGATGGTATACAAATTGATATCTTAACTCTTCTTAATTCTCTCCCTAGAATATAGGGTTAGTTTTTTTTATTGCACTTTTAACTATTCAACTAATATATATGGCATAATAGATATATTAGATGTATTTTTCTTTAATATTTCATAATTTTAAATCATGTGTATGTTTATGTGTATATATCTCTTAGTTTTTTTAAAAATATTTGCTATAATTTCATAATTATTGGCATATAAATAACTAATTTTCCTATAACAATTTTATAGGAAGAGATATTCTTGCATTAATAATGGTCAAAATAAAGCTATATGGTAAATATTTTCACGTGCACACACATCATTATTTTTTATATTTTATTTACTCAAAAAATTCTTTGCAGTTATTTTGGATCAAAATATAAATTATTAAATCACATACTTTACATTTTGTACAAGCATGACTGCCTAGTCACATGCAGGGTTTGACCCCTTTTTGATCTTTTGTTTTTCCATCATTCCTAGTCTTCTATGATCCCCTTAACCCATTTTAGTTTTTGATTTTATGTTATTTAGTTTGTTGTCTTTTCCTTAATCTTAGATGTTGAGCCCCTCACTCCCTTCACACTACCTCATTTTTATTCTCTTGATAAAAATACTTAATAAGATTTTAACCCTTAAATCTAGTTGATGAAGTAATTTAAATTCTTAAAATTTATTTCTATATTTATCGCAATTGTACACACCTATGGGAAGGATTTGTGAATAGATGTACCTTGTCAAGTCCTTAGAGAATATGGAATAACTGACAATGGAAAATTAAATTGAAATAGAGTTCTCTATGTAAACTTCTAGAGAAAGGGAAAGTATTGACTCTAACTAGTTATATCATAGAAGAAGACACTTCCTAGAATATTTTTTCCATAAACAGTAATCCTAATGATCCATACCAAGAGGAATTATATTTGAAAATGATATTTTACAACTCCAACACAATAGACAAGAACTTAAACAACATCTATATATTAGTATCATTATAGAAGAGCTTGGAAAAATACTTTCTTGCATAGCTATGAACATATTCTAGGTGTTGATAGTCTTCTAGCTTGATTCTTTGAAGACATATGGAGTCATTATAGAATATTATGGTCAAGTTCATTTATAGGCTCTTTGTAAATTATTTTCAATTCATTTTAAAAATTTCCTAAATAAGATTCATCTGAGAGTAAAAACGAGGTCACATATTAGTATCATTCTAGAAGAGCTTGGAAAAATACTCTCCTACATAGCTAATGAATATATTCTAGGTATTGATAGTCTTCTAGCTTGATTCTTTGAAGATGTATGGAATCATTATGTAATATTATGGTCAAGTTTATTTATAGGCTCTTTGCAAATTATTTTCAAGTCATTAAAAAAATTTCCTAAATAAGATTTGTCTGAGAGTAAAAAAGAGACATAGTTTTCTTATGAATGTTTATCGTGTTAATGTAGCCAAGGAGAGGAGCTCAAAGAGTTAAGTCCAATACTTACAGCAAGAGTCATACAAAGGAAGCAATAAGGAAATAAAATTAAGAGATATGAAAGATGAACCTTCAATTATCATAAGCTCAATGAAAATGGGTCTTCAATTGTAGTCATACATTCCAAGCATACATGCTTGATTAAAAACATGAACCCTACTTTGTATTTAAACAACCACTTCACTTTGACTTTCTAGGAAGATCAATTACAATCCTTATAAAGACTTAATGAGGTATTATTTGACCTAGAATATATTACATTCTCCAAGAATTATAAAATATATTTCAATATAGGGAAGGGTCTAAAGTACATATATCTTATCATATAATTCAAAATTAATCTATTGTAATCTAAAATATGAGTCCACACAAGATACAAGAACATTGATATATACACCAACATGTATTACTAATTGAGAAATGACTTTGCAAGGTTAAAAAATATGAGCCATTCACGAAAGTGGCAAGAAACTTAGTAAACCAAGAAGAATCCAACATAACTTGATCAAGACAAAACAAAATGCATTACAATCCAAGAGATATATAGAAAATGAAGTCTAGATAACACCCTTAATATTGCAATAGCTAACTCAAAGGACTAAAGGATCACTATGAGAAATCCAACCACTACACAAACAAGAAACTAATTTAGAATAAGCATATTTTTGTTTGATACAAGATTTTTGAGAACCCAAGATGATCATACATCAAACACTTGAGGTAATTGAAAAAGTGAGTCCCCCACTTTATTTCTAAAGAAAATCAAAATAATTTACCTTGGCTTAATATATTATTAAGAATCTTCAATTATTTTCTCTTTCCACTTCACTAGATATTCCTTATACCACTCACCTCTTATACTCCTACCAACTCTGCTAAATCTCTTCTATCTCATCTAGTTACTTAGGATTGTTGGAATTATAGATGGAGTAACTGAGAGGGGGCATGAATTAGTTACCACAAAAACAAATCCATAGATCTCTTATATGCCTTAAACAACTAGTTACTGTTGGTACCTAGTAAATACTATAAGAATGTTGTAACTCAGTAGATTAACTTGTTGCTGATCATCTAGTATTTATAATTATTTATATGCATGCAAAAGTAAATAAAATGAACACAAGAGACACCAGATTTAATGTGGAAACCCAATATGGGAAAAACCACCAAGTAATTAGCTACCAATTTTTCACTCTTCTGAAGTGAGCCCTATTAGGAGCCAACCCTATTAAAGGTTACAATACACACTATTAGATGTGATCCTGTCAGAGGATTTAATCACCCTATTAGGAGTGGCCTTGCTAGAGGTCTTTAGAATAATTCAACTAAATTGTCACCTTGTTAGAGGATTTACAAAATGGCTATTAAACCAACTCTATTAAGAGATTTGAAATTATTGCTACAATGGTTAGAAAGTAACAATGAATTGACCTGAATAAGATGCAACTAAATTTGCTGATAACAGATCTCCATTCTACACTATTAGATCCTTCTTGATCAAATATAGCTTTGCTGCTCCTCAATGATCTCTGATCATCCTTCAAAATTCACTCTTAGTCCTTCTTCTCATTCACATCCATCACACACTTAGAATTCGTAGCTTGACCTCATATATATACCATTCAGATTATTAAGTCGACTCATTCATAAGTTAAATTTACCAATAAACCATACATCAGTTGGCTACAAATATTATATTAAACAAATAAATTTTATTTCACAAAATAATGGAATCCTTCACTGGCTGACCCTACTTGATAAATACTACATCCAAAAATAATTTCTTGAGTTAACTGACTCAACTCGGTTAACACTACAATTTTTATGAAATCCTTTGGCTATTGAGTGAACTCGGTAAGACCTATATTTCCTTCACTATCCATGAAAGCTCGGTTAGAACTATTCCCTATACTATTTTCTCTTGATGATCAAGTAAGCTCAGTAACAACTAAATTTCCTTTGCTAAACCTTTAAAGCTCAATAGCAACTGAATTTCCTTTACTAAACCTTGAAAGCTCAGTTACAACTGCCTGTGCAAGGTAAAGCCTGAGAATGCTCGATAGACATTGTAAACCTTCTTTGCTAACCTTCTGAACTCGACAAACTTTGTCTTTTGCCTTGCTGACCATCTGAGCTCGGTAGACTCTGACTGATAATTGATATGACATTTGTGTAACATCAAAGACAACACACAATTGAACAATTGTACCCAACAATCTCCCTCTTTAGCATTGATGGCAACACAACATGTCATAGCAGAATGAAATTTGAAACAAGTCTTTTCTAGTAGAATACTTCTTCCTCTTATACCAAACTTTCCAAATACAGTAATCTCCCTCTTTCATAATAATCTCTCCCTCTTACACAAGCTCTCTTTTTCTTAAAAATTTCATAAAGATATGATAGTATACTCTCCCTCTTTGACAACACATGCCAAAAACAATACAAATCAAATGAATAGCATTGTACCTGATGTACTGATTCATATGCAATGTCTTCATTACTTTTCTGCATCAACTGATAGATCTTTAATTTTTTTCTTGTTGATGCATTACTAAAACTGTATGTAGTGAGCTTCAGATAAGGGAATGGCCCCTAACTTACCTCTTAGATACAAGAATGCATCCTTAGGTAAAGGCTTTGTGAATATCTCAGCAATTTGTTCCTTTGTATGGACATATTCCAATCTGATTTTCTTTTCTTGTACCAATTCTCTAACAAAGTTATATTTTATAGCAATATGCTTGGTTTTTTAATGCATTACTGGATTCTTGGATATGTTAATTGCACTTGTGTTGTCACAAAACATAACAATAGGTTCTTTGATTTCTTGCTTTATACCTTCCAATAATTGCTTGAACTACATAATGTTTGAGTAGTTTACTACTGCTGCAGCATATTCAGCCTCTACTGTGGACCAGGATATATAGTTCTACTTTTGACTTGTCCAAGAAACCAACCTTTTTCCAAGAAAGAAAGCTCCTCCACTTGTACTCTTTCTATCATCAACATTCCCTGCCCCATCTGCATCAGTGAACACTTTTAAATTCAGATTTCCTCCAAGTTTTTACCATAATCTATAATCTTCAATTCCTTTTAAATATCTCATGATCCTTTTGATTGCCATCATGTGATTTTATTTTGGTTTTTTTGAGAATCTTTCCATAATTCCTACTGCAAGGGAAATGTCTAGGCTTGTACGCAATACATACTGCAACTTTCCAATCATAGATCTATACAATATCTGATCCGCTTCCTTTGATTCATCATCTTTGGTAAGTTTCAATCCAGTACATATAGGAGTCTAAATTGGTTTCCAGTCTTCCATACCAAACCTTTTTAGTATCTCCTTGATGTATTTAGATTGACTGATGCAGATGCCATTCTTACTCTATTGAATTTGAAGACCAACAAAGAATTTGATTTCACCAAACATTGACATTTCAAATTCCTTGTTCATTTTTTCTAAAAATTATTTGCAAAGATCATCTTTTCCTATTAACAAAGTATCATCTACAAATATCTCTGCTAAAAAAGTCTTATTATCTAGTCCTTCCTTTATGTAAAAACTACTGTTATCATTAGTTCTTTGAAAACCAATCTGAATAAGATAGTTATGCAATCTTTCATACCATGCTCTACGGGCTTGTTTAAAACCATATAATGCTTTATGTAGTTTGCAAACCATGTGCTTCTTGTTTGGATCAACAAAACTTCCAGGCTATTCAATGTAAACCTCTTCATCCAATATGCCATTGAGAAATGTTGACTTGACATCCATCTGATAAACTTTGAATCCTTTGTATGGAGCATATGAAAGTAGGGTTCTGACACCTTCCAATCTTGCAATAGGAGCAAAAGTCTCACCATAGCCTACACCTTCTTCTTGAGAGTATCCTTTGCATACCAGTCTAGCTTTGTTCCTTGACACATTACCATCTTCATTTAACTTGTTTCTGAATACCCACTTAGTTCCAATTACATTTTTGTCTTTAGGTCTAGGTACAAGAGTCCATGTTTTGTTTTTTTCTATCTGTTCTATCTTTTCATTCATAGCTTCAATCCAAATTTCATTTTTTAATGCATCTTTGACATTTCTAGGTTCAAAATCAGCAAGTAAGCAAGTGCCTTTCAACTTAATTCTTGTCATTGTTCCTTCTGATTTATCTCCAATGATCTGATTTGGTGCATGATGCTTCCTGACATTCTTGGCTAACACAGGCTCCTTACCTTTTGAATGTCTTGCATTGTTTTCCTTTTGTGTCTCAACTTCTAGTTCTGGTTCTAGTTGCTTGGGCTTGGTAGATGTTGATTTGGTAGCTTTTGTTTGCAACTCGAGTTCTTGCAACTCGATAGGCATTAACTTAGTTTGAACTTCCTACAACTCGATTACTAAAGACTCTAGAGTTGAAGATTCTTGATTAATAGATATATTTAGTATTGTATCAAGTTCAATGTAAACAAATCTCCTATAGTCTTTAGGTTCCCTCTTGCTTTCTTCTTCAGTTCTTTCTGTAAACTCATCGACTTTCACATGTGCACTTTTTGTGACTTCGTGAGTAGACAGATTCAAACATCTATATGCTTTACTTTTGCAAGAATATCCCAAAAATATTCCTTCATCACCCTTTACATCAAATTTACCTTTTCTAGATTCTTTTAAAATGTAACATTTTCTTCCATATACTTTTAGGTAACTTACATTGGGTTTGTAGCCATACCACAACTCATAGGGGGTTTTGAATGAGTCCTTTTTCATTCCATTTTGTTCAGGAGTTCCTAGTGTCGAAACCTATCTTTTGATTCCCCTTTCAATGCAAAAGTTATTAAATTCATGTGAAATAAATTCACCACCTCTGTCAAATCTTAAACATTTAAGTCTTTTTCCTATTTCCACCCATCATTCTTGAATAATCATCAACAAAAAGAATGAAATTTTTTTCACCAGTATAACTTTCAATTCCAATATGTCCACATAAATCTGTATGCACAATTTCTAAAATTTCTTCAAACTGATAGTTCTTCCTTTTAAAACTAGTTTTTCCCATTTTTCCAATTTGACAATTCTTGCATAGACCAACCTCAAGTTTCTTGATGTTAGGAATGCCTCTTAATTTCTTGAATTTACTTATCTTTACCAAGTTGTCAAAGTTTACATGACATAACATCCTATGCCATAACCAACTTTCTTCAACTTGAGCAATAAAACATGAACATTCACCAAGTTCAAGATAAAATAAGTTACCTTTAGTTTGAGTACCTGATCCAATTAGCTTTTCTTTTCTATCCAACAGTCTTGATTTTCCATGCATAAATTCCACTTTGAATTTGTTACTTAGTAGTTATGCCACACTCAACAGATTGTGCTTTACTCCTTCTACCCAATATGCATTATCACATACAAGTTCCTTGGTTAGTGAGATTCTTCATTTTCCTCTTATACAACAAGGTTCATTGTTACCAAATCTTACATTGCCACCATCATAGTCTTCAAAGTGTTCGAACTTAGTTTTATCACCAGTCATGTGATGAGAACAACCACTATCTATAATCCATGTATCATTTTTTCTCACATGAGAAATGAGTGCCATTTCTTCATCATTATCAAATTCATCCTTTATAGCTATGTAAACAATTTCATCTTCTTCATCATCATCAAAATCATTAGAATCTTTAGCCATGAAACATGTTTTCTTACCTTTATTCTTGAATGATTTGAAGTTTTTCTTGTCATTGCACTTGTGACCTTTCTTCTCATCCTTGCTCTACTTATTTGGGCACCTAGTAGCAATATGTCTAATTTCTTCATAGGAAAAACAGATTAGAGGAACCTTACCTTTATATTTTCCTTTGCCTCTTGAATATTTCCTTGTTAGCAAAGCTTCAACCACCTTAAGATCACTGTCTGAACTCTATTCTAATTCTTCATCACTATTTGATTGAGGATCCTTTAACTTTTTGCCTTTTTCTTTGAGTGAAAGCTTGGCTTCAAATGCTGATTCAATTTTCTTGGCAGCTAGAACATAATTATCATAGTTGTCTAGCTCAAATGCAATCAATCTTCAGACTATTGCCTCTAAGTTTATCTTATGATTTGCTTCACAACTTCTTTCTTGAATTGCAGAGACTCTAATTACATAAATAGGAAGTAGAGTTCTAAGAACTTTACTTATAACTATCTCCTCCTTAATATCTCCTCTAGATGCTTTGATTGCACGAACACATGCTTTAACTCTTTCAACATATTTTGCAATGTTTTCATCCTCTCTCATCCTCATTTGATCAAATTGTCCTCTTAAACTTTATGCTTTGGCTCTTCTCACATTATCATCTCCTCCATAGATTTCTTTTAGCTTGTTCCACATTTCAAAGGCAGTTTTCCAATCATTGATGTCATCAAATTCTTCATAATTCAGAGTAGATGCTATATCTATCATCATGTTTTTGTGGGTCTTCTTTTCAGTAATATCATTGATAGATAATGTACTAGCAGGTTCTGCATATTTTTTATCAAGGTACTTCAGTCCTGTATCACCAATAGAAGCCAGATGAAGTCTCATCAACCCCTACCATGTTGAGAAGTTGTCCCTATTAAGTCTTGGAATTTCCCTCTTATAAGACATCCTGACCTTTGGCTTAGATCCTTGAAATCTTTTCCTACAAGCACCAAATGCTCTGATACCAATTATTGGAATTATAGATGGAGTAACTGAGATGGGGGGGTGAATCAGTTACCACAAAAACAAATCCATAGATCCCTTAAATGTCTTAAACAACTAGTTACTTCTAATACTTGGTAAATACTATAAGAATGTTGTAACTCGGTAGATTAACTTGTTTCTGATCATCTAGTATTTATAATTATCAATATGCATGCAAAAGTAAATAAAATGAACACAAGAGACACCAAATTTAATGTGGAAACCCAATATGAGAAAAACCACCAAGTAACTAGCTAACAATTTTTCACTCTTCTAAAGTGAGCCCTGTTAGGATCCAACCCTATTAAAGGTTACAATACACACTGTTAGGTGTGACCCTGTTAGAAGATTTAATCACCCTATTAGGAGTGGCCTTACTAGAGGTTTTTAGAACAATTCAAAAGAACTATCACCTTGTTAGAAGATTTACAAGATGGTTGTTAAATCAACTCTGTTAAGATATTTGAAATCATTGCTACAATAGTTAGAAAGT
This sequence comes from Cupressus sempervirens, assembly GCA_028749045.1. Lineage (NCBI taxonomy): Eukaryota > Viridiplantae > Streptophyta > Pinopsida > Cupressales > Cupressaceae > Cupressus > Cupressus sempervirens. Next base: position 795,663,626 of record CM053789.1, read on the forward strand.
AACAATGAATTGACTTGAATAAGATGCAACTAAATTTGCTGATAATAGATCTCCATTCTACACTATTAGATCCTTCTTGATTAAATATAGCTTTGCTGCTCCTCAATGATCTCTAATCATCCTTCAAAATTTGCTCTTAGTCCTTCTTCTCATTCACATCCATCACACACTTAGAATTCACAGCTTGACCTCATATATATACCATTCAAATTATCAAGTCGACTCATTCACAAGTTACATTTACCAATAAACCATACATCAGTCGGCTACAAATATTACATTAAACAAACAAATTTTATTTCACAAAATAATGGAATCTTTCACTGGCCGACCCTGCTTGATAAATACTACATCCAAAAATAATTTCTTGAGTTAACCGACTCAACTCGGTTAACACTGCAATTTTTGCGAAATTTTTTGGCTGCTAAGTGAACTTGGTAAGACCTATATTTCCTTCACTGTCCATGAAAGATCGGTTAGAACTATCCCTTGTACTATTTTCTCTTGATGACCAAGAGCTCGATAACAATTGAATTTTGTTTACTAAACCTTTAAAGCTCAGTAGCAATTGAATTTCCTTTGCTAAACCTTGAAAGCCTGAGAATTCTTGGTAGACACTATAAACCTTCTTTGCTAACCTTATGAACTTGGTAAACTTTTTCTTTTTCCTTGTTGACCATCTGAGCTTGGTTGACTCTAAATGATAATTGATATGACATTTGTGTAACATCAAAGACAACACACAATTGAACTATTGTATCCAACAAGGATATTGTGTTCAACATATGATTCATCTTCTATACTCAAAGCATCTTCCTGATACTCATAAAATCTATAACATTAAATATAGATGATATATCTATATCCTTTATTAAATCATCCTCATCTTATACTTACAAATTTTTTATGTACAAAATATCCTTGTGGTAGAACCAAATCTCAATTTCTAATCTTTTCTTCAACCCCAATAAGTTCCCTAAACCCTTTTTTACTACCTCTATCTATCCATCTATTCCTTTGTGATGAAACACATAAATAAACTTCATTTTTTTCTTTACATTATTCCAAAGTGTCCTCCAAAAATAACCAACAAACTTACAATCCCTGTGTGAAAAATATAGATATAGTTAATCTACACAACCTCACAATTGCCTTGAAAAATAAGTCAACTACATGCTTATTTTTTCTTCTTACAAGATATGAAATGAGCCATATTTTAAAACCTATTTAGTATCACAAATAGATAATCATTACCTGTTAGTATCTTTGGTAACCCTAGTGCAAAATCCATGTTAATGTCCTCCTTGTTGGCATTATCAAAGGTGTATATAATTCTTCCTTTTGCAATTTGACAAATTCTACAAATTTGAATAAATTTCCTAACATTCTTATGAATACAACGCCAAAAGAATTCTCACATAATAATTCCACTATCTTTTCAATATTTTAGTGTCCAACTAGTCCTGCAACTTTTTTTCCTTAATCAGATTATCCCTCTTAGAACTCCCTTGTGTGCATATCTAAGATCCTCTAAATAGCATAACATCTTGAATGAAATAGTCCAACCATTTTCTGTGGTATGCCACAATAGGTTTTTTGCAAAATTTCCAAGGTTCTAAGAAATCTAGGTCACTTTTATACAAAGTTCCTAACTCCTCAAATCCCAATAAGTCCCATGTTTGTCAATAGGGTCCTTTATCTAATTAGAGCATCAACAACTTTATTTTTTTTACCACATCTATGTCTCAAGACAAACATGACAATTTGTACGAATTCAACCCATCTAATATATTTTATATTCAAATCCTTTGACTATTCTAATATTGTGATATTAGATTATAAGTTTACAACACAAAATCCTTAGGGAACAAGTAATGTCTAATTTTATTTAAAGGTTGTACTATTGCATAAAATTTATGATCATAGGTTGAATATTTTTCTTGGCATGAATCAAATTTTATTGAAATAAGAAATCAATATACCTTCTTGAATTAACACAACTCCAATTGCATTTCCAATTGTATTACAATCCACCTTGAAGACTTTATTGGAACAAAACATGACTATAACTTGTTAATTTATTCAACTTGTCCACCACCTTAAAGAAGAGCATCAATAAGTTGGAGGAGAGATAGGAGATCATGGAACAAAGGTTCAATGATGTGACCAAATTTGAGGTTTTGGTTATGCATTTTGCAACTTCTACCATTCACCTTCTACATGTTAGGATTAACAACAAACATAAATAACAATTACATGCAAATATAACCAATATCATAAAATAATAAATATCTCATAAGAGAACACGAGACACGAAGATTTGATGTGGGTCACCCAATCCTTGGGCTACATCCACCAAACAACAAGTCCAATATTATTATGATCTAGTAATTACAACCTGATAACAATCTGTAATCCATTATAGCTCAATATCACTGAAAAAATAAATTATTGCATCACATCTTATGAAATCCCTAACCCTAAGCCTTTTTTATTCAAGATTCTTGTTTCTTTAGGGTTATAATCAATTACATGTCAGCCCAAAAGAATTATGAAAAGTATATAGTACATTCCTGATCAATCACCACATATCAACAATCTCCCTCTTGGGGACTAATCAAGCTCCACATTAAATAATAACCTCCCACTCAGAGACTAATCTTGTAGAAATACTGCTACTAAATGGGGCTCCTTAAACTACCTTAGACTCAATTATTCTTTTATCTTGTCCAATCAAGAAGACCAACCAAAGTTGAAGTGGAGTTCAAGTTCTCCCTTGTCACTACCTTTGTAAACATATATGTTGGATTGTCATTTGTATGTATCTTGTCCAATTTTAATTGTCCATGATCTAAAATTGACCAAATGAAATGGCATTGCAACCATATGTGTTTTGTCTTTGAATGTAGAGAAGAATTGTTCACAAGATGAATGACACTTTGACTATCTATAAAAAATAATTATCCCTCTGAGGGTGTCCCAATTATTCCAAGAAAAATTGAAGGCATATCATCTCCTTGGCTACCTCTATAGTAGCAACATACTCTGCCTTTATAGTAGGCAAACCATCAACCTTCTGTAATCCAGAAACCCAACTCACTATTGCCCAACCAATAGTAAATACATAACCTATAGTACTCCACCTGGTATTAGTATCCCATGCCAAATCTGAGTCAACATAGCTCAATAAATTAGTAGTAGAGCCCCCAAAGTGTAAAAACTTATTAGATGTTCCTCTCAAATATCTGAGAATCCATTTGATTGCATTCCAATACTCAATTTCAGGATGATTCATATACTTGCTAACAACTCCCACTACATGTGCAATATTTGGCCTTGTACAAACCATAGCATACATCAAGCTTTCTATAGTTGAAGCATAAGGTACCTTGGACATCTTATCATCCTCTTCTTGTGTCTTTGGACATATATCCTTAGTCAACTTCAAATGACTAGGTAAAGGCATGTTGACATCTTTAACATTCTCCATAGAGAAACACTAGACCACCTTCTAAATATAATCAGCCTGAGATAATGTCAATTTTTTTGTTTTTCCTATCTCTATAAATCTTCATACCAAGGGTTTTTTTAACTACCCCCAAATATTTTATAGAAAATGAATGTGCTATCTATTCTTTTAACCCCTTAATGTGATCCATGTTAGAACCCATTGCAAGCATAGAATCAACATATATAACATAAAATAATGTAGTTGTCATTTTTGAACCTCTTAGAATAAACACAATGATCTGAATGAAACCTACTATATCCACGCTCATGCATAAAACTATCAAAGTTTAGATACCATTGTCGAGGTGCTTGCTCCAAGCCATATAAACTTTTCTACAATCTCTACACTAAGTTCTCCTTACCTTTGACCTTAAATCCCTTCGACTATGCCATATATATTTCTTCATCCAAATCACCATAAAGAAAGGTTGTTTAAATATCAAGCTACTCCAAATGTAAATCTTCAATAGCCAAAATACTTAAAATAGTGTGAATAGAAGTCGTTTTAACAACAAGAGAAAATATCTCATCAAAACCAATGCCCTTTTTCTGTAGAAATCCTTTTACAACTAACCTGGATTTAAATATTTTCTTACCTCCATCCTCTTCTTTCAACATGTAAACCCATTTATTTTGTAAAATCTTTTCACCAAAGGAAAATTACATCTATACCAAGTCTTATTTTTCAAAAAAGAATCCATCTCTTCTTTGATTGTAGACTCCCACTGAATCTTTGTATCCACCCACATAGTTTTATCATAACATGAAGGTTCACCAACATTAGTTAGTAAAATAGAGTACACAAAGGGAGAAAATCTTTCTGGAGGTCTACTTAGCCTTGTTGACCATCTAACATTCACTGGGGTGTGTGGTATTTGTTGTTGTAGATCATGAGGAACTATGAGAACATAATCTTTTGGAGTATCATCCAACAGTATATAATCATCTTCTTTCTTCTCATGTTGTTGTAGAAAATCTTTGTACAATAGTTTCTCTTTGAATATGACATACCTGCCTCTTACAATTTTACAATTTTCAAAATCCCAAAGCCTATAACCAAATTCATCAATGACGTATCCAACAAATATAAATTTCTTTGACTTAGCTTCCATCTTGGTTCTATTTTCAAAATCTATATGTGAAAATGCTTCACAACCAAAGGTTTCAAGAGAAGAATAACTCAACTTCTTACCATCCCATGCATCCTCAGGAATATCAAAAGCCAAAGGAGTCAAGGGACCTCTATTAATAAAATATTCAAAAATATTGATAGCTTTTTCCTACATGTTTAAGGGCAATCCAACATAAAACCTCATGCTCCTTGCATGCTCCATTATTATCTTGTTCATGTGTTCATCCACTCCATTTTCCTATGGAGTCCTTGGAACAATTTTTTGTCTATGAATACCATTAGTGGAGCAATAATCTTCAAATTCATGATTGCAATACTCACCACCATTAATAGATCTAAGATATTTTAATCTCTTACCAGTCTCATTTTCAACCAAACACTTTCATTTCTTAATGGTTTAAAATACATCAGGTTTATGTCTAGGGAAATAAACTCATACTTTTATAGTTGCATAATCAATAAATATAACATAATAATGAGAGCCACCAAGGGAAGATACCTAAGCTAGTCTCCTTATGTTTGTATGCATAAGTTCTAATTTTTCATTTTACTTTTCCTTCCCACTCTTCACAAAATTCACTCTCTTTTGTTTTCCATACACACGACTTTCATAGAATCCATATTGATATATTCTAGACCGAGTAACACTTTTTTGAATGAAGTAATTTCATACCTTTCTCACTCATGTGCCCAAGTCTATTGTGCCATAGTGCTATATCTAAAACTACAACAATTTTTTGTTCCCCTTTTCAATTGCAACAATTGTTCTTGAACATTCATTTTTCTTTGAAACAATTAAAGTAGAAGGAACAATATGACCTATACAAATTTATGAGGTGCCTACTTTCACACCTTTTGCTACTACAAGGGACCCTTTTGAAATGTTCAAATTTTTATCATTAAAAGTAACTACACAGCCCTCATCATCAAGCTGCCTTGCTGCAATTAAATTCCTACTCAATCTTGGAACATGTCTTACCTCATGTAGTAGCCAATGATTCCCATTCTGCAACTTAATCTTAACTTTTCCCTTTCCAACAATATGACAGGGTTCATTATCTCCCAAATAAACAAGCCCAAAACCCCGTTGGACATAATCAGTAAAATAACCACTATGGGGTGTAACATGAAATGAAGCCCCAGAATCTAAAACCCAAGAATCATCAATACTTTCTAAAGAAAGAAGCAAAGCATCCTCTTTAGATTTGTGACTTACCACATTTTCCTCCTTGTTCCCTTCTAGTTTATCCCCTTCATTGTTCTTTCGAGTCCAACAATCTCTCATCTTATGCCCTAGTTTTCCATAGTGCCAGCAATCTCTTGGTCCTTTTGATTGAGACCTTTTCCCCTTTGATTTTCCTCTTGATTCCCCATGATTTCCAAATTATTTCCTCTCTCAATTGTTCTACCTTTGCTTTGTGGGTTCAAAGCACTTTCTGATATAGATCTACCTAAGGTTTTCCTATGAGTTTCCTCACTTATAGTAATACCAATCATTTCATCAAATTTTAGGGTATTAGATATAAAAACAAAATTACTCACAACCATTACCAAGCCATTCCAACTTTTTGGAAAAGAAAAAGAAAATCAAGAGAACCCTAATTTCCATCAAAATTGACATTCATAAAAGATAACTAACTAGTAATAGTATTAAACTTATTTAAATAATTTGCTACCGATCCACCTTCTACCATATTCATATTAAATAAATGCTTCATGAGAAATACCTTATTTGAAACAGAGGGCTTGTCATACAATTTCACAAACGTTTGCATAAACTCTTCCATCATCTTCACTTTTGTAATGTTAAATGTCATCAATGGTGCCAACCATAATTGAATGCTACCAAGTTCCTTTCTATTTAAAATCTCCCAATCCTCTTCTGTCATAGTTCCCTGTTTGGATTCCATATATCCTTTTGATAAAGATAGTAGTCCTCCATTTGCATTTTCCATAGTTCTAGAAGGTATTCTCATTAAACTTCTCAACCTTCATCTTACCCTCGTTTGTGATCATCCCTCTCAACTATGAAACTCCCGCTCAAGTGTGAGACTTTCCCACAAAGGATAACTGAAAAAACAACCTTTCTCTAATACCACTTGTTAGGATTAACAATAGATAGAAATAATAATTACATGAAAATATAACCAATATCAAAAAATAATAAATCTCACAGAAGAGAACGCAAGACACCAAGATTTAACATGGTTCACCCAATCCCTGGGCTACGTCCACCAAACACTGAGTCCAATATTATTATTATTATCTAGTGATTACAACCTAATTACAATCCATCATCCCTTACAACTCAATACCACCGCAAGATGCAATTATCACATCATAGATTATGAAATCCCTAACCCTAAGTCTTTTTTTATACAAGATTTTTCTCGCTTCAGGGTTATAATTAATTACAACATGTCAGCCCAAAATTATCAACAAAATAGACTCAAATTTTATTTCAAAGAATTATGAAAAATGTACAATACATTCTTGATTTGTCACCACATATCAAAAATCTCCCATTTGGGGACTGATCAAGATCCACACTAAACAACACTACATGTTGAGAAAGAGGGTCTTACTACAATGGTAGGGGTGGACACCACTAGTTCCTTATACAGGTTTCTTGAAAATGATGGGATACAACTCCTATTGGACAAACTAGAGGAGAAGGAGAAGAATAAAGAGATCTAGCTCTTTGTTGTTTGATATGTTTTTTTTGTAATGTTTTTAGCTTCATTACTCGACCTAGGTGGGCTCTGTTTATGCTACTTCTCTAGACTCTACGTTACTAGCTTTGTATATATTATGATTATGACTATTTATAGTTTTACTTTTATACTTTGGGATACTTTGGTCAGGGAATTTTTGAAATTAAGAAAGGGGGTAAGCTAAATATTTTGTCTCTGACTATTGAGTGTTTATCAACATTTTGTTCCTAGGCCAAACCTCATTTTTAGCTTCTTATTTATTTCAACAATTATATATATTGAGGCATACTATATATATTTTAAATTCAAATAATAGTATTATTAAATAAATTTTACTATATATTCTATGATTATTAAATTACATATAATATTATAATATAATTACTATTAAAAAATGAAAGAATAATAAAAATACAAAATACAAAATTACAAAATTAAATATTCTTAATTATCAATAATAGTTCTTTACTCCAACATTTTAAATTAAATCTTTTAAATAATACTTGTTTCTTCGAACATTTAAATAGGTTTAAAATCTTTCTATAATTTTTATACTGAATGCAAAGAGTACAGAGTTGGAAGGTAGGATATGGGATGGCATGGGGGCATGCATCCAACCAAATTCTAATTTTGTGGTTGGATAGCAGGTGCCTCAAATTTTTAAGTACGATTCATATTTGAATAGGGTGGTCAAGTGATGCTTCCCTATAAAACTTCTTAATGTGTACCTCTCACAAAATGATAGAGAATGCATAATTTTATTCAAGTGAGCGACACATCTATCATATAAGGTTGTATTCACATAAGGCAAACAAAAGAGGGGATTTCTCTTCACCCTATCATGGGTGTTCTAGTAAGAGATGGAGGTTTCACTTTACATCAAGCTAATATGACTATTATACGTATACGTAAACCAAGATGAGATATTTTCCAATTTTTTTTGAATCAAACTATAAAATAATCAACGGTCAAGATTGTTTTGATGGTAGTAATTCTACCTATATTATTTCTCGTCATTGGATGGGAATTTGAGCTCTTCTTTCAAATAAGGAAACACCTAGGCGTAATTAAATTCTAAATGGACCAAAATTAGGGATCCATTTCTCGTTGTTGCATGCACCTCGACCCGTTCTTTACATTATAGAGTCGACTAGGGAACTTGTTGATTGGATCAATGAAGACCTAGATGTGATGGGGTGCTATATGATCGGGGCTTGAGCCTACCTCCTACCTTTCAAGTGGGAGTGGGGGGTGATTTTATTTCGTTTGCCCACCTTTTTCTATAAAAGAAGGGAACATGACTCATATCTATCTCATACTCCACCACCGCATGCGGAGACCAGTTTGTATAATATTTTAGTCGAATTTTGTTTTCCACATATTTTTTAATTCCAATTTTTGTTTTGTCTAACCAAAGAAAATAGATTTCTATTCTAGAATAGCAATTCCTAATTGTCAATTCCTATCCTCGCAATGAAACGGGCCTTGAATGTGCTCGGTTAATATTGACATTTGTGTAATATCAATGACAACATACAATTTGAAGAATTGTTTACAACACTAATATCATCTTGGATAGATGTTCTCAAATCATTAAGGTACATTGCAACACTTATTGATTTGATAACTAATATATAGTACTATTAAGAATTGCTATCTTTTACACTAAATCCTTTTGATTTCAATTTACAATGTTTTAGACAAACTCACTTGGTAGTCAATAGGTAGAAACTTAGCTTTCAAATTGTTCACAATCCTATCCTATGACTTGATTTTATCCTTACCTCTTCTTTGTCTATTAGTCTACAAATGTTCCCAACATAATGATACATGTAATCTCAATTTTGTGCAAGCATACTTTAGTTTCTTATCTTCTTTTGTTCCTTCATGATCAAAGTATTTCTCAATCTCTAAAATTCAATCAAATAATTCATCAACATCTAGCTTTTCATGGTAATCAAGTGGGTTAAAATGTGGTCTATCATTAACCATAGTTATGGATTCTATAAAAATGTCATATACAGGTCAATGCAAGAAGTTGAGTCTCACTTTTGGCCAAATTGTGGAAGTGTTTTTCCTGTTTGTGAAATATATTGTTAATTGATGCCAAAATTTGAGCAATTTAGAGATTAAATATTTAAAAACTTTAGGAATAAAAATTGTAGTGCCTAGGATCTTCTTTTTAAATATGTAATTTATTTGTATACCCTTTTGATAGATTTATTTTTTGGTATGGATTTTTAAAAACCACTTTTTCAAAATGTCTATTTCAGGACCATACCACGCTCATGTACAAACACCATAATTAACCACAACTAAATGAATTTTTGTGAATCCTTTTAAATGAAGTTATCTAACACACTGAATATTAATGAGAATAATTTTCTTGAATTTTTAATGAATATTTTATTTTTATTAATTTTTAGTTGACGATTAAGCTAATTTCTAAAACCTCTCATGTATGGATACCATAATTTAATCAAAATTTAATTTTTAAAGATTTTTTTAAAACTTTAAAAGAATTGTGTGAGGATTGATGACATGTAAATTAATTTACAAAATATGAAAACTTTAAAAAGTTATTAAAGTTTTAGTGAATGTCACTATTTAATGTTTAAGAGATACTTTTGACTAATAAATAATGAAAAAATAGCAAATGAACTCATAACACTATAAAATTTACATTTTTAAAATTAGAATAGTAAGACCTATAATAATTTTTTGTTTTGTCAAAAAAATCAATGGGAACAACTATATATAAATTAAAATAATCCCTAAAATTGTCAATTAAATGCCTTAGTAAAAAATTGGTTCATAAAGGCATAGGCTTAGTGGGAGCAAGCCTATGCCATGCCTTTCCCCAAGGCAAAACTTGATGCAAATTTGCACCCATGCCAAATTCCTACCCATGTTACTAGAATTGGGCACTTGATTTGTAATTCAAAAATTGGGTGCCTAAGTTTGATTTAGCCATTAACCAAATTCGACACCCAATTTATAATCAGGTACCTAATTTTTAAATAATTGGGTACCCAATTTTAAATACCTATTGGGCCCCAAAAGATGCCCCACAGACCAATTTTCAATGATTGCAATGATTGAATGATAGTTTCAATCCACAATAGTGAATTTCTATCATAGTTATTATGGTTTATTGTCTTCTTCTACAATTTGTAAGTTGTTGATTCAAATTCAAACCTGGTGCAAACATGGGATCAAAACAATGAAGAAAGAAGAAAATAAAAGTTTTGACAAATGAGGAGATTGAAAAAAATAAAGAGAATGAAGCACACCATCAATGAGAGAGAAGACAAAGAATTAGAGAGTTGAGCAATGTTTCAAAGGAGAAAGACATTAAGCATACCATGATGGATGAAGAGGTTGAAGAGGAGAACCCAATACAAGGAGATTTAGGTGCACATTATAATCAAACATTCAATACAGGTGTCTGTCCAAACCCTCAAATTTTTCTCATGATGAAATTGGTATTTTTTAGAAGTGGGTTATGATTTAAATGATTTAGATTTTATTCATGAGAATAGATTGCCAAAAAATCATGCACAACAAACTCCAATGGAAATGAATGCCTCAAAAGAAATACTAAGAAAAAATGAAAATGAGATTCAAATTCCAATTAACAGTGAAAATGAAATGCCAATTGAAAATAACAATTGTATGAATGTAGACATGGAAACACCAATTACGAAACAAACATGTCAGAATGATACTAAAGTGCCTGAACATAATTTTTATTTTCCTAATGATGTGCTAGATAATCTTGAGAGATTATTTTCATAGAAACAAATTAGGACACATGCTAATAAATTATATAGACATTTTTTTTATAATAAGAAATTTGGGTTTCAATGTTATTTGATGTTGCAACTAATTGAAATGTCTAAAATTCAAAAAGTGATGAAAATGTTAAGAATGCATGCAAAACCCAAGAATAAAAATGAGTCTTTAAAAAAAGTTGTATCAACTATTGCTAGTGCCTTTGAAGTTATTGGAAAGAGAAGTCGCTCTAAAGATAAGAATGCAGCATAACGAGCAACAACAATAGCTTTAGTTAACAAATCAACAACTGACAAAAGATTGATTAGCAACATAAGTGGATGTCTTAATGTGAATCATAAGACTTTAGAAAGAGATATAAAGAGAAGGGTTGATTTTGAATGTGGTTCAAAAAATATTTTGTGGACTTTTAGTGTTAAACTCCTAAGATGTGATATGAAACTTAGTAGGGAAGCCAAAAGTTCAGTTAAATTTTTTTGGTATGATAATACAAGAGTATCACCTAATTCAAGAGATATTATTAAATTGAGAGTCGACTCAAAAATATGTGATCCACATCCTAAACACCCTTTGGACATGACTCAAATTGAATTGTTTAGAAAACTTGTAGATGGTAAGGTGTTAACTATTACCATAGTCAAAGATATTTTGAAAAGTGTAAACTATGGTATGTAATGATTAACAAGAAAAGAATCACATGTTGTTTTAAAACTCATGGTCAATTTTGTTACCATTATGATGTATTTCGATCTATATGTGGTACCATGCATAGTAAATAAATGTTGCAGGAATGTGGTATAAAAATACCACCTCAAACTATAGAGGATTCCATATTAGGTTTGTCTTGTAGGCCACCTAATGATCAATACTTTCTTTTCAATGCATGTTTTTTTGGTACATGTGATATGTGTGGCAATATTTCTTTGTTAGATATATGTTTGCATCAAAATGATTTGACTACTTTTGCACAAAAATTAGTTGATGTAAAAGGATTCAAAACTATTGAATATCTTTTGAAGGATGGAAAAATTGGAAGAAGGTGTGATCTAGTTATAGATAAAGTTAGTTGTCATGCATTTATGGATGAGTTTAAGAGTGTGATCATATCAAAATATGTTAAACACTCTCAATATGCTAGATGGCTTGATGGACAATTTTGTATATGTAAGAATATATTTCCAATACGTACTATACTTTCAGTTGTTGACTTTGTAGAGAACTACACACTTGCACCACAAGATGAGGTACAACCACAATATTACAATTCAATTCAAATTACAATTTATGTTCATATAGTTTATAGGCATGCACCTAATAGTACAGAGGAGGATCAAAAAATATTGAGAGAGTACCATTTCTATACGAGTGATAATAAATTTCATTCATCTGAGTTTTCCCAATATTGTTTCAAGGTCTTTTGTCATAATTTAAAAGAGAGACAAGTTCAAATAACACAACATTGGATATGGTCAGATAATTGTAGAGGACAATTCAAGAATGCTAAAATGTTCTATTAGTTGAGTAGGACACAGAGGCAAACTAATATCCAATATGTGTGGAGTTTTTTTGAGGTTGGACTTGGTAATGGAGAACATGATGGTGCTAGTGCATGCTTGAAGAGAGAAATTAAAATTTGAGGAAAAAACCAAATTAAAAAATGTACATGAGATTGTTGAATGGTGTAACAAATATTTATACACAGGATCAAGTTAGAACTCTACAATCAAACTTTTCTTCTACCTAGGTGAAGAGAAGAATATCCTTTCAAGATATGATTGTGATACAATTAGCAGGTCAACTAAATGACATTCATTTAGGAGTTCAAATTCTAACACTTGGACTATGTGGACTAGGGAGCTTGCTTGTTTTTGTCAGTTTTGTGTTGTAGGTGAATGGGAAGAATGCGAGAATACAGAATGGGTTGAAGATTGGTAACAAAACTCATTAACACCTACTAACACACATTTTCAGGATGATATAGTGAATGAAGGCTAGAATGTTACATTTGCATCAGAAGACTATGGTTTTATTTCATACCTCATATAACCTGGTATCAATTTTGTTGTGATCATGCTTCGATTTATTTTATTTATTTATGTACATGTCATTAATATAATTCAATTACATGTCTTTAATATATTATTTATATATGTACACATGTGATTAACGTGTCTATGTACTTTATCTTATCTTGTAGGACATGTTTATGTTGTTATTACACCTAATGATAATGATAAATAGACTGAGTATTGGCTAGCTAGATGTGTGGAACCTAAGAAAAAATTGATATGTCATCAAGTAGATGATGATGGTTCTGAGTATCCAATTGGGTCTATCATTGTAGCTGGCACCTGGCTACGTACATACCTAACAAGAAGAAATGGTTTACCAACATTTGAAGACTACCAATCTGAAAAGAAGATTTTACACTATTCTCATCTGGTTGTGTCAAAAAATATCAAATTAGAAAGATACAAATGGAGACTTGCCAATAAGGTATTATGGACAATTTCAATGGATGAGCACGAGACAATCATAGATGCATTGTAAAAGAGAGAGGATGCAGATGGTATAGTGAGATGACTAAATTTAAATCAAACACATGTAAGCTTTTTTCTTTATTGTGTTATTTTTATATATGTACTTATATAATTTAATTACATGTATGTATGTGTTGTCAATAGAAAATTAGAGAACTTATATATACCTCTTATTCAAGTCTCAATTACAATTTATGCAAGTTTAAATGTTAAGGTAGATTGAACATCAACATCTTGTGAAATTACACATAGTGAGTACATATAAATTACACATATTTACATAGTACAGATAGCCCATTAATTTATGCTTTCATTAACATGTGTTTTTTTTTTACAATTTTATTTTGTAGTACCTGATTTGAAGAAATGTGTTAACCAATTTTATATTTTGAGTTCACTTCTATTTATGTCATTGAGATTGTCTTACATATATTGTGAAACATTTTGTAAACATTTAAAAACAAGAGCTTACTTCTATTTGAAAGTTAAAGGTGTGCACTTGATATAATAAATTAATTGTCAATTCAAGTAATGACCTTATTTTTTCCATTACTTTTACATTCAAACATGTTTAAATTAATTTTTGTACATAAATAATTAATTTTTTTGTTCATGTACCATACACTTACAAAATGTATCATAACATGAATAAAATATGTCGCAATAAAGAAAACAGTTCATACTTACAACATGATAACATAATAATCTATACTACATACACTAGCATGATAAGAAGTTGCAAAAGAATAGTAAATGGTCTAACATGTCATAACATGATCTATGAAGTCAAAAAATACATTTAATACCATTAACTGTCCTATACAAAGTGCATCAAAACAACCAATATGTGTCATAAAAACACAATCTAAAGGTACCAAAAAGACCTAATCTATCTTATCTGTAGTCTGCTTTAGTCCATGTGAAGAAGACTCAGATGGATCATCCTATGTAACATGAGCTATCTCATTATGTGGGACACCCCATGAGGCAGATGGATCATCATGTGTAACATGAGGTGTCTCATCATGTACATGCTTAATTGAAATGGGTTTCAAAATCTAGCTTGTAAATAAATTAAATATTCAGTACATAATAAAAATAATACCACATGAGATGGGTGTCCCTTTATAATGGGAGGAGGTGCACTATGAAAGCTACCAAGTACGGCAACGGTGAGGTCCTATAATTTACAATACATACATTTTTAAAACTTGATAAAGAGCATAATGAACTATCTATGTACATAAATCACAATACTAACCTCAAAGGATGATGTATGTACCTCCATTTGGCTTAGTCTTATACTCTCAACAACACTCATGCGGCATAGTCCTTGAGTCAAAATTATATATACATGAATTACAAAGTACGTAAACTAAAAAGTACATAATTTACATTACATTTTTTATAAACTATAAAAATAGTTATATATTTCCTACTTGAGTAGAAGCCAATGTCATAGATGTGTCTAAAGATATGCTACCATGATTATCACCAGCATGTCTCACATGGTCAAAAGATGGAGTCAAAAATAAACTATATAGAGGCCTATATGGATAAGTACGATCCATTTGCTGTTCATTAAACCAAAACACAAAAGTATACATGAATCTATAAGTTAGTAACAATGTACATACATAAAAATAGTACAAATTATTTGTCTTGAGTCAAAAGTTTATATCGTAGGTATTGAGGTTGTGCCTCAATGATCATTGGATTAGGATTGTAAGATTTGAGCAAAAGCGCACAACAAATCCACAAAGCCCAAGAAAACCTACATTCAGAAAACTTGTCACGGAGAAGAAAAAGACAAGAAGAGGCAAAGGTTAGATCTGAAAAACTCAGATGAAGAAAATATTATTCAACGGATCTTCATAATGAAAAATACAAAGAGATCAATCCTTATAAAAGGAGATCAAAAACTCGAAAAGGGTAACCTAAAGCCTAAAAAAGCTAGGTTGCAAAATATAATTAATAAAATATTAATTATATGCACCTACAAGATAGCTTAAGCATACTAGAGTAATAGGCAACTTATTTAATCAAATCAAAGTGATTTAATTAATAAGTGCGAACAAATAATTACTTTAACAACCCCCCTTAAGCAAAACTCAAGATGTAAGCTAACCTAGCACAGCTATGAAAGTAGAAAAGTGGGTCCCGGCAACAAGGCCTGATCAAGTACCCAATATGCAAGATCAAAATATGTGAGGAATAGGGATATTGATTGTAGGATTTGAGCAAAAGTGCACAACAAATCCACGAAGCCCAAGAAAACTTGCATGCAGAAAACCTATGATGAAGAAGAAAAAGACAAGAAGAGGCAAGGGTTTGATTTGAAAAACTCAGACGAAAAAAATATTATTCAACGGATCTTCATAATGAAAAATAAAAAGAGATCAATCCTTATAAAAGAAGATTGAAACCCAAAAAAGGTAACTTACAGCCTAAAAAAGCTAGGTTGCAAAATATAATTAATAAAATATTAATTATATGCACCTATAAGATAGCTTAAGCAAACTAGAGTAATAGGCAACTTATTTAATTAAATCAAAATGATTTAATTAATAAGTGCGAACAAATAATTACTCTAATAGTATACTGACATCAAATTGTGTAGTAATCGACAATCCCTACAAAATTAGATAAAAAGAACATATGAGAAAATGTTATTAAATTCAAGTTCAAATGTACATTATTTATAGTGTAATTCAAAGTGCATTCCATATGAGGGATGCCAAAGTCTATAGGTCTTGGAAAAAGACTATACTACCTCTTAAGAGGAACAATATCATCCATATTCTATTATTTCACAATCAACATACTTTAATATGGTTAATACAATTACACATGTATGTATAAAGAAAATAATTATGTACTTTATTAAAATTTTAATTAAAATTTTACTTGCTGCTCTTGACTGTCTTCAGGCTCTCCCTGCAGAAGGTCAACAAATGATGGCACATCAATATCATCACTACCATCACTATGGGTAGCGTATGCATCTTCATCAAAATCAGCACCCTCAACATAATGGTCATCATATGTCGCATCAACATCACTCTGGGGGCCTCTGTATATATCTCCACAACTAGTGCAAATGTGTCCAAGTGGATGAATATCTCTTGTCTGCATCCACTACTCTACTAAATTTCCTGAAAGGGCACATAATGAGGTAAGATCAGATGACACTGCTCGATGATGGTGTGGTGTTGTGATAACTGGTGCGAGAAGAGGTACAAGAGGCTAAGGTCGTATGCAATTCCTTGTATTATCACTCATCTTTTCCCTAGGCCTATCTTGAGGCATCCCTCCACCAACCCCCTAAAATGATCTAATATAAAAATAATTGGGTTTCAAACCCAGTTCAAATTCAGCCCATAGCTTCCTAAGGAAGTACATGGGCACCTCTTGATTTGTGTGTGGTGGATGGTCAAATACCATCCACCACTACTCCCAAAAGTGTGCTAATATACGTGGATGCATGCACCATCTAATAGAAATGCAAGGCTTCCTCTCATTAATCTCAAGACCTGTCTTAGGGTTTACAAAATATCTTGTAAAATGTCATTTATTTATTTTGAGCTTATGGACCTCTCTATAGGATAGGCCATTAGAATAAAAGGCACATATGTTTTTCCTCCATAATCTAAAGCTATCAATATCACAATCCAAATGCTTTATAGAGTGAACAACACCTTGTATACTATTTGCAAGGCAAAGTAGGTGAAGGGGGGGGGGAGAGGAGGAGGTAGTGGGCCTCATGCTTAATAGTCTCAATATCGTGCATGAGGTTGCGAAGGTTGTACCTCATGGTATCCCTCAGATCCTCTATAGTAGGTGCTATAGGAGGACTAGGTGGTTGTGGAGGTGAGGGTGGAGGTGGAGGTAGAGATGGAGGGGGCAAAGGCGAGGGCGGGGGAGAGGGAGGGGGTGGGGATGGGTCCATCAAATATAATCTGCATATATGTTTAAACAACATAAAAAATACCAAAATTACTATTTAATAAAATAAATCTAAAATATCAATTATATAAATGCAGAGATCTTTAAAACCATATCAATTTAATAAATAAAGTTAAACACTTAAGTAAACTTTAATGTTAAAGCTAATTGAAAATTGTACCAAATTTAAGCCTAATCATAAAATGATACTCCAAAAAACTATATTAATAAATCAACTTAAATGTGAATTTTAAAAATATCTTATATAAATATATTTATGATTATGCCTTAGCAAATTTGTACAATTAAGAATCAATATTAAAACAATTAGGATTGAACATATAAATAAGATTGTGGTTTGGGTTAGGATTTAGGGTTATCCATTTAAAATTAGGGTAGAGTAATTAGCATTATGATTGAGGCACAAAATATAAGATGTAGGATTAGCATTATGATTGGGCCTACTCCTTTTGGGTTAAAATGCAAGATTTTCCTTAATGCTAAGTGTGTGCATCTTGAATGAGATTCCCTTATCATTGCTAATTCTATGTAATATAATATCACACATAATTATTGTTTTAGAAAATGGTTAAGACCAATCACATAGATAATAATAAATTGTAAAGATATTTGCATTTTCCATATATACCAAAAGGTAATGGGACTTGAAATGTCTTAGAAAAAGGGTTGCAAAAAGAGTCATAAGAAACAATGCAAACTAAGAAAGCATGGCATACCATCTTAGAAATCTAGATGGTGATCAATATCATTACAGAAAAATGGAGTTAATATGGCGATACCACTAAATGGAAGAGGGAAGTATTATAACATTTTATTTCCCTTGGTGGCCATATCCAAAAGTGGAAGGGCAGTATGCATTGGTAATGTAAAGATGGAAATGACAATTTCATTTTGTTTATTGTTATGGAAAACATGGCTTTATAAAACAAATATAAATTTTACCCCATGAGAAGGGAATTATCATTTTTGTAACGCTAAAGTTTAATAATCCCAAGTGGCTCACTAGGTTGATCAGTACCTTGGAAATTAATAATGGGACTTTAGAAACCAATTTAATCATTATTAAGTAACATAGTGAAGGATATATATATCATGGGCTAGGTAGAAATATTAATTTTCCTTTCCATTCCAGTAGTGACACTCTACACTTAAGGTGTCATCATATGGATATGTTGATTAGGATTACTCATATAAGATGAAAAAAAATGCTTTTCTTAGGGGTGATTTTGGAGAATATTATTAAAAAGGTTGATTTTTGGACATGACCTAGTAATTTACATACAATGCATATGAACACTATCATTGCCACATTTTTTGTAGTCCTATTAGATCTTAGTAAACCAAAGGAAATGACATGTGCTCTATGAATTAAACTATTCAAAACGATTTCTATAGAGGTTTAGATGTTAAAGAACTATCAAGTGATATGTAGAAAATAAAAGGAGGTGAAATTTTTTTTCCCTTCTCAACTAGGTGATGTTTCAAGAATTGAATAGAGGTGTCTTTGGTGGTAAGATTTAGTGCCCTTTTCTTTAAGAAATTGTTGGACCTATTAATGGACAATAGAAGAAGGTGGTCCCAAAAGTAATGGTTTCAGAAGGTCTTTTTAGTGAACATGAGGAGGATGTAGTCAAAAGTAACCAAAATATTATTTCTTCCTCTAGAATAAATTTTAGTAAAGAGGCTAAGTTGGAGACTCATGTGGATTGAGACCTTAGATGTTTAGTAAATATTTGTGTAACCAAGAATGTGTATCAAAAAGTGGTGTTTACTTATAGGCAACTTCATGTTTGATTACTAGATCACAATTATGTTTTGTGTAAATGTCATACTAATAGTTAGGGTGATAACAAGATCTTATTTGGAAGATATTTTTGGATGTCCATGTGTTTTTCTTTCTTATGGAAGATTGGATTCTTTGTCAAATTTATGACACTCTAGCTATTACAATAGAGAGTTATATTTCCCAAAAAATAAAACTCTTGACCAAATAATGCTTCAAGAAAAAAATCCAAATTTAACTTAGAAATGAAATTATTTACACCAATGTCTAAGTAAAAGACAATTCTAAATATAGTTTTAAGTCAATTATGTATTAAATAGTAAAAAAACATGTCCAATGTGAACAAACCTCATGCTAAAAGAATCAAACACAAATCTAAAGATAAAATCCATATTTATTGAAATGTATTAGCTACATAAATTATGGTGAAAAGTTAAGTCCTACATATTGTATGGAGAAAGTAGCAGAATATAAATCACAAAATATTATTATCAAGAGAAATATTAACAAATTAATATAATTAGATTATAAGTGTACAAAATAAGTTTTTCTTGAAGTACTATTTTATACTTTATCATTTAAGATTTAAATATTCCTTCAAACCAATTTAAAATCATTAAATAATGTTTTCAAACCTAGGACTAAGATTACCTTCCATTATGGATCTATTGTTATGGTTACCTAGCTAGGGATCAAGTGTTAGGTTTAAGATTTGAAGTTACAATTAGAATTAGGGTCTAACATTTATGATTAAGTTTATTAATGATTAGGGTTAGGTTTCTCAATTTTAATTATATAATTTGGTTAAAATTTTAATTAGTGTTAGGGTTAGGCTTAGAATTATGGTGAGAGTGAGATTTTACATACTATGTTTACGGTTAGTGTGTAGTTTTACTAAAAAAAATATGGTCATCAAATTATTAAAAATTTTGTTCTAAAATTTACCTAACTAAATAATGAAATGATAAATGGATATGATGGTCTAGATAATTTGGAATAGGGGATTTAAAATTACATTTGATTTGGACCCTGAAACATTAAGTTTATTGAAAATCACAAATAGAATTTAAGAGCTCATCTACGTTTAAATTTCATAATTAGTGCTAAGGTTGTGTTAAGGATAAATGGTTATATATGACTTTTTAAGATTTATAGCTTTAGTTAATGTTAGGATTAAAGAGTTGAGCTTATGATTAGAGTTACATGAATCTAAGCTTTAGAGTTAAAATTATGGTTTTAAGGTAAGGAAACACATTATGTAATGCCCCACCAAGGGATCCAAAGAATTAACATAAAGTTTTACTAAGCAATAACATACAACAATACATAAGCAAACATAACAGATTATATTCTTTAAAGATTTCAAGATGTTGAGTCACATTTAATTTTTAAATAATACTAAGTAAAATAAATAACACATCCACATGAAAGAATAACTATAAGTTCAATCCATTTAAATAATAAAAATTTGTTCTGAATGCCACTTGGCATTAATTCAGAATGCACAATCATCCACTATACATGTCACAGGGTATGAAAGGCTGAAAGAATATACATTTATAAAATAGATTACATCATCCCTTTTAGATCCATGAAAAAGAGTACAATACAATAAGTAAAATCAGTAAATACTTAGTTTTATGTTTGGATCCCTTAGCGAGGCATTACACATTAAATGCATAGTTTTATGTTTAAGGTTTAGATTAAATTATTGTACAATTATGGTTAGGTTGAGGTTAGACTTAGGAATATAGTTAGTTTCACTTTCTTTGTTATATGGTTATTAATTACTATTTAGTTGAAATAAATATAAAATATCAATGTAATTACATGTTTAAACAATCTAATTTACTCTTATCATTCAACATTGCAATTTTTATTAAATACATTGAAACATCTTAAAGAATAATTTTTAAATGAACATCTACAAAAAAAATTAAAACAAGCATATACAAAAATATATAAATGAACAGATACAATAATCTAAAGATAAAACTATTAACAATAAATATTTACAATTTTACATATTAATAGTGAAAAATAAACAATAAATTAACAGAATTATAAAGTGTAAAACTAAAAACAATGAAATAAAATAGTAGAAAGCAAAGTAAAATACCTAGTACACCAAAAAAGAGCAATAGGGGGTCAATAGAAATCCAAAAATGAGCTCCCATTTCTATGCTAAAATTGGGCTCCCATTTTGCACATAGTAAATATGACCAAAAAACCCAAAAAAATTGGGTTTTGTAGCTTTTAGCAATCAGGTACCCAATTTTTAAAACATGCTTCAGGCACCCAATCCATATTCTTTGAATATGGAGCGGGTACCCAATTTGTTAGAATCAGGTACACATTTCTAGAAAGGTTTCATTCTGCAGAATTGCGACCCAAGTTTGTGCTATTACCCATCCATGTTCTAGCTAGAGTTGTTCTTTACCCTCTAGATTACTTTTTCAATTCTCTCTTCCTCTTCATCACTTAGATCTTCAATGGATCAACCTCTCCTTTGGGTTTTTTCCACACCTTATAATCTATCTATAATTTAACATATCTATCACAATTGGATCTACAACACTCCTTCATGCTCTTTATGTATTGAGCAATCTTCTACAAATCCTCTACAATTGTGGGTCAATTTCTTTTGCTACCACTTGTCAACAAAATAAACTAGGACTTCACAAGCTCAGGAACCACAAAATGTGTTCTAATAGCACTTGATGTAGCTAAAGGCAAGCGGAACTCAAAGAGCTCAGGCCAATCCTTGTATATCTAGAGTCCCACAAAGGAAGCAATATAAAAATAAAGTTGAGAGATATGCAAGAT
The DNA here is from genome assembly GCA_028749045.1 of Cupressus sempervirens. Taxonomy (NCBI): domain Eukaryota; kingdom Viridiplantae; phylum Streptophyta; class Pinopsida; order Cupressales; family Cupressaceae; genus Cupressus; species Cupressus sempervirens. The sequence continues at coordinate 795,685,892 of CM053789.1, forward strand.
CAACCTTCAATTTTTAGAAATTTAACAGCAATGAGTTTTCAACAAGCAGTCATACATTCCATGCATACATGCCTAATTACAAATAGAAATATTTCATGTTTCCATAACCACTTCATCATCACTATGTGGAGAGATTAATTATAAGCCTTATAAAGACTTCACAAGGTGGAAGTCATCCTAGAATAGATTACATTATTCAAGAATTAGGAAAATGTATTACAATATAGGGAAGGGCCTAAATTACATAAATCTTATCACATAGGATGTGAAATCTATTGTGATCCAAGAGATGAGTCTATAGATGATCCAAGAACATTAAGATACATGACACATATTACCAATTGGGAAATAACTTTGCATTATTGGAAAACATGATCCAAACAAGAAATTGAAATGGACATTAGTAACTCGAGTAGAGCCCAAAATAATTCAATCAAAATAAAACCAAATGTGATGTGATCTAAGAGAGAGAGAGATAGAACATGACATTCAAATTATACCTAGGCTAAGATCACAACTAACGCAAATGACTTAAGGATTACTACAAGAAATCCTGCAACTGCACAAAGAGGAACTAAATAACAAAAATATTTTTGATTGATGCGAGATCACCAAGAACTGAAGATGCTCTTGCATCACATGCTCCTCAATGACATATTTAAACATTATTAATAAATATTATGCACATTATTTCAAATTTATTTCTTAGAAAATAGTGCAACCATAAAAAACAAGAAGCTTAGGGATAACTTTGTTTATGATTATTTATTGATAATTCTGAATCTTGGTGGTATTAACAAATAACTCCATATGAAATCTTCAAACTCAACTCAAATTTTATAAGGCATAAATATGATATTCAAATTTCCTTTATTAAAGAAATGCTTTGTTAGCTAGGTTCTCATCCTACCTTTGCGTCACATGAAAATGTGTTATTGTTCATCACTTTTACCAAACCTTTCTCTCCTCTAAAACTCATATTATTATGGCATACCATAGTTATCTTTGTCTATGTCCTTGTTATTAACTTTTTGCATTATCTCCTTAAGAAACATTGTGGTCTATATATCATCACACTTTTTTGGAGAGATAAATTATTTCCCCGTAACAATGAAGAAGTATTAGCATAGAATTTCTCAATTAATTTTTTTCTATTTCAAGATCTAAACTACCCATGAATAATACGAATTCTTGGATTACAACTACATATTTCCACATCCACATGAAAGTAGGAATTTAGCCACCAAGTTTTTTCTTTCCTATTTGGAAGAAATTGAGTAGCCAAATAACATGACTTCTTCGATTCCAACTACATATTTCCATATGATACATAGACAGCTTAGAAGTTAACTTACCATTTAACTTAGTGCATTTGTTTCACTTTCTTGATATGTCGAGCTAATTTATGCATAAAGTCAAATAGTCTATAAGACTTTAGGTACCAAGTTCCTCTTTCCTATTTGGAAGAAATTGAGTAGCCAAACAAATACCTTGTTGAATTCCTTCTAAAATGTGGTATGGGTTTTACATGGTAGATGAAAAGGTTTCTAACTACTCACTAAATTAAGCCAATATACCCTTTAAAGTAATGAGCAATTGAGATTTCTTGCATCAAGCATATTTTTTCTTTTTCTTGGCTAAAGGATCATATGGATGGAATTGGGATGAATGATTGATCTTATAGCTTTTCACTTCAATCTTAATTACTTTTTTTTAATGGAAAACTATTTTTGAATATATCTAGTTGCATGAAAAGTCATCAAGGCATACCCATATTTCCCATCCTATGCTTTCTTCTAGAATCATTTAATTTAAGCATATAACTAATCACTTTTTTTTATTGAAAATCCAAATAGTATTGAACATATTTCATATGGAAATTCAAAACATTTAAGACTGAAATTACCTACACCATTAAATAAAAAATATAAATTATTTATTTTTTCTCAAAAATAAATTAAATTGTTAAAAAAATGAACATTCTGATTTCCCGTGAGCTCCTTAAAGCAATTATTTCCTCCAGCTTTTTCATAGATTGGAAATGGACCAAAGGTCACAAACTCACACCGTTTACTCTCAATTAAAATGAACTTCTATATTTCCACTTCGAAAAGAGACAAATACAATGTGAAAATATACAAAATTAAATTCTAAATGGGCCAAACTCAAAGCTCAATCTGTGGCAATCCCACACTAATGTCCAAGCTCAAATCACTTCTCCGAACTTGATTCAACTCTTTGGTGAATACTAATACTCCCTATGCACTAATTGGGATCACCTAAAAGATTAGGTGTAGGAACAAATACGCATTCCTTGTCCAACTCCAATACCTGGGTATCCTGGATGTAGGAATAAATACACGATCTGCCCCGGAAATCCAACATGGAGTCAAATGCTCAGAATGATTGAAATAATTTTCAAAAATAGTCAGTAAGATAACAAGGTTATTCTTATTTTAAGCCAAAGCATCCCGATTCTTCAATATTTCATCAATTGAGTGCGCTTCATAAAGTTTTCTCTGGTTCTCTGCTAGTTTGGGATATTTTACCGCATGAATACTCTCTAGTCACTTCAGTAACTTTGATAAGCATAGACATGTGTTAGGATACAAAAATAAAGAAATCGGCCAGTAAGGCTTCTGAAGATGATTAAACTTACAGAAAGTCTAAATAAAATAAAGTTAACAAACACACTTCAATCAAGTTCTGCACACAAATTCTCGAACTTCAAGGGATTCAACTGATGCACAACATGTATAATTTTAGTTCTCTTCAATCGCCAAGCATGTTTTGAATATAATTGGCTAACACTCGAGAAATATGCATTAATGTTATAGAGCTACTTGCTAATAATTCTGCAGGACGCATCTCATTAATTCTATTAAGACATAAGAAGCAGATACAAATGTAATGTCTGAAATTGATTTTCAATCACAGCACAATTTAGTCAATATGATGTGTTCATCCAGAATGCGATTATAGCAAGGTATTGGTAATCGAATTTAGTAGAATATCTAATAATCATTTTGGAAAATGGTAATCCAATTTAGTAGTTTATCTAATAATCATTTTGAAAGAAAAATATAAAATGTAGTTTAACAATTCTATATTATTATATTCTTAAGTTAAATTTATTGATTCATATTTTATAAGTAGTGGTTTACACAGAATATATTCATACTTTTAGGCAAGATTGTGTGTGAGTTTATAATTATGGACGATTCTTCATCATTCTGCAAATTGAAAATTAAATGAATTGGAAATCTAAAATGATAAAATAGCCATGGTTAAAAACCTGGAAGAGAGTATTTACAACAGGTAGGAGATACCATCATTGCAAGTTTAACTAGGAAACGTCATTCTAGGCATACAAGACATCAAACTTGTTGAGTCGGAAACCATGCAAACAGCCCTTTGCAACTTTAGCAGGATCACCACCAGGAACCGTGGTTGGACACCAGTCGGCATTCACACCCTTGCTCACAACATCACTTGTGTATTTTTCACAGCGGGGATTGAAACATTTATAAACCTACATATAAACCATAAACATTCCTCTCTGAAGTGCAAGAAATAGGAAAGACAGATAATGACCTGTGGAACAAGCCTGTTAAGCCTGTGGAAAATGCAGAGCCTGTGATATACAAAATCACATTTACAACCATGACCAGAATGATTGTTTGAACATCAAGTTCTTCTCTGAGGATCGTTTCGATTCGGGATATTAAACACATTAAAACTGTATTAAAGATATGGTGGTCGAATGTGACCCACTAACTACAAAATTATCACTGACTCATTATTTTATCATAATACACATTATTAATGACTCCATTTTAACCTCACATAAGACCCACAAGATTAACACGCAAAACAAATGAAGTTGAGGAGAGTTTTTCTCCACTAGAAGAGAATAAGATAGGCATTTCAGGATTAGAAGACGTTATGTTTTATCATTACATGCCAATGAGTGATTGATTGTGTAAAGCTTAAGCTTTTTACTCCTATGTTTCATCGCTCGCATCTGTTTATCCACAACTGTATAGAATTCAGATAGTACACAAATGCTGAACACTTCTTCTTTTCGGGCCCATCAAAGAATGGAGCCTACGAACAATGACACGAGGATGGGAATTAATAATGGAATATGTGGGATACAGTCATAATATACTGATTCTGTCATTTCTGGGGTAAAATCCATCATTTCTAAAAGACAGATAATTTTCATAAATGACCCCATTATTCCGGCAACATGAGTGTGCTCAGCGAATGAATTGAGATCATTAGAAGTTACCACCACAGATTTGGAGACCTGATGAGACGGGTAAACTATGAAACCCAAATTCAAGCCCTGACCTAGTTCCGCCTCCTACTCCGTGAAATACATGAAATTCCTATAGATTCACACACAGATCCTCCATTTACGTACCAACCAAGGCTTAAAAGATAGAAACCAGCGTTATTTGCAGTTTAGGGTTTCAATTGACAATACGATATGAAATCTCCAGTATTCTCGTTTTAGGGTTTCCAAATGAGAGAAAGTATACTGTTGGCAGGGTAATCTAAGGATTGCTCACTGTTTACGACGTCCGGACAATATATTGCCAAAAAATTTCCCCTCGCCGCCGTCCAACGCTGACGAACCCATAAAAACATATTGTCAAATAGATATCCACAAATTGTGAAATGGAACCGAAAAAACACCAACAAATTAAGAGAAAGTAAATTTCCATAATCGATCGATAATCTTTGAATGTTTCTGGTATCGATTGTCTAGCGCTTTTTTTTCATCAACGATCCGAAACAATATATTAAAAAGAGTTAGACAAACTCCGTGATCATGCAAAAAATAGGAAACATTCAAAGATCACTTACAAATTGTCAAAAAACAGAGCAGATCCGAGAAAAAAGAACAGAACAGAGCAGGATCGCCTCCAGAAACCACTTGAACCCAGTCGTCATTCGCACCCATCGCCTGTGTACATGACACACCAGACAATTTAATTTCATGCCCGGGAATACAACTCTACATGAAAGAATTATAGGCTGACGCATAAACATAAAAATTCCAAAACCAAAAATGTTGGAATAAGTCACTAGTTTGTTACACCAAATCTGCTATTTTATTTAACAGTTGACTGCTGACTGCTGCTCCTTATTCTCTAGCCATCAGTTTTGTAGGACTGTAGTTAACTCCACCACATGTATGCACAATTGAATTTGTCTCCAAACACATGGCAATGTTGTTAAGTGAAGTGTTAGTGCTGTCACATTAGATGATCCACATGTAAGCTCTAAACAGCTGGAAGTCCTCTATTTATAGAGGTTATGTAATTGGTTGTTTGTGTGCAGTCAGATCTATATGAATAATGAAAGTTATATTTTCCTATGATCTGCTGTCACCATGTTTTTTCTTTATAGTTTTAATTTTCAATAAGCCTTTTGAGGTACCCATTTACAACGTAAAAAATTCATTAAACCTTTTGAGGTACCCATTTACAATGTAGAAAATTTATTTTTCTTGTTAAGTGGTTTTAGCTTACCACAAACTCTTCGGAAAAAAACAAGTGATTTTTGTTTACCACAAACCTTTCAAGACTTTTAAGTTTTTCACCTAAATAAGTGGTTTTGGCTTACCACAAACCGTTCAATAGATTTACTTAAACAAGTGGTTTTGGATTAACACAAACCCTTCAAACTTCACAAAACCATTTATCCAATGATAGGTAAACCAACTCTAAACTTTATTCTAGCATACTAATATTGAGTCCATATGAAAAATAATCCATCTACCAAGTCACATGGGTACCCAGCCGTTGTGCTCGTTAGTTCTCTAAGAATATTTTTCAGATACATGGTTCATCAATATAGTAAAAACTTTTGAAGTGTCGGGTACAACCGATAGTACACCTCTTGCTACAACCAACACTATTGTGATCTTCATATTGCAAACATTGACTTCAATGATTAGCCTTTCTTTTCATTTGATAACAACATATCTTCTCTAGCTTGCTCCAACTTGCATTTCCACAACCCCTTTTCTCTATCAGTTTGTTGAGGTTCCCCAATTTCTTTATTTACTAACTTCCATAAAGCGTTCTCTCTTAGAGCATTCTTGACTGCAATCTTCCAATCTGCAAAACCACTTCCATCAAAAATAGGCAAAACTTCATTTGAAGAACCCATGTTAACAAAAAGATCAAGTTCAAACAAATCTAGCAATACTCCATCAGCATAACAGCTCTGCAACTAAATATCATTCTAAAAGAAAATCAGCCCTGCAAACAAACCATTTTCAGCAAACTATTCGCCTGCAGCAAAACCCTCTAGCAATATTTCTAGCTGAATTTTTAAATAAATCTCCAGCTAAACCTGGCTAAACTAGGCTCTGATACCATATTGAAAATTAAAACTATAAAGAAAAAACATGGTGTGCACTCAGATCAATATGAATAATGAAAGTTATATTTTCCTGAGATCTGCTGTCACCATGTTTTTTCTTTATAGTTTTAATTTTCAATAGAAAAGAAGGTTACTGACCTGGGAAACAAGTCTGTTGATGTTTGTCTTAACGGAGTCCTCATTTTCATACAGGGTCCTCATTATTCCAGCAACATTGGTCTGCTCTAAATGCGAATGAATTGAGACAATTAGAGGGTTCCGCCACATATTTGGAGACCTGATGAGGCGGATTGAGAAACCGAACTCAGGCTTATCTCCTCGTTGAACAGAAAGCCTGTCCACGAGGAAAAATTTCCAAGCTCTGACCTGATTCGGCCTCTTACTGCGTGAAATACATGAAATTCCTGTAGATCCAAACACGCATCCACTATCTCCTTACCAACCAAGGATTTATAAAACAGAACACAACTTTTTTAGCAAATAAGGGTTTCAGTCGACAGTACGAAATCTCATAATCTTGCTTTAGGGTTTTCAAATGACAGAAAGTATATTGTAGGCAGCGGAATTTGGGAAGGATTGATCACCGTTGATTTTGGCTTCCGGTGTCGAACATCATCGATGACAGTTGATTCTAGATCCAAGAATCTGTCTCACTGTTGATCGCCCCAAAACACATATTGTCAAAAGAAACATCGACAAATTGTCAAAAAACAGTACAGACCCAGGAATAAGTCCGAAAAACTCTACAAACCTGAATACTCTCTCGAAATACACTCCCTCCAGGTGTAGGAATTCCGAATGAGCAGAATTGTTACAGTTGCGGCATTCCACTTGAAGGAATAAATCCTGGTTTCCGTGACCACTGACACCTGTTCGGACCACTGACTGTTGCGGGTTACCCGGTCATATAGTTGGTCACGATGGCACTAGATTGGCAAATAGGCAGCGCCCGAACTGATCTATTTATTGTAATTATTAATTAATTGAAAATTAAATTAAATGAATATTCCTTTCTAATGATAATTATAGTAGCGGTATGACCCTGTTTGGCCATTTTCCCCTACATAATAAGATCTTACACTACTTTCAGATAAAATGCTTGAATGAATGAGTATATATGTTTGTCAAATGTAATTTCGGAAATTCTAATGTATTAAAATTCTTACATAGTAGTCAAAAATTTATGAAAGATTTTGATTGAATATATTTAAATTTAACAAATAATAATAAATAATCTAAAGTTTAACCTATTACATAAAAATTCTTAATAAAATTTACTACTAATATTTCATCCATCTCATTGAAAAAATCTATCATCCACCTCATTGAAAAAATGTATTCCATATTACTAGTTTATAATCCACCTCAAAGTAAAGCTTAAATAAAAGTTGAATCACATTTCAAAATTAAGTATTTTTCAGATCAGCTATATAACAAATATTAATAAAAAAATAAAACTTTAACTCAAAACAGAGTAGTTAAATATTACAACAAAACCAAAAATTAATAGAAGCAGAATGTTTTTTTGTGGTTAAAAAGAAACTATAAATAAATTGGAGTGCATTTGAAAAGATTAGGTAATAAGAAATCGACAAATAAAACAAATTTTCACATCATGTGTAAGTCTAATTTAAAGAAAAAGAAAGAGATTGTCTGTGGTATTAATTTGTTTTAAAAACATTAAAAAATCAGATTTTGGCCTTAAACAAGGCCGACAAATTCAAAATGAACAAGTTTAAGCTTGCCCTCATTATTATTATTTTTACATGGCACGGGCACATGCATGTTTATTGGTGACAATAAAAAGCAAATTTACACTCAAAAGTATATAATGAAAGTAATTTATATTTGTCTTAAACAGTGGTGCATATATGTTGCATGTAGACGGCGCCTAAAGTAACAGTATCTTCTTTTCAGACACCCCTCGGCTTCTTTTCAGACAGCATCTTCGGCAACATCTGCAAAGCAAATAGATGGAAGATTAACAGTTACATATTAATTTAAGTCACTTTTAAGTCTAAGAATAAGATATATTAAAGAATGAGAAATTAGATTAAACATGAGAAGAATGCAAATTGATAAAGCGCCCGAAAAATCAAATTTAATAGTACCTAGTGCCGGAGGTGCTTCTTCAGGCGAAGTTTCCCTTATGAGATTGCGGCTGAGAAACACGAAGATGGTGCCAAGTCCGATGGCAGCGAACAGGAAGAGGAGAAGTACAGAAGCTCTGGAGATGGGCCATAACTTAGTGGCCATAATCGCCATGTAGCTGCAACTGGACAGCTGAAGCGCGAGACCACCTAGTATTTTGACCACTGCACAAGTCAAACCCATGTTGAGCAACCAGGACATGAACAGAAAAAGAACGATGAAAGAACTGAGCGCCGAAAGCAGAGCAACGGGCGTTGGGGTGTCCCCAATAAAGGCCAGCAAGGCGAAGTTCGTGGGAATGAGAACATAAACTGAGATCATGATTATATCTTTTTCTTCAAACCCAGATTCTGCTGGCGCCAACGCCATTCTGCATACGCAGGCCTCAAAAATCAGAGAGGGTTTAACAGTCTTACTTTTACAATACTTATCAATAAGCAGGATTAAGCCCTCATGGAGCACATGACGAGAATCCTTCTTCCTATGTGCTTGGAGGCTTTGTATCAGAGAGTACTTTAGGTAGAATGGGCAAGTAGTTCTATCTTTATACCTAAAATGATTCTCAGTATGTTAACTTAACCAAGTAATTCTATCACCAGATAATCAATTAGCCTTACCTTTTTAATTTGTTTTTGTGGTACGCGGTGCGTTAGCAGTTTGTGCAGTATGTTAACGTACGCGCCGTGCGTTTAAAGTTTTTGCCGGATGTTATTTTAAATATTATTGTAGTGGTCCAATAATTAAAAACTATATTGTATTTGAAGATTGAATATTTTTAAGTTTAAAAGGTCATAATCATTTTTTGAAATTATAGAATTGAAGTATATTAAATAGGGGAGAGGACTCAGTACTTGAACGCGTTCCAATAGTTGTGAATGGAGTTGTTCACTTGATACCTACATGTTGACTTAATGTCCAATTTTTTTAACAACATTGTACCAATATTTTTGACTTTAAAGTTGTTAGTACAATGCTAACTACTTAAAATTGAATAAAATATATCTTTAGTTATAAAAATTAACCAATCATGTGATGCCACATCAGCTGTTCAACTATGGGTACTCTTTTATGCATGACCATTGGTCTCACTTTTTTTTTGGGTTATTTTGGACAACTTGGCAAAAAGCATGCTGATGTGGCATCATAATAGGTGATGTGGACTTGAAATCTTAGTTATAAGTAGGTGACTCACCAAGTAAGCTACTGTAAAAAATTGGGAGCGATTTGAAATTTTTACGTGGGGTTTTGATAAGCGTGAAATTAGGGTGTTCAAGTACTAGGTCCTCTCCCCTAGTGATGAATTTATTTAAATTATAGACATAATTTTTAAATTTAACTTTTTTAAAAAATTAGTATTTATTAATTTTGAATATTTGAATATGATCTTTACTATGTGACATTCACATGTTTTTTTTAATTTTTTAAATCTATTTTTAAAATAATTTTTAATTTCATTATTCAAAGCAAACTTATATTTTTAATTTCTTTGGTAGGAACTTAAGTGCTTTGCAACCTTGTTTTAAAATGAAAAGTTGGAAACATTTTTTTTATTTTTTTATTTTGTTTTTGTTTTGCCCTTTAGTATAAAAATAGTGAATATTTTTAATATTTGTATGTGATTAATTATAATTTATAAATCTTCATTGTTAGTTTTATTTTTATTTTTAGTTTTTTATTAGAGTTTTAACATTAAATTTTTTTATTAATTTAATTATTAATTTTTATTTTATAAAATAATTAATGTATCAATATGTTAATTTGAACATAAATATTGTCAATTTGATTTTTAATTTTTAATTTTTTATTCGTGTTTACTTTTTCAAATGTAAGATTTATTCATTTAAATAATAATAATATTATTTTTAAATATGTTTGTTTGTTAATAATATTTTATAAAAGGAACTCTTTCTAAATATAATAGGAACAAATATATAAGTCCTACATTTAATTTATTTTACAATTTTCAACTTAAAAATGATAATATAAACTATAGAAGTGAATTTTATAGTTTATACTAGAAACAACATTTCTAAAAATAAACATTATTTAATAGAAAAAATTTCTATTAATGAATAGTCTTATTCAATGGGTGGAGACCCTAGCTCGGTTGGCTAAATCTTCCCTGTCACGGGTTCTAGTCTCCCCTGTCCCCGTGGTACCGGTGGGCGTGTCGCACCAGCGCTACCGGTCACGTTAAAAAGTTTACCCGGCACACTGCAGTTTATAGGGGGGGTCGTGCTGCACCCGATTCCTGCAGTCTTTAAAAAAAAAATAGTCTTACTCAATAAAAAAAAATTTAAAATCTTTTTACTATTAAATATAAATATTTTTTCAATTACATTTTTTTACTAAAAAAAAAGGCATAACATAAAATTACTAAAATATCATCAAATCTTCACTTTAAAATAAACTATATATATTATTTACTTGTATTAAAAATGTATAATATTATATAATAGTTTTTAATTAGAAATATAACAAATTTATATTGCATAGATATTATTATCAATCATTTTATTTATTTTTATGTTTTAGATTAAGCTAAAAACAGGGTTTGAATAATAACAATTGTGGCAGAAACAAGAACCTCAAGAGCATCAACGATCTTTTTCCTCATTCTTTGCCTCGTTCTCTTACTAGGCCATCCTAGACTCCTCCCCATAGTAGTGTCTAGAGACATGATCTCCTCATTTCTTTTCTTGCCCCAATTGGTTGCCGTGATGCACAAACTGGAAGTGACCTACTCCATTCTCTGCCTTCTTTCCTTAATAAGTTGATGAAGTTCTAGCTCATAATCCTTTAGTTTTTTAGGGATGTTACCAACAAGTTTCTCCAGATGGGCTCTCATAACACGTTCATGGTCTAACTCTTTCTAAAATACTCCAACTTTTTTCTTGAGAACAATGATTTCATTGTATAGCCATGAGTCCGCTTGCAGGGATGCCTCTGCTTTATGTTTGGGAATATGAAGAACAGAGAACTTCACATGGTGAGTCTCATCCCTGTTACCTTCTTCAATCCTAATCACAACATCAATGGTAGTGTTATTGACCTCGATGTCAGTGTTCTAGCATCCTGCTTCTCCTTAAACTCTTCTTTCTCTTCCTTACTCAGGCTATTCTCTTTAATAACAAGTACATTACCCTCATTGTTCTTTTTCATGTCAATGTCCATTTTCTCCTCACTAGATTTGGTATTAGGAGGAGAAGAAAGAACATTATCTTTCCCCTCATCATCCTTTAAAGCTTCAGACCCAACATTAGATTTAGTTTTTTTGTCTTTACTTTCCTCCACATGGTCCTTGCCAATTGACATGCCCTTACTTCCAGAATAACCTTCCATGTTCGAGCTAAGGTCTCCCTTTTCAATCTTATTATCATCCTCGACAGAATTCTTAGAATTTGTCACTTCCACAACATTCTTCTTTTTAATCTCCCACTTGTGACCCTTTTTGTGCTCTCACTATCACTAGTGCCTTCATCACTTTTAACCTTTTTCTTTGAGGGTTCATTATGAGACACTTTCCTTTTTTTCTCCAAAATTGGAGAGGGTTTAATAGCCTTAATTTTACAATACTTATCAATAAGAAGGATTAAGCCCTCGTGAAGCACATGATGAGAATCCTTCTTTCTATGTGCTTGGAGGCTTTGTATCAGAGAGTACTTTAGGTAGAATGGGTAAGTAATTCTATCTTTATACCTAAAATGATTTAGGAACACAAAATGAAACTTATGGAATCTCTTAGCTCTACTATCAAGGATAAAATACTCACGGATACATGATAAAACATCCCTCTAAATTACCTTAATCTGGCTCAAATCATAAAAATCACCATTCTTCTCCAACTTTTTCTCCTTCTTGTCAGTTTTAGGGAATTTTTTGAAACCCACATTCAAGATACTGGTTTCCTTGTTGAATTTGAGACCCTCTATTGGAAGACCCGTAATCTTAGTGATGAACTCCTCTCACAACTTCACAATGACCGCATGCAACGTCACCCTGTCTTCAATCCAATTTTTGAAGGACTCTATAATGTGTGGCTTATACCCTTGAAGTTTCTCTATATAAGTCATGACTTTCCCTTTTTTTAGTATCTCCTAAACATCTAAATTTACCCTCCACTCTTTGCAGTTATTTGACTCTTGTTTTCTTGGTTCCCCTCTCATCTCATATTAAACTTTGCACCTGCAACTAGACTAAAAAATGGCCGCCAAAGAGGAGAGTAAGGTGTTAATGCTTTCCAAGAGACATTTAACCTTGCATGTGTGCCAAGTACAATCTATAATTATACAAAAGTACCACCTAGGGGTACTCATAAAATCTGCCACAAACCCATCACTTCCCTTAATAAATTCATTGATCTTATGTGATCTTTCCTTCATTAGCATGTGTCATATCATAATTAATAGTTTCCGTTAGCTCCACTTCCTTGCTTAGGTCATCTTGCCAACTCAACTTAGTTTCCCTATAGACTACTTGATTTACAATCCAATCAGCAACTTTTTTTCCTTCCCAAAAAATATGAGAGATATAGACATTATCAAATTTATTCATAAGGTCTTTTATTTCCATTATACTTCCCTCAATACTCCAGGTAATCGAACTCTTGGAGTTCACCCTATTAATGATGTTAAGAGAGTTTCCTTCCAACCAAATATTTTGAAAACCAGATTCCACTGCCATCTTTATAGTGAATAGAGCAGTTGTTGCCTCTTCTTTATGACTAGTAGACTTCCCTATAGGGATAGCAATAACATCCACAACCCTACTATAATAGTCTCTCAAAACACCTCCACATCCAACTTTTACCAGGTTCCCTTTAGTAGAGCCATCAAAGTTACATTTAATCCAACCCATAGGTGGAGATCTCCACTTAACATTATATCTTTGATCCTTTTGTTTTGTTATAGTACGCATTCATATGATTACTTATTTGAATCTCATCAAACATTTTTCTTTGAGATTTGAAATTCTCTTTTATAGATCTGATAATATTTTGACCTAAAATCCAATAAGGGGTCTCCTTATTTCTAAATTTTTTGTTATTCCTCTCCTTCCAGATACCCCACCAAAGATGAGGTAGAGAAATATTCCAAAGGAAACCAATATCATCATCCTTAGTAGGACATGTCCAACCTTGAAAACATTGATAAATGTCATTGTGCTAAACCCAATCTAAATTCCAATATTTGAGGAGATAGCTCCAAACATTCTAGCTAAAGCAATAGTTTAAAAAAAGGCAGTTCCTATCTTCAAATTCCTTCTTATAGAGACAACATCTGTTCACCAAGTAGAATCTTCTCTTTTGCAAGTTATCTAGACTTAAGATTTTGTTTTGAAGCAAAATCCAAAAAAAGACATTGATTTTTGGAGTAAGCTCTTTAATCCATGCTTTAGCCCATAAAGGAGTATTTCCTCTATCCTTTGATTTGAAAACATAAGACCTTGAAGCATCCTCGTGGTTCAATCCCCCAAACCAAAATATCTTCTTTTTGAGGATAGGGACTAACATCATTCAAGGCCAACTGGATGTCGGAGAAATCCTGATTAATGACATAAATATTGACACATTTACTCTAAACCTTATAATTCTCCACATATTCACCAAAATCCTATATACACCTATCCACAAAAGTCCTATCATCAAAATCCTCAAGCAAAAGATGCTCCAATAGCCATTCATCATCCCAAAACCTAATCTTACTCCCATTACCTACTTTCCATTTGCATCCTTTGTTTAAAATATGTTTAGCTCCCTGAACCGCATTCCAAATTGTAGAAGAAGAAGGAACAATAGGGTAGGAAAGAAAATAAAAAAAGGAAGGATCCTCATAGAGGTACTTATGTTTCTAGATAGAGCTCCATTCCTTGTTATCATGACATACTTTCCAACCTTGTTTAGCTAATAAAGCTTTATTCATACTTCTAAAAGATCTTATACCCAAACCCCCTTCTAGTTTAGGTTTACAAATATTATCCCAGGCAATTAAAGTTATTCTCTTCATATCTATTGTTCCAGACCAAAGGAAATTTCTTTGAATTTTGTCAATTGCATCAACAAATTTTGTGGGATCCTAAAAAGGCTCAAAGCATATGTAGGAATACTTTGAAGACAGGCTTTGAGGAGAGTGAATTTACTAGCTTCACTCAGTAGATTACCTTTCCACCCAGCCAATTTCTTATTGAAATTTTTAATAAGATCCTCCCAAAAACTCTTTAGAGGATTCAACCCCAAAGGTAATCCAAGATAGGTATACAAAAAAGATCCTATAAAGCACACATAAATCTTACCCTGTCTAATAGCTGGAGTGTTCATTAAAAATAAGGAACTCTTGTTTCGATTAATTAGCTATCCAGTTGTAGAGGAGTAAAGGTTAAGTGCCTTTTTAAGATTCCTCGCCTCTCTGACATCAAGTTTTCCATGGAAAATGGTATCATCCACAAATTGTTCATGAGAATAGATAAGAGGATGAGATGAGGGTCTCAAACCTTGAATTTCCCTTTTTGAAACCATCTTCCCTAGATATCTCCCCAGATAATCAACCATCATAGTAAAAATAATCGGAGATAAGGGGTCACCCTGCGTCAACCCCCTACAAGGATTAAAAAATTTAATAGAGCTCCCATTGACTAGCATAGATACTGAAGTTGTAGAAACCATCTGCATAATAAGCTTAATCACATTGACACTCAAGCCAAAAGATATAAGGATCTTTTGGAGAAAGGACCATTCAACTCTATCATAAGCTTTGGCTATATCAACTTTCATAATAAAACCCTAATTGTTAGAAATAGATAAGGAATGAACATTTTCATGCACAAAAATAATGGAGTTAAGGATTTGTCTACTAGGAATAAAACCATTATGTTTCTCTGAAATCAAAACTCGAAGAATGTTCAGCAATCTCAAAGTGAGGAATTTTGAGATGATTTTATAAATTGATTTGGAGAGACTAATAGGTCTGAACTAGTCTGAAGAATCAGCTCCAATCTTCTTTAGAATTAGATAGAGGAAGGTAGAATTAATTTATTTCAACATTCTTTTGGCTCCAAAAAATTCTTTAACAACATCACAAACATCTTTTCTAACTAGTTTCCACTCTTTCTGAAAGAAAATCATAAGGAAACCATTTGACCCTAGGGATTTGTCTCCTTCAAGTGAAAAAATAGCTTTATAGATTTCCTATCCCTTAGGGATAGCATGCAACATTTTATTTTGCTCCTTAGAGACCAAAGAAGGAATAACATCTAATAACTCAACTTGTTTAGATTGGTCAATATCAGGGTCTAAAGACAACAAAGTAAAAAAAAAGGAAACCATTTCATTAAAGATTTCCTATTCATTAGTGATTTGAAATCTTCCTTTAGTGAGAATGGGAAAATGGTTTTTGGCTCTGTGTTTTAGAGTGGACTTTGGGAAATTTTGGTATTCCTATCTCCTTCTTCGAGCCAAATAGATCTAGACCATTGTTTCCAATAGGTCTCTTCTTTAGAAATTATGTCATGATACTCCACTAGTTTCTCATTTTCTTCCTTCACCATCTCCATCGATTATCCCTCGTACTGGATTCTATCTTGGATTATTTTGAGGTCATCCTTAATAGAAGATTTACTCTCAAAGATATTCCAAAAATATCTTTTATTCTGTTCTCTAACTTCCTTTCTAACATGTCTAAGTTTTGAAGCCACATGACCTACAAGGTCATTCCTTCAATGTTTATGTTCCACCATTCCACAAGTCGATCCTCAAACTGTAGATGCTACATCCACATTTTCTCAAATCTTAACAGGGTATTTTTCCTTATTTGACTAGCCTCTACCATAAATAAAAGAGGGAAATGGTCAGAAGCTATCTTCTGAATAGCCCTCAGCTTACACACCAAATCTTTAGTCCAGTCCAAAGATATTAAGACTCTATCCAACTGAGCTTGGATGTTTTCATTTCCCACTCTTTTGTTACTCCAAGTAAACTCAATCCATTGAAGATCTAAGTCCATTAATCCCTCCTTGTTTATTAAATCCATTAGATCTAGTCTCCCTTCTAGTTGACTAGCATTTCCACCTTTTTTTCATGCTTGTAATGAGGAAAATTAAAATCCCCCAAGAAAAGCCATATGCCATTATAGTCAACACTCTTTATCTTAGATAGAGACTCTCAATTTTTTTTTCTAGAGTTCTTGTTATTGGGCGCATACACATTAACTATATACCAATAGTTATTCTGAGCATTACTCTTTAACTTGACCACTAATAAATGTTTATTAGCATCAAGAAAATTACCAGAGAATAAATACTATTTCCACAAGATCATCGTTCCTCTAGAAGCACCTTCAGAACTACTAGCCATAATACAATAATTATTAAAAGATTTAAGATTTTAAGCTTTTTCTTTTTCCATTTTAGTTTCCTAAAGCACTAAAATATCAGGTTTGTGCTCTCTAAAAAAATTTCAAACAATATCATGTTTGTGATTCTCCCTTTAATATTCCAGTTGATCACTTTCATAGTAATTTTTTGGGAGTGAAATCTAGAATAGAAGCATGTTTTCCATCAACAATATTCTATAAGCTTTCACTTTCTCTCATCTTCCTAGTAGATTTCCTACCAAGTTTCTTTGGAGTTCCAACATTTGGTTTCAATTTGAGAGAGCCAATTTCCAGTTTACTTCTCTGGGTTTCCACTCCTAAAGATGTTAGGTTAGGGTTAGATTTTTTCTCCATTTTCTACCTTTGACCTAGTTTCTATTTAGATTTTATCTTGATAGAAATCAATTCCAAATATTTTGGCTCCTAAACATCTTCAAGATTCAAAGGCTCTTGTCCTGAGGGACTTGAAAGGGTTTAGGGGTCTTCTTGCTGAGGCTCTTCCAAGACTTCCAGCTTGTCGAGTTGACCACTTCTTTCCTTAAGGATTTCTCCTTCCTCTATCTCATCTAAATCTACAAAACCTTCCATTTCATGATCTTTTTTTTGATAGTTTACCATTTGGTTCATAGGATCCTCACAATCCTCTTTTTCCTTGGTCCTAAAGACTTCATTATTCTCTGATTTCTCCTGTTCTTCCAACAACTTCTCCTTATTTTGAAAATCTTGAACTACTTTAATTTTAGCTACCTTTTCCGGGATGGTTTTTTCTTTCCATAATCTTTTTTGTTTAGATTCCCTCTTTTTTTTCCCATTTACCATCTTTGGTTTATTTTTTATTTTCATCAGATAGTTTTTAGCCCAGTGGCCCTATTTTTTATAGATAAAATAGGCATTAGGAAGGTCCTCAGAGACTTTCTTGAATCCTTTTTCCAAGTTTTGAATTTAATTCCACTTTTTGGGGTAGATTTTTCAAATATGAGCAACTTTCACATAGATCTAGGCACAATGAAGTTTTGACCTTGTAGCCATCCGATTATCAATAGCTATTAGCTCACCAAATGAACTAGCTATCCCCTTAAAAATTTCTTCATGCCAAAATTCAAGCAAGAGTCTTGGTAATCTGACCCAAACTAGAGTAGCAAGGAAAAAGGCATCAGACAGATCCATATTGGGTTCCCACTTCTTGATCGTAAGAGTACTATTGCCAAACAACCAAGGACCACCGCATAAAACCATATTTAAATCTTCCTTACATGTAAAGACAAAGGAAAAGAAATCATTCAACATTAGTGCAATATCCACTTGCCCACAAAGAGCCCATTTCATTTTAATCATGTTTCTTAGACCATCAACTTTTGGATGTTCCTCCAAAAAATTTCCAACTGGGGTAAACTCCATTGTCAAAATAGAATAATCAACAATTGAATTTGGGATGAAAATTTGAATTCACCTTTTTCCTTGTAGGACTTTGAAGTAATAGGAGGAAAAGGTGACTTTCCTCCTGGCTTTCTTCCAAATAATGAAGACCACGTGCCTTGGCTTGTTTCCAACTCATCCTTCTTCTAGTCCTCCACATGTGATCCCTTTGCATCCTTGCCCACATCCACCAAAATATTCCCCTCCTATAGTGGGTCCCTAGTCTAGATAGGACACTCAATCAGAGGGTCTGAGTAATAGATATCTACTACCCCACATCTTCTAGAATAGAAACCAAGTAACAATTTGTCTTCTTCTTGCTCTAGGGCATTAACACTCGATCCCAAGGAACTATCAATCCTTATTGATTTCCCTGCATTTAAATTCCTTTTATCGCTAGCCGAATTCCCCGCATTCTAATTCCCTACAATGCCAAGGTCAGTTCCTACTGCTAGATTCCCGCCTACGAGAGCACTCACCATTTCAAAAGATGTGTATATTCATTTTTATGTTATATATGAATACTTGACTTTAATAAATTCACTATTTATGGATATACAATTGAAAATTTTATATCTAAATTCTATTTCAATTTAAAAATGGAAAATCAAAATTGAAGAACTATCTAAAATTTTGCTTTAGTTTTTATTGACATTTATAAGACTACATGTAAAGGATAGATTAAGTTATATTATTGAATTAAATATACAAAATATATAAATAATAATATTATTTTATTTAAAAAATTATTTTGATATTACATGTTAAATTATATATAATTTAAAATATAAGAAGTGAAGAACTATATAAAATAAATAAATTAGTTTTTATTTACATTTATAAGACTAGGTAAAAGATATAATAAGTTATACTAAAGTGATTGTATTTTAAAAAATTAGGTTGTTACTAAATGTTAAATTATATATAATTTAAAATGTAAGACATATATTTATTGATGTTCTTGTATGAAATTAACAATATTAAACAAATATTAAAAAAAAAAAAATAATAATATTCAAATGAATAAAATCTTATATTTAAAAAATATATATATATATACTTTTAAAAAAATTCAATTGAAAAAATTTATGTTCAAATTAAATATTGATACATTAATTACTTTTTAATTTTAAATATTACTTTACATATTAATTACTATATTCAAGGTCAATTCAATATAATTAAAAATTAAAAATAGAATTAACAATAAATGTTTAAAATTTATAATTAATCACATACAAATATAAAAAATATTTACTATTTTGACACTATTCATAGAAAGATATTTTTTTCTCCAAGTTTTTATTTTTTTTAAAACGTCCCACACATCTTGTATATTCAAAAGAATGAAAGTTGGGAGTGATGGAACCAGCGACACAAATATTCAACCATTTAGCTAGTGCCTGCAACCATGACTTGGAAGAAAAGAAAAAGTACAAAGTCCCCCCTATGATGTCTATTCTAGAGGCTACATATACAAATTATTATTTTTTATACTAGGAGACTATTAAGAAAAAATATTAAAAAACTAAGGGTCGTTGGTTGTTGACATAGAAATTAACAAGTGTCATATAATGGTTTAGCACTTGTAGTTAGTTTTAGTATAAATCAAGTTTTCATTTAATAAATTATTATAGTATATAAAATATTTTAATTGATAAAAATATTATATCAAAATAAGAATATTTTTGTAATAATAAATAATAGTATTTCATAAAAGATTGTATAATATAAGTATTTATAATATTTTTAATTGAATGAAAAAAATGAATTCTAAAAAATATAATATTCAAATTACAATATTAAAGATAACTTTTTAAAAGTATAATATTTTGCAATCCATAATATTTGGGTCATATAAGAGTTAGAATGATATAAATCATATTATTAAAAAATTAACTCTTAAAAACTATATATTTTAGATTCCATGAAATTTGACCCATTTAAGAGTTAAAATGGTTCATCCAATCAAATCATAGAAAAGAATTTTATAGAAATTATTAAGTTAAAAATCTTGCATCTAACTATGCACAATGTATTGATTTCATAATTAAATTTAAAAATCATAAATTTAAGCTAGTAGAAATGGATAAGTGTTAATCACGAGTTAATGCATGAAATGCAAAAATCATCACAATAGTAATTGGCTTGCAATAAGTACTGATAATTACAATTAGGAAAGGGAAAGGGAATAGAAATGGGGATTGAGAATGGGAATTGAAAATTGCAATTCTAGACTCATTTGGTTCACCTTGAATTTGATTGGGAATATGTTAATCTCATGTTTGGTTGTACAAAAATAGAATTGGATTAAGATTAAGTTTAGTAAGATTATAATTTCAATAATGAGTTTGTCTTTCTCTTACTCCTCTATCCAGGCTAACTTTGTTTGGCTCGATCATGTCTTCCATCATTTGTTAAACATTGATGCAAATTAAATCATACACCTTGTTGTCTAGGTTGGCTTCATCTTTCTACTTCTCTACTTAGATTGATTTTGTTCAACTTGACAATATTTTTCAATAATTTTATAAAAAATTAATGCAAAAAAATAAATAAAAATAAAAATAAAAATCTTACACAGTTGAATCATCTAATAAGAACAAAATGAAACAATATTTCTACAGTTCATAAGGGTGTTGTTATTTTTTTATTCAAACTATATAAGATTTACTTTGCATTAATGTTTTGAATTTCTCCATGATCCATGATGAAGATTATAAAGCACTTATTTTTCCCCTCCAATTCTCCACTTGATTTCTCTTGGTTTCTTTTACATCTATCTATCCTCATCTATATTTTTTTTCAATCTTTTGATTATTCTAAAATATTGATACAAAAAAAATCTTACACAATTTAAAATTAGAAATTACATTTATTTATGTTGGTGTAAATAAGTATTTACTATTTACACTTTACTTAAGTTTACTTAGGTTAATGCATTATTTTGTTATTTATTTAGGTGAGACACTTAGGAGTTTGTGTACTCTTATGAGTTGTCATGTTGACAACATTGGAGTAAGAAACTCTAATTTAGCACATGGTCTCTACAACATAATTTTGCATGCTACACCTTTGTAGGCTTATTCTCTCATCATTTGTAATGTCCCCTTTTGGGACATTAGGGTTCTGATTCCGACTACACATATATTTTTCCTTTTTCTGTATGAACTTATTAATCCTTCGATTTGATATTCATTAGTATGATATCATCTTTAATGTTTGAAATTCTATATATATATTCGGTATTACATAGAGACATGGCTATTCATAATATAATAATTATATTATATTAAGAATTATATATATATCAAAGATATTAGTTATATAAGTTTAATAACATATATTATATTGATCATTATTAATAGTATTACTTGTTATAAATGTTATATCATATTGTATTATTGTTAATTCTTGTATTATTAATATATATTATATTGATTAGTCTATTAATCAATTTTTTATTATTATCATTAGATATTAATATTATATATATTCAAATGTGAATACATTATAATCTTCTTTGATTTTATAATGTAATTATAATATTTATTATTATCTATTTATTATTATTCTTAATTATTATCATTATATAATATGTTATCCAAATATTCATATATCCTTAAATTTGGGGTCATGACAAGTCTGCCGCTCTCAAATTTGCTTGTCCTCAAGCAATAATCATTGACATATTTGTTTCACCTTATATCACAAAATTGACTACTAGATCTTATTCAAATTTTTACTTATAAGATTACTTCATTCTATTCTATAAAAGAGCCACACATGTAGTATGCATTTGAATGCAAAGTATACAAATGAATGTATGAAGACACAAAGAAAACACGAAGCATACACATTGATGCATGAAGACACGAAGTAGACATGATGTAGACACATCATACATAACTTTGATTAGATCCAAAAATTAACAATGCACAATGACTATACTTCTTCATTAGGCTTATGAACCCTGCAACCACAAAATAAGCATCAGTACATGCATATAAATATAAACTTCAAAGAAATTCAAATGATAATAAGTTAATCCAAGCCAGTTCCATACTAAGCCCAAAAGCGGAACTTTGGCCCACTTGGCCCCAGTAGTAGGTGTTAGGTATCTACCCGAGGTGGTCTACTTAGTGGATTGCTTGTTTGGCTAGAAAGGTTCTTGTGAAAAGGATCCATTACTATCTTTCCCTTAACTAGCACTACAATAGGATGTCCTAACCGCTCTCCCTTGATTGCAGACTCCATAGGAAAGTTGGTAGGGTGCCCTTACTATCTTCCCCTTAACTAGTACTACAATAGGGTGTTCTCCCCTGATTGCAGACTCCATAGGAAAGTGGTAGGGTTCCCTTACTATATTCCTTTTAACTAGTACTGCAATAGGGTATCATAGCAACTCTTTCCCGATTGTAAACTCCATAGGAAGGATAGATGCCCTTATAGTCTTTCCCTTAACTAGTACTACAATAAGGTGTCTTAATAGACCTCCCTTAATTGCAGACTCCATAGGAAAGTTAAATAGAGCCTTTCCCTTAACTGATACTACAATAAGGTGTCTTAACAGACCTCCCTTAATTGCAGACCCCATAGGAAAGTTAAATATGGTCTTTCCCTTAACTGATACTACAATAAGGTGTCTTAACAAACCTCCTTTAATTGCAGACCCCATAGGAAAGTTAAATATGGCCTTTCCCTTAACCGATACTACGATAAGGTGTCTTAACAGACCTCCCTTAATTGTAGACCCCATAGGAAAGTTAAATATGGCCTTTCCCTTAACTGATACTACAATAAGGTGTCTTAACAGACCTCCCTTAATTGTAGACCCCATAGGAAAGTTAAATACAATAGGGTTTCTATATAGTCTTTCCCTTAACTAGTACTACAATAAGGCATCTTATAGACCTTCCTTGATTGTAGACTCCATAGGAAGGCTACTTGAAATTCCTAAATCATTTCTCAAATAATCAATTTTACACCTTTATGATTACATTTGAAACTCCATTCCCTGATACACTTCCAATAATATCAATAATAATAATAATTAAAAAAATCTCATAAATGAAAAATGCATATTTCTCTTTCTTTAATATCATAATCATAATTATTGATTATATTCAATAGAAAAAATATATTTGTTCATCTTTATACAATAACATCATATAAAAAGTAAAATGAATAGAAATCAAAATAAAGTCATACCTCCATATTACCTTTACTTTCATCTACATGAAGCCCATGGAATTGCTTTATGTTTCACGTATCTTCACATATACTTATTAGCATTTATCTTGAATGGATAACAACCTTTCTAATAAACTAGTCTTGAAAGTATGTCACCAAATATCACTTGTACTATCTCCTTTCACGACATTTTCCTTGTTTTCCTCTTTTTTTTATCCATTTTATAATCTCTTCTATCTGATCCTCCTTTTTTTTTTCAATTAGCATCTTAATATATTCCTTAAAACTTATAGCAGCTACTGCAGTCTATACCTCAATGTGAAGCCCGATGGAGGTTTTTAGTGCTGATCCTTCTTTGCACGCCTTAATGTCAAAAACCATAATGGTCTTTTATGGAATGATATTCATTTTATATAATACACCACCTTCTACATGATTTCACCTTGGTTGATAGTAAATAGTTGCATCATGAAGTTATAATTGTTCAAGGGTTTCTTAAACGTGATTGAAAAATGCCGCTTCCATTCTCTCATTTATACTATGTGATTGTGCACAAAGTATAATGGATTAGATCCCATATTATTTACCAACAAGTCTATCTTATATTGGCTGACTATTGGAATGTCTATTTAATAATACACTTCATTGTTTCTTTACTAGACTTTATCAATATTTCTAGAGCAATTAATTCTGCTCTACATTTTAAATTTCCCTCTGCACTTCCTAAGGCTGAAAGGTAAGATATTATAAATCAGCGTCATCATTTGTTTTCAGTCTTGGTCTCGAGATTTAATTTTTATCAGCTTATTATTTTATTCAAGGATTGTATGTTTTTGAAAGTTTTCACCTTCTAATGTCACAATCATGTTTGTTGACGATCTTAGACTTCTCTAACTCTTATTTGTATCGAGATTTGGAGGTAGGTTTCTGCCTTTGTACTGGCACTTATGCATATTGTAACCTTATGCATTTATTGGATAAATCCTTTTATTTTACCAATAACTGAAATGACTATCATGGGAAAATCAATCTTTGAGAGGTAATTAATTTGCCATTCTTTAACATGGGATCACTATTCTTGGCTTTCACTTAGCACATGATTGTAAAATCTTCCTCACGGTTGCCAAATTTTTAATAAATGTAGTATTTGTTGTATAAAGGATAAAAAAGTAAATGTTTTTACTACGCCACAGCTTAGAGGGATGCCAGTTCGGCTTATAAGATTGTCCTTCAAATTTTCTTGTAACCATTTCTCTGTCTTCCAGCCATATGAATTTACGGTTGGAGCACCTCCTAGTAAAGAACAAAAACGTGGTGTTGTAGACAATCCAAATGGTAATGTTTTCTCTGTTTTTATGTTGCGGATGTATCAGACATAGTTCCTCTTGTATTGGTTCCATATATGGTTCCATTACCAGTCGCCTACGTTCCAATCTAAAAGGTGGTTCTTGTCGTAATTGGCATTCAATGTTACCTCTATGAAAATCATCAAAACTTAGTCGATGTTATTAATGTCTTTTTAAAATCTCCTCCTTATTGTTAGTTTCGTTTGTGTTCGCACCAACTCCTGTCAT
Organism: Cupressus sempervirens; assembly: GCA_028749045.1. Taxonomy (NCBI): domain Eukaryota; kingdom Viridiplantae; phylum Streptophyta; class Pinopsida; order Cupressales; family Cupressaceae; genus Cupressus; species Cupressus sempervirens. The sequence continues at coordinate 795,710,994 of CM053789.1, forward strand.
TTCTCATATCTTGACCTATAGCTTTAAATGTAAACATCATTATTTACAATTTACTATTCTGGAGTATGTTTGTCGAGTATCGCTCTGACAGCCAAGAAAATTTTTACCCCGAAAGTCATTATTTACTGAATTGTTCATGTCATTGATCAATCATTGTTGTAGATGTTTATTAATTGATACATAATATTCATTCTCTCAAGTAACAAAAGTGCAGTTTGTTGGTTCGCATTGACTTGTAATACCAAATAATGGACGATCATATAAATCAAGTCAATTTTAAGATCCAGTGGAGAATATATTTGAAAATAATTTTAGGATCTAATACATGATTTAAGTCAATTATAAGATCTATTGTAAAATCATACAGTTTTAAGATCGACTGGAGCAGCAGTCAATTGTGAAATCAACATCAATATTGGAGTCGAATGGAGAAGTCAAATAATTTCCTTACAACTCTTATACTTATATGGTGTAGACTCTTTGTCTTTGATACCTAGTCCAAAAGACTCAACCTTTATAACATATTCATTTGATTGCTCAATTATCTGGATGAGATCATGGCATTCTCTATGCATGAATGCGCTAAATTCTTTGTAGGAATTCAAATGGCGGTAGTAGTCCCATGCTATCTAGAGAATTGAAGACTAACAATCTCATCTGTCACAATTGGTGGGTTGGGAAGGTTCGTCGTACTCTACACTTGAAAATTGAGGGTATTCGGCCTGATATTTATTGGGTTTAAATTCTAATAGTTTTTTCCACAATTGCAAATATCTTCATCTTCTGATTTTTATGAAACATCGTAGGCTGGCAGGATGCATAGCTCTGATACCACTTGTAATGTCCCCTTTTGAGACATTAGGGTTCTGATTTCGACTATGCATATATTTTCCCTTTTTCTGTATGAACTTATTAATCCTTCGATCTGATATTCATTTGTATGATATCATCTTTAATGTTTGAAATTCTATATATATATATATATATTCGGTATTACATAGAGACATGTCTATTCATAATATAATAATTATATTATATTAAGAATTATATATATATTAAATATATTAGTTATATAAGTTTAATAACATATATTATATTGATCATTATTAATAGTATTACTTTTTATAAATATTATATCATATTGTATTATTGTTAATTCTTGTATTATTAATATATATTATATTGATTAGTCTATTAATCAATTTTTTATTATTATCATTAGATATTAATATCATATATATTCAAATGTGAATACATTATAATCTTCTTTTGTTTCATAATGTATTTATAATATTTATTATTATCTATTTATTATTATTCTTAATTATTATCATTATATAATACGTTATCCAAATATTCATATATCCTTAAATTTGGGGTCACGACATCATCGCACTCACTCATGTGCTTAATGGAAGATAACCCATATCTGGTGGACATGTGCTTGGTTGTATGACTTATCATGTTGGAGATTCCTATGCATTCTAGAAGTATTCTAGAGGCCTTTATATATAGGCACACCTAGTGTACTTTTATCCATATTGAATGAATATTATATCATCATTCTGATCATACACTCTTTGGTCTACTATTGTGCTTGTGCTTGAGTTCCTTGGTCTTGGGTGAATTTTGTGTTAAGAAAAATTCTTACATGGTATTAGAGCTCAGGGAGATTCTCTTCACATAACCATTCAAGACTACTCTTGCTTCAACACCTCGACCTAGATCTAGACAATCCATAGAAATTGGGAGTGTCTAGAGCCAAAACAGACCTTGCCATTGTGTCTGGAACATTGATTTGGTGAAAATCGACTATAAATTTGCCTATATTGGGCCATAGTCAAATTTGAGGGAAATTTTTTTGCAAATTGGCACCTGAAGGCATGATTTGTAGAATTGGTATGATCATTTCAGATCTCTAAATTTGAATTTTAGATCTACATATTTTATCACTTGAATCTTTGCTATTATTTTTGGATCTGTATTATTTTCTAGAAATTGTTTTTGGCTGTCAAACCAGTAGGAGAGATTTTTGCAAGTGAAGATTGGAGATTGTTGGTGCAAATTAGATATTTGCATCACATTCAGAAGGTCCAAAAACCCCTAGATTAGATTTTGTTTCATCCAAATCGAAAACCTGAGGCCAAATCTAGAGCCATTTGTTTTTTGGAGGCATGACAGTGATGATTCAGGAAAAATAATTACAACAACGATTTTCAAATAGTGATATCTCCCTCCTATGGACTCCTTTTTGTGAGAATTTTTGTTTTGTTTTAGGGTAGAATTTCATGATCTACACATTGGTGTAGCTTGTTTGAGATCTATGTTCCTGATTTTTTCTACAACTCACAAATCCCTATTTTTGCCACTTCAAATGCTTAGTACAAGCTCATTTGAACACATAATTAGGTTTTGTTTTGTTTGAAAGTTCATAATTTTTTGTCTACTTTCTAGATCTACAATTAGATTATAGGCTTCTATGGATAGAAATACTACTTTCACAAATAGGCCCTAAATTGGCATGTGGCTATTGCACTAAGTGCCAAATCATACATTAAGGAGGGTTGATTGAATATTTCTACATTTTGGGGGGTGCATAGATATATATATATATATATATATATATATATATATATATATATATATATCATGGAGTTCTGTCACATATCTCAGTCTAGTATAAAACTGAAGTTGACACCCAGGAACTATCATAAATGGAGTGCTTTGATGCTTGATCATCTAAGGGAGCATCAGGATGCGATTCCTTATCTTTACTCAAAGATACCGCCACCTCATCCAAATTGGGCAGATTATCTTCATCATCTTATTCACTTTATGTATTAGAGTATGAGTAAGGAATCTTTTGCTCCTCTTCTTATGGCTAGTTTTCCTTATGATGTTTGGATGACTCTTTGGGAAGCATATGGCGATCCATGAATTTCTCCATTTCAAGAGGACATTGTATATTTAGTAGCTTCGATATTGGTTCCTCCAACTCCAGATGAGATCACACCTCTTGATGCTCCTATTGATACTACTAATCTAGTTCTAGCTATAGATGTGTTAAGGCTAAAATTTATACCTTGTTAAACTAAATAAGTTTAACAATCTCGCCTAACATAGGATTCATTTTTGCATGTGAAAAATGCATAACTAGAAATGAAACCTCCAAATTCTAGGCTAGTTCCTATTAGATAATCACTGATAACTCTAGAAGAACCTACTCGAACTTATGGGAAAAGGGATAGAAGTTACTGAAATAAATATAGGATCTTAAACTCTAAACTGGAGAACTAGGTGATACACCAAAATATGGATACAAAATACATGAACATCTTCACTTTGTAATAGTTTCTCCATGACTTAAACACTTTTACTTTGTAAAGGTTTGCATAAATATTTCACAATTAGGTCTTAAAGGAAAAGCTAAGGAGATGAAAGCATTACACTTAATAGTCCTAAGAAATGACACACAATGTAACCTGCAAATAGACGTACACTCCTATAATTTGGTAGGGGCTAAGATAGAAAAACTAAGGAGTTATGAAACTCATAGATTTATCTTATCAATTAGACTTTTGCACAAAAATTGCAGAGAAAAGAAAAGGCTTGTAATCAATATGAGGAAAATTGCTCCAAAATGCTCTAATTCATATATCTGTTTAGAAAATTGAGTTACAAAAGACACAAAAATAACTTAAGGACACTAGAAAATATGTCACAAAAGTAACCTTTTTGCATAATTAGAACTCCCTCCAAAATCAAAGTTCAAAATACTAAATAAAAATGCCTTAGGGTCAAGTTAAAGAAACAAGGCTACAAAAAAAGAGTCAAATCTTATCAAAAAGACAACTCACTACCTCATAACCCTACTAAGTCAAAATAGAACATATGACTCACTCTTAAGTACCCTTAAAAGACTCTAATAGGTCATAAAAGAGTCTAGTTTCTTAACAAACACAAACACCAAGTTAGAATGCTAGCTCTATCTCATCCACCTAATCATAATTTGGCTTTCCAACCCCCTTTCCTCTCAAATTTGAAAATGGATTTATATATTTGAGCTAAATTTTCTCAATTTAATAACAATTAATTGATTTATAATGATATCAATTAATTGCTATTAATTATAATATTTGCAAAAAACTAAATTAAAATTACACTCATTTAAAAAAATTAAATAATGTAATAATTTATTACTTAGCTAAAGTAATATATCACTATACTATTTAATGGAAATAGAAATGAATGACATAATTTTAATAAAAGAAACAAATTTCATGAAAGATATTAAACTGATACTATCAGATTTCAAAGTTTATGCAATGCAACAAAGGGCATTATATTTCATTTGCAACCCTAAAAGTTACTCATTTCTCATTTCATATTGCATTGGAGAGATTGGGAAGAGGAATTCGGCTAGGATTTTGAAGCCATTTTCCTACTTCATTTGTAGCCACATGAGGTCTACATCCTTTTCTTGTTCTGCCATGACTGGAAGCATGTCATTTCACTATTGCTTTTACTGGGATTGTGACTGGAAGCTACCATATTTGACCATACTAGAAGGTAACATCTTTGTTTGGATTTGCAAGGTATACTTAGAATTTGAGCCACAATTGTTTTCTTTACTCTACTCATTACAATTTTCTAAATAGACATACCAGTGCTATTATAGAAGCAATAAAATTTTCTGTGCATTATATTTGTTTCCTCTACTGCTTGGGTTGCCATTCTTAATATTAAAGCTGGAAACATGATTTTTCATTATTTGTTTGTTTGCTAGGTAGAAATAACATATCTAAGTTTCTCTTACGTCCTCTAGTCACCATTTGGTTGCTCACTATAACCAAAGTATGATACCATGAATGATTATTTTTGTATTTGGCATACATTTCTAAAGTATTTGAAAAGGAAAAAAAACATAGGGTTTCTTTTGTTTGTAGATGCCAATTTTGTAAGAAATCTATATTTTATATTAGCTTTTGGCTTATGACTGAGTTGACTTTCTTTGGAGACTTCCTCATCTTTTCATAAGTAGCATCAAGTTTGATAGTTTTGTCAACCAATGAATGCTTGTTGCCAACCTGTACTTCCTATTTTGCTGCTACAAGCTTTTCATTTAGTTGATTTACTTGAATGGCTAACTCAATGCATTCTACTCTAAATTGGGGCATCATTATCTTGTGAGTTCATCAATTTCTTTTTTCAAAAAAATTCCTTGAAGCCAAGACATCGACTTCTTCTTTAATTTGAACATTGTAGCTTGCAATTGAGAATACTTCTTGCTATGCCATGCTCCTAGTTTCTTCAATAATAAAGTGTTAAAAAAATGATCCATCATTTGTCTTTTTATGCAAGCTTGATGAAGTTCAACCAAATGTACACTGTTGTTGGTATTTTAAAAAAAGCTATCTATTGCTGGGGTACATTTTATCTCTGGTTATTTTGAAATTCTTGATCTGTGAATTAGTCATGACTTGATGAGATTATTTTACACTAGCAGCTTCACTATTATTTGATATTCAACAATTAGATCTCTTTTAATAGTAAATATTTTATGAAACATGTGATAATATGGTCATATCTTTGACTGTTCGCTCCTCTAGCATGTTGTCGTTGTTTTGAATGCTGGTTATCATGATTCTAGTTGATCAATGTTCAACTTATGGCATATGAAAATATTGCTTTTCTTTTGACATAATTTATGACTCCATCATACATGTTGTTATTTGTATGCTCCAACTGATTTCATTGGCCTATGATATTAATTCCCCTACTATTTTCTTTGCTTAATGTCTAAAATACTCATGTTGAAGATGAAATAGATTCTTGTATCATGCTGATTACTTATGGTATTTTCCTCTTAAATATTGATTACATGTAGATATGCTATAATTGCATGCTTTATTTAGCTAATATGTTGTTTGACTGCTATATAACATCTGACATATGCATTTTGAAGGTCAATATGAATATGAATTATTGTCATTTTGTTTCTTGCTCATTTAATCAACATGTGCACAAACTTTATTTTGATGGAATAGACATAACCCTAGCAAATAAAAAGTATTTTATGAAGTTTGAGCATGGGCTTGTGACACCCATAAACTAGTTTCTGTAATTTACAGCTATTCCTTGTGAAACTAACATGCTTGTACTTGATATAATGAAAGGTTGCATATAAAAAATAATACGTCCCTTTAACATTATATTTTTGAAATTGTACTTTTACTATCTTTGATATGTATTCAGAATAAAGAAAGATAGTACATGTATAGGATAACTAGTTACATATATTTAGTCATTGCTTAGATCTTTCGAGATCTAACCCCATTTTTTCTTCATGCAGGGAAGTGAAGACCAGAGCTTGATGAATCAAGAGTTGGATTAGGAGTAGCATCATAGATTGCTTAACTAGTCAAAAGCTAAAAAGGAAATGACTAGTTACCTCTAACCCTACCTTCATATGTCCTATTTTTCATATTCTGAATATGTGTGAAAGGTAGTAGAGTTAAACTCACAGCTTGTGTGAGATGTTTCACTTTTAACATTTCAATTTATTTCATTCTTTTGTAAAATATCAATTGTATATTTGAGAAATGAATAATACAAGGACATTTATATTCTTTTGCAAATATCAAATGAAAAGTGTTTTTAGCAAATAAAAATTTGAATTTCTAGAACTAAATTTTAACATATGTTAAAATTAAGTAACAAGATGTTCTAGATTCAGTGTACTAGGAACCACCATGTCTTCCTACTTCAGCTTCATGGGATGACTTCCTTCTAGATATTGCAGGTCTATTTATGGAGTCTCACATTGAAGATGTGGGAGACGCCATCAATGATATTCACCTTCTCTTTGTTGAGGTGAATATTTCATATAGTACCATAGTGATAGGTCCAGCACAGCAGGGTACACCTTGTCTTTCAGCTCTAGCATTCATGGATGACTTCTTAACAGATATTTCAGGTTTGTTGGTGGAGTCATACATAGCAGATTTGGGAGACATCATTGATGATATACATCTTCTCTTTGTTGAAGAAGATCCTTCTCCAGTTGTTGCAAGGGCTCACTCTGACACTCATGTCCATTCTCGACATGATCAATCTTCATAGGTTGACATGATTGTGGATACTTATGTACAATAGTTGTAGGAGGTCTCTTTATCAATTGAGGAGACAACTGGTTCTTTGGGGCATGCTCTACATCCATCCTTGCTAGATCAGACATCATTCTTTTCAATAGTATTGGAAGGGGTGACCATCGACATCAATACAGGGATAGTTGAGTAGGTTTTAGAGACACCCTTCATCATCAAGATTCTTTCTACACATAGGGGAAGCATCTCATTTGTACCTCTTCCATTATTTTTTCCAAAGGGGAGGAACATTATTTAGTAGCATTGGAGCAGCTTCTACATTGGAGCAGCTCTCATTGATTAACACTCTACATTTGCAAGGGGGGACTACCTTGTCTCCTTCTTCTTTTTTATGGGAGGGACTTTTTCCTCTTATGGGGTTTTTTCCTTCTCATACTTCTCTATTGTAGGGTCTTGATTACTCCATCCATCCATGCATCTTGTCTTTTCATCTTTCTTTTTGGAAGAGGGTTTTTCCCATGAGGTTTTCCCTCTTTCTTTACTTTATGAGAGATTGCATTTCATTATGTATATGGGTACCTAACATGGCCTAGTAGTTGAGACCCATTATGCATTTCATGCTAGCTTTCATAAGCTTAAGTGCATTCTCCTAACTTGCACTTAAGGGGGGTGTTGGTGTAAATAAGTATTTACTATTTACACTTTACTTAAGTTTACTTAGGTTAATGCATTATTTTATTATATGGGTATGTGTAGGATCATGGTGTGCCAAAAAGTGGTGATGTGAAAAAAATAGATTTTGAAGACATCCAAAAGCACTTCAAAATCCACTCTAACTTTTTTTCACCTATCTAGATACCAAACCTGGAAGGTAAGGCCAAGCCTTATCAGATATCTGATTTGACATCGAATATTCGATAATTAGCGTAATAATATTATAAAAATATAATTATTACAATTATTATACTATAATATAATATTATAATAATATTATTATTATATTATAATAGTATAATATATTATTTAATATAATATAATATAATATAAAATATAATATAATAATAAAAATAAAAGATATTATATGTTATAATTAATATATAATATTGCGGGCATATTGGATATCCGATACCTATGCATAACATAAAATAAAAACACAAACCCATGGGCCCTCTTATTACGTTAATTTGGGGCCAGTATTGCAAGAGCAATCAGATATATGATTCAAGATTGAATATCATATATTAAGGCATGTTTTTTTTTCCAACTCATTTTTAACCTAAATTCAATAGATTTTAGGATGATTTTGTTTCTTATAGTTGAATCTAGGGTTTTTTGGGAAAAATGGTTAAAATTAAGGTTTTAAAAAAAAATATATTACATTTTGCAATTCAATAGGAATGGTTGATCAGAATGATGACAGTGAGATAGGGAATAATATTCCTCGTAACCTCCCACAAAATGATCTAGTACCCCCACAAAACTATCCACCAAATGATCCTCTACGCCCTCAAAACCCTCTTTGAATCGAGGATTTGATAAATGAAAATCTCACCAAGTTGAGAGGTTTGCATAGAACATATAATAATGTATCCACATTGGCTCCTATGTTATCCATGTTAAACACCATAATGAATAACATTGAAACCCTTACAAACCAACAAAATGTCGCTCTTCTTTGGCATGATGAAATGGACGAGATTTTTGATGATGGTTTGGATTATGATGAGGTTGCAGCCCTCAACATAAGCAAAGATGATTTGGCTAGCCTTTTTGTGAACCCGAAAATGGGTTTACCAGTCGACCCAAAAAAATACAAACTATCGATTAAATGGTGCACAATTGACACCATACATGTAAGCTTTTGGTATTTTTGGTGGATGGTCTTTGATATCCCTCCACATGGAAATTTAGACATACCATTTTATTTTCTTAGAAAATTATATGTAAAATTTGTGTTGAAACTTAAAGTGAACTATTGGAGCATAAAGCCCAACATGGGTGTAGGACTAGGAGCTCCTTAGGATAGACCCTCTTCCCAACAAAAGAAAACTAGCACTTTTGTTCCCCCCACTAATATCTCCCCCCTCCTCGAGTGTAGCATCTAGATATTAGGACAGAGGCTAGTTCTCAGACCATCAGAGCCATTCATAGGCTGAGTAGTCTAATGATATCTCAGGCTAGGTCAATCTTGCCTCCTCATGTTGATGATATTGTTGCTAGTTCATCATTAGCTAGCTCATCACACGTTTGTGTGCCTCACACTTACATTACATGCAAGAATATTTTCCTGGGTCCCATAGGTGATCTTCCTGAGTATCATTTTGTATTAGACAAGGATACACTAGACACATGCACAGAGGCTACAGACCCTAATGCTAGGGAGGAGGGGAATGCAGATTCATGGACTCCTTCACTATCGGTACTGTATATATATATATATTTTATGACATATGCGATTTAAAGTTAATTTTTATAATAGAGTAATTTTAATTTTTAAGCCATATTAAATTGTATATGTATGTGATCTTCATTCATGTTTAGTTGATGACAGAGGAGATCAGACAAATTGATGATGCCACACTCTTGGCCATTTCATTTGGCCTTGAGACATCTATGGTACATTATGTTGTGTTCACATTTTTTTTCTATTTGATATTGTAGCATATATGGTTGCTAATCTTTCTTTTATCTTGCAGGTACCACCTGTCCCAGGGGGACAAAGTGTGGGGGGTGAGCCAGCATGCATTAACAAAGGAAAGGTAACTAGGTGCTTTCAATTTGATTAAATATCTATGCATTCTTGTAAAATTTTTGTGGTAATCCCATTTAAGAACATTCTTTATTGTATATAGGGTGTGACTACTGGCGATGAGCCTGTATAGATTCTGCGTCGTAGACCATCAAAAATTTCCATTCGCATTGAGAGCCCCATTGTATGTATAAGTATCATTTATTTTTTATTATCCTTATCTTCATAAATAAATTCAAAACTGATTTCCGTGATATTAACTACTACTATTTTGTATCTCATAGGAGACTCCTAGTGCACATGAGGTCCGATAGGAGAGTTATGTAGATTTGATGATGTGGCCACTCTCTCCTGAGGAAGAGCCTACAATAGTAATTTGTAGTTTGAATTCATGATTAAATATGTTATAAATTTAGCATGCTATGAATTATAATGTTATATTTTAAATTGTAGATTCATCTGACAAATGTATTTGAACATATATAGCCCACAATCAGAGAGGTACCACCATTGCCGAGGGCATACAAGAGGACTCCTAACTGATGCAGGAGGTCAACAAGAGAGGTATTTATTATGAAATTTTGATAGTATAAATCTTCATTACAAAATAGATCATTATGCATTTCAGTAATTCAATGTTAGATACAAAGAATCATATAAATTTAGTAGTCTAACTTTGGGTTTTCCTTTTTTGTTTATGTAGGAGGCATTTGATCCACCTATTGCAGTGAAGAGGCTACATTTTGATCATCCACCAGCACCCTAGGATAGTATAGTTGTCATAGGATGCATCATGAGACATTTTGAGATGGCATATGCCACATTGTATACAAAAACATTGATATTATATACATTCTGATAGCATGATTAGCCACATTTTGTATATGGATCTATGTATTTTGATATATATTTGAGTAATTTTTCTATGGATACATGATCTTTGATATATATTTATGAAAAATTTTGTCTATGGATACATGTATTTTGATATATATTTTTGTCATTTATTTGCACAATGATATACATATTAATTTAGTATCTAGTATTGTTCAATTTATCGCGGATCATGTGTATTGTTCATGTTTATGGAATATCATTAATTTTGATTATGTTTGTTATATTCAATTCAAATGCAATAATTTTTTAATAAAATTTTAACAACCTTTATTATCAAATTTGGATGCAATGCATAATTTGAAGTACTATCATGACATAAACACACTTGTTAACCTCCTACACAAGGTTCAGATAACCCCAAATCTAATTTTAAACTCCACCTTCAACCTTGAAACTAACTCTTGGCTTCAAATCTAATCTCAACATAGTTAAGGACTCCACTCCTCAACCATAGATTATATTCCCAACCACCAAGTCATTCATAGATTTATAATCTTTCATAACTAGCACTTCACTTTGTTACTATACTCATACTACAACTTTTCAATTTCAACATAACTTCAAAATATCTCAACTTAAGAGACTTGATTGGATAGTTCATTGATATCCCTCACAATCTTTGAGTTATTTTAGGCCTCGGCATCACCATCCTATAGCATTCAATGGTTCATTGATAGCCCTCACGAGCTCCGAGTTATGACCCTCGAAATATCGACTTTGAAATGCACTTAGAACACCTTGGAGACTCCTCGGTATGGGGTGGAGACTCCTCGGTATGGGGTGGCCATGAATGATGGATGGTCTTGGTGGCTAGAACAAGGGTGTCACTAAGGTTCACCTGCCACCCAGAGCTAATGGCACTGACGATTCGATGCCAAGATCAATAGTTTCAAAGTTACATTGTGGTGGACCTATGAACTGAGGCACATTGTGAGTTTTGGCATTGAGTGAGATCGTTGTGTCGAATCCAAATAGAATGTGATCTCTCAAAAATTAAATACCTTATTTTAGGTCTTAACATCACTGTCCTATAGCATTCAATAGTTCATCGATAGCCCTCACGAGCTTTGAGTTATGACCCTCGAAAGATCAACCTTGAAATGCACTTAGAGCACCTTGGAGACTCCTTGGTACGGGGTGGCCACAAATTATGGATAGTCTTTGTGGTTGGAACAAGGGTATGACTAGGCTTCACCCGCCCACTTGGAGCTAATGGTACTGAAAATTTAATGCCAAGATCAACGGTTTCAAAGTTACATTGTGGCGCACCTATGAACTAAGGCACATTGTGAGTTTTGGCATTGAGCAAGATCGTTGTGCCAAATCCAAATGAAAAGTGATCTCTCAAAAATGAGATAGGTTATTTTAGGCCATAGCATCATTGTCTTATAACATTTGAGAGTTCATTGATAGCCCTCATGAGCTCTAAGTTATGACCATTGAAAGATTGACTTGGAAATGCACTTAGAGCACCTTGGAGACTCCTCAGTATGGGGTGGCTGTGGATGATGGATGGTCTCTATGGCCAGAACAAGGGTGTCACTAGGGTTCACCCACCCACCCAGAGCTAATGGCACTAACGATTTGATGCCAAGATCATTAGTTTCAAAGTTATGCTATGGTGCACCTATAAACTGAGACAAATTGCGATTTTTGGCATTGAGCGAGATCATTGTGCCAAATCCAAATGAAATGTGATCTCTCAAAAATGAGATAGCTTATTTTAGGTCTTAGCATTACCGTCCTATAGCATTTGATAGTTAATTGATAGCCCTCATGAGCTCCAAGTTATGACCCTTGAAAGATCAACCTCGAAATGCACTTAGAGCACCTTGGAGACTCCTCTATATGGGGTTTCCATGAATGATGGATGGTCTTCGTGGCTAGAAAAAGGGTGTCACTAGGGCTCATTCACCCACCCAGAGCTAATGGAATTGATTATTTGATGCCAAGATTAGATGTTTCAAAGTTATGCTGTGGTGCACCTATGAACTGAGGCACACTATGAGTTTTGGCATCGAGTGAGATCACTATGTCGAATCCAAATGGAATGTGATCTCTCAAAAATGAGATAGGTTATTTTAGGTCTCATCATCACCATCCTATAAAATTTGATAGTTCAACGATAGCCCTCACGATCTCTGAGTTATGACCCTCGAAAGATCAACCTCGAAACGCACTTAGAGCACCTTAGAGACTCCTCGGTAGGGGGTGGCTGCGAATGATGGATGGTCTTCATGGCTAGAAAAAGGGTGTGACTACGGTTCACTAGCTCACTTGGAGCTAATGGCGCTGACGATTCAATGCCAAGATCAAACAGTTTCAAAGTTATGCTGTGGTGCACCTATGAACTAAGGCACACTGCAAGTTTTGGCATCGAGCGAGATCACTATGTCGAATCCAAATAGAATGTGATCTCTTGAAAATGAGATAGGTTATTTTAGGTCTTAGAATCACCATCCTGTAGCATTCGATAGGTCATTGATAGCCCTCATGAGCTTTGATTTATGACCCTTAGAAGATCAACCTCAAAACACACTTAGAGCACCTTAGAGACTCCTTGGTATGGGGTGGCCGTGAATGATGGATGGTCTTCATGGCCAAAACAAAGGTGTGACTAAGTTTCACCCACCCACTCAAAGCTAATGGCACTGACAATTTGATGCCAAGATCAGTAGTTTCAAAGTTATGCTGTGGTGCATCTATGAACTGAGGCACACAGTGAGTTTTGGCATCGAGCAAGATCACCATGCCAAATCCAAATGGAATGTGATCTCTCAAAAATGAGATAGGTTATTTTAGGTCTCCACATCACAGTCTTTTAGCATTCAATAATTCATCGATAGCCCTCATGAGCTCCGAGTTAGACCCTAAAAAGATTGACCTCAAAATGCACTTAGAGCACCTTGGAGACTCCTCGGTACGGGGTGGCTGTGGACGATGGATGTTCTTCATGGCTAGAACAAGGGTGTGACTAGGGTTCACCTGCCCACCTAGAGCTAATGGCACTGATGATTTGATGCCAACATCAATAGTTTTAAAGCTACACTATGGTGCACCTATGAACTGAGGCATACTATGAGTTTTGGCATTGAGCAAGATCACTATGTCGAATGCAAACAAAATGTGATCTCTCAAAAATGAGATCGGTTATTTTAGCCCTCAAAATCACCATCCTATAGCATTTGAAAATTTTATTGATAGCCCTCACAAGCTCTGAGTTATGACCTTCGCAAGATCAACCTTGAAACACACTTAGAGTACCTTGGAGACTCCTAGCTACGGGGTGGTTGCGAACGATGGATGGTCTCTATGGCTAGAAAAAGGATGTCAATAGGATTCACTCACCCACCCAAAGCTAATGGCACTGATGATTCAAATAGTTCTAGCTGTTAGGAGTTAGATTTTGAAAAGTTGTCAAGAAAATTGCAAAATTTACTTAGCAACATTTTGCAATTTTTGCATTAAGACAAGTTTTATTGCAAATTTGTTTGTAAATGGACTCTACAAACTCTTAGGGACCCTAATAATGTTCTAAACATATAGACTTACCTAAAAAGTATGGAATTTACCAAAAATCCACTTTATTGGACCAATTAATGGTCAAAGCTTATAGTTGCACCATGGGGTTTTGTGTCCATTACAAATGTGGATGGTCACAAGGAGATCATTAGATCTATCCCTAGACCTTATTACATCAAGAAAATAAAAATGATTAGGTGCTTTGCACTAGTGTTCCATGTATTGATGTGATAAAAAAGTGTATAGAATGGTTAGTGATTGTGCATACCTCATGTATGCGTTACTTGATTTATTTATTTTTGATGAGATGTGGTTAGTATGTTATCGATTAACAAGATTTCTTAGCATGAGAATTGTTGGATAACCAATCCATTTTCCTACTAATTCAAATGGGTGTGCCTAAGGGGTCAACATATTTGGGTGATATTGAATCCACACGAAAATCACTTGCTCTTCTATAGATGCTAAAGGGTGTATGCAAAGGGACTAGCATCCTTTAATAATATAGAATTTCATTTTTGTGCATTTTTATGGATATGCATTTGGAAACATGTCATGCATTCTTGAAAATTCTTTTTATTAGATGTAGTAGGTATGTGGATGATCAAAAACCTTGTATTTCATTAATGGAACTAGTTTTCCTCTTAGTTGGAATAGTGGACCTAAGGGTTCAACACTAAAGGGTGATGTTGAACCACCTTGGTAATGACTAGTTCATTTGGGGAGGCTTGAGATTGCATGAAAAGGGATTCTTGTTGATTTTACACAATATTAGCATCATAAAATCAGTTTTTATTTCAATGCCTCATTGCGAATGAGTATTCAAACTTAGTGACACCTTCCCCAAATTGTTTTTTAAGAAATGAAGTATTCTAATTATTCATCTGTACTTTCTAGATTTTTCTTATTTGATTAGTTTGATAAAAATAGTTTTAATAATCATAATGTCAACTCTATGTCAAATAAGAAAAAAGCCAAACTTATAATAAGATATCTGCAAGCAATTATCTTTCAAATATTTATAAATGCTCTTAAAATTGTCCTTATAGACTTGTTTCACGTGCAAATATGATTTGCAAGAACTTTTTTGATATCTTCCTCTTATAATTCCTTACAAAGAACCTACCAAAATACAAATTAGAATGTGCAACTAATTTTACCTGCCTTTTTCATTATTACAAAAACTATATACAAAAAAATTTCACATTTTACATCATAATATATTATAAATCTTAGGAATTCTCCTACATTCCAATATCATAAAAAAATTAGTAACTTATTGTATTAAAAAAGATAATCATCAGTTCAGTGAATCATTATGAAGAAAATAATATTAGAAGTAAATATACCTAGTCGAGTGTTCCAGTAGGGTCCTCTCTCTATTTTAGGGTCTCCAATAGGGCTTCATGATCCACATTAGCAATAGTAAAAAGTTATTTTACTTTTGGTCTTCCTTGATGCTTCAACAACTTTACATTTGTTTCTATAATAAGATGTGAATATGTGAGAATTATTTTGTGCTTTTGATAGTCTTCGAATGCAGGAATTCCATTCCTTCTAAGCATATATGTCCATAGCCATGTTCCAACGACAACCACTGAACCAATAAGATATGTGAATCCATCATCATTTTTGATCGATTGTGCAAGTTTTTGTTTACCTCTTACACAACGTGCTAACCAATAATCAGATTTCTCATCATTCCCCTGTGGTGCAACCAATGCAAAGACATGTCCTAGCTGAAGTAGATTTGATAGATGGTTATGCTCAAGTGAACTTTCCATGTTATCATTTCTGATAGAGGGTATGATAGACAATGGAGTAAGATAATGTGGAGCCCATGTGTCCACCCACTCACTTTACTCACAGTGATCCCAATCACACTAAAAACAACTAGGACAAAAGTAAGCTAGCTATCATATCCAAATGGTCTATGTACTAGAATTAGAACTCTAAAATGAATGCATTTTTTATGAGTCTCTCACTGTAGCACAATCTAAGCTATCAGCTATGGACCCTTCCTCAACCAACTAAAAGCACCTACATACCATTAAATCAAGAGTTCCCCCATGATAATGCTAAACTACACGAATCAACAATGCTACGAGCATCAAGAAGCTCTACTATTGAAATCTTTAGTTGCTCCTTAACTAGATCTCTCTTCACACATACTCCTACTCCATCATGCTCCCCTTTTCCATGGCCAGACTCAAGAAAACTCCAAATATGAGGCACCCCTCCCTCTATGTGCATTGTAAACAACTAATAAAACATGCAAGCATTCTTGAATTGACCTATACAGTTATCTAACCAAATGATATGTCTATCTATAGCAATTGCATGCTCATTTAAGAAATCAAAATAATTCTTGAAACAATGTTGCACAAAACTCGTGAGGGTGAGATCTATCATCAATCATATAAAATGATACTCTCCAATAATCTTCTAATTATCTTCTGCACTATTAGGGGCGTGTCTATATGTTATGCGAATGGAAATAGAAATTTGAATGGAGTTGTAATACTGAGATTGTGTCTCATTTTGAGGTTGCAATGTGTAGTTCTTAGCAAAATCAACAACTGATATAATAGTGCCAATGGGAAAAGTCTCCTTACACATTCTAAATTGTTGATCCAACCACTAAGACATGTGACTATGTCTTGCATACTTGTCAAAAAGATTTTCCTTGAAATCTAAAATAAAACTAGCCACACTAATATCTTTTCCAACCAATTCACATTTAGAGCTCTCACCCCCACTCTTCAATGTGTATTTCACCATTTCATATACCTTTTTTTTCACTATTTTCTTTCCAAGATCTTGTTCACAGGCCTCATGGAAACATGTGTCAAACTTGGATAAGCCACCACAGTCTAAACACTTCTCATTTAAGCAAGCATTTCTATAAAAGAAACATCCATCAACTCTATGACATAAAAGTTGATCTAGCAAGTCTCTTGATGATTTTGGAAGCCTACTAGCACCACAATCCTCCAACATTTCTTTACTATGCAAAGTAGAACTGATGGAGTGTAATAGTTCATGGTGCATAGAAAACTCAACATGATATTTGCAACAACATGTAATTTGAATTTTGAGTGGCACACAATAAAATGGCTTCAAAGATTCAAAAGCCCTTTGTGATATATGAAGACTTGGATGACTCTCTCTAAATTGTTTGAACAACATAGTTTGACTTACCTCCAAATAGTGTTTAGGATGTGGCATGCGGTCTCTGATGCTAATTCTCAACTTTAACACACCTTTAGCATTGGGTGATACTCATGAGCTAGAGTGCCAAAATTGTGTAATTTCTTCCTTCACATCATCAGATAGATTCTTATCAAAATGTGGAAGTCTCCCACCAAATGCCCACATTTCATTTTGAAGAGGATCATCAATTTTCTCTCGTCAACTAAGTGCTCTTCTCAAAGTAGTATGATTTAGATTCAAATAAATACAAGTTTTTCTCATATATCTACCCTTTCTCAAATGATGACTTACCAAAGATGTTGTAATAACCATTCGAGCAGCTTTTTTATCCTTCTCCTTGCTATTGAGAGCACTGAAAAGATTCTTCACAATAATGACATTCTTTTGCAACTTTTTATTAAAATGAATCTTCAATTTGGAAAGCATAGGTCTCATCTTTTGCATCTTTAATTAATCCATCAAAAGCTGACATTGCTCTACCACTGTCTTGTTGCTGAAAAACATCTTATATAGTCTTGAAGCCCATAACCGAATGGTTCTTTCTGATTTTTTCCCTCCCAAACTGGTAATAATTGTTTCATCAATTTCAATTATCCATTTTGGTGTTTTAGAACCTTTATGTCGATTATAATTAGGAGATATGTAAGGTTCTTGTGCATTAGGTTCTCGTGCATTGTCATGTTCGACATGGTCAATTATGCAATTTGCATTATGACCTAGAAGCATTTCGTCCTCAAAATTTTCATTTTTTAAATTTTCAATTCTGGCATTATCATTTTCAATAGGTACATTTTCATTCTCCAACTGTACATATTCATTATCTGACTCTATAATTTCACCTTTGACTTATTCATCATCAACTTGACTGATATTTAACATGCTTTATCTTTTTCTTTGGTGTTCCATTTTGTCCCTTTCCCTATATGGCACAATGTCTTCATTGGATACCTTCCTTTTGTGTTTAGCCATTCGGTGACAGCTACTCCCCATTCAGATGACAATATCAGACACCTAGGGTTATATTTTCAAACTTTTTTCGATTGGTTGTGCCCCAAAAAGTTACTTTTCATAAAACTCATGAAAAAAAATCAAAAAGTGATGTTGTCGAGTCTGCAGGAATAGGCAATATGTTACAAAATGATGCCAGTAATATCAGATATCCAATTTGAAATTAGATATCTGATATCAAATCAGATATTTGATTTCAAATCGGATAACCGATATCCACACAAAAATAATTTGGAGGAAAACCTGAATATGTGAGTTATAGTTTGTGACTTTTCAATTATTTTAGTTATATTACTATGTAAAGATACATTATAATATATTATACATATCTAATAATGTAACATAAAGATATAACATATAATCTTTTAATATATAATAATATATTATGTTATTCTTATTATAATCTATAAATATAATATATAGTATTATATTGTATTGTTATTATTTTTCCTATATTTTTATTAAATATAATAACATAATATATTATATATTGACACATATATATGTTATTAATATATATATAATAATAATAATAATAATTATTATTATTATCTATAATATATAATTATTATTATGACCCATGTTATTAATATATCATAATATATTATTTTACTAGTATTATAATATATATATGTGTGTGTGTGTGTGTGTGTGTGTGTGTGTGTGTGTGTTGAAGGGGGTCATGGGGTAACCTATGACCCCCTTCGACCCATTACATGATGACAAATGTCCCTAGGGGTCCTAGGACCCCTAAGGACATATTAGAATACTTCTTATGGGTCAAAGGGGGTCATAGGGTGACCTATGACCCCCTTCGACCCATTACCTGACGACATATGTCTGACATATTAGAATGCTTTGTATGGGTCAAAGGGGGTCATAGGTCTTTTCGACCCATTAAATGATGACATATGTCCCTAGGGGTCCTAGGAACCCTAGGAACATATTAGAATGCTTCCTATGGGTCACCTATAACCCCCTTTGACCCATTACAAGAGGAGATATGTCTCTAGGGGTCCTAGGACCCCAAGGGACATGTTAGAATGCTTCTTATAGATCAAAGGAGGTCATAGGTTGACCTATGACTCCCTTCGACACATTACATGATGACATATGTCCCTAGGGGTCCTAGGACCCCTAGGGACATATTAGAATACTTCATATGGGTCAAAGTAGGTCATAGGTGGACCTATGACCCCCTTCAACCCATTAAATGATGATATATAAATCTAGAGTTCCTAGGACTCCTAGGGACATGTTAGAATCCTTCGTATGGGTCAAAGGGGGTCATACGTTGACTATGACCCTCTTCGACCCATTACATGATGACATATGTCCCTAGGGGTCCAAGGACCCCTAGAGAAATGTTAGAATCCTTTGTATTGGTCTTCTTCAACCCATTACATGATGACATATGTCCCATGTTAGAATCCTTTGTATGGGTCTAAGGTGGTCATGGGTTGACCTATGACCCTCTTTGACCCATTACATGAAAACATATGTCCCTAAGACCCCTAAAGACATATTTGAATCCTTCGTATGGATCGAAGGGCGTCATAGGTTGACCTATGACACCCTTCAACTTATTAAATGATAACATATGTCCCTAGTGGTCTTAAGATGGCTACGGACATGTTAGAATCCTTTGTATGGGTTGACAGGGGTCATGGGGAGACCTATGACCCCGTTCGACACATTACATGATGGCATATGTCCCTAGAGGTCCTATGACCCCTACGGACATGTTAGAATCCTTCATATGGGTCGAAGGGTGTCATGGGTTGACCTATGACCCCCTTCGACACATTACATGATGACATATGGCCCTAGGGGTCATAGGACCACTAGGGACATATTAGAATCTATCATATGGATTGAAGGGGATTATAGGGTTACCTATGACCACCTTCGACCCATTACATAAGGACGTATGTCCCCAGGGGTCCTAGAACCCCTAGGAACATATTAGAATGCTTCATATTGGTCAAAGGGGGTCATAGGTTGACCTATGACCCCCTTCAACCTATTAAATGATGACATATTTCCCTAGGGGTCCTAGGACCCCTAGGGACATATTAGAATGCTTCCTATGGGTCAAAGGGGGTCATAGCGTGCCCTATGACCCCCTTCGACCCATTACTTGACGATATATATCCCTAAGGGTCCTAGGACCCCTAGGGACATATTAGAATACTTTGTATGGGTTAAAGGGGGTCATAGGTCAACCTATGACCCTCTTCGACCCATTACATGATGACATATGTCCCTAGGGGTCGTAGAACCCCTAGAGACATATTAGAATATTTCAAATGGGTTGAAGGGGGTCATGGGGTGACCTATGACCCCCTTCAACCCATTACATGATGACATATGTCCCTAGGGGTCCTATGACCCTTAGGGACATGTTAGAATCTTTCATATGGGTTAAAGAGGGTCATGGGGTGAGCTATGACCCCCTTCGACCCATTACATGACAACATATGTCCCTAGGGATCCCAGGAACCCTAGTGACATATTAGAATCCTTCATATGGGTGGAAAGGGGTCATAGGTTGACCTATGACCCACTTTAACACATTAAATGATGGCATATGTCCCTAGGGGTCCTTGGACCCCTATGGGGACATGTTAGAACACTTCATATGGGTCGAAGGGGGTCATTGGGTGACCTATGATCCCCTTCGACCCATTACATGATGACATATTTTCCTAGTGGTCCTAGGATTGCTAGGGACATATTAGAATGCTTCCTATGGGTCAAACTCTATGATCCCCTTCAACCCATTACATGATGACATATGTCCCTAGGGGTCCTAGAACCCGTAGGGACATATTAGAATCCTTCGTTACAATTGCGTCACTTTGACCCATTAAATGATGACATATGTCCCTAGGGGTCCTAAGACCCCTAGGGACATTTTAGAATCCTTCATATGGGTCAAATGGGGTCATAGGGTGACCTATGGCCCCCTTTGACCCATTACATGATGACATATTTCCCTAGGGGTCTTAGGACCCCTAGGGTCATATTAGGATGCTTCTTATGAGTCGAAGGGCGTCATAGGTTGACTTATGGCCACCTTTGATCCATTACATGATGACATATGTCCCTAGGGGTCCTAGGACACTTGGGGACATATTAGAATGCTTTGTATGGGTCAAAAGGGGTCATAGGTTGACCTATGATGCACTTCGACCCATTACATGATGACATATGTCCCTAGGGGTCCTAAGACCCCTAGGGACATATTAGAATCTTTCATATGGGTCAAAGGGGGTCATAGGTTGACCTATGACTCATTTTGACCCATTAAATGATAACATATGTCCCTAGGGGTCTTAGGACCCCTAAGGACATGTTAGAATCTTTCATATGGGTTGAAAGGAGTCATTGGGTGACTGATGGCCGCCTTCGACCCATTACATGATGACATATGTCCCTAGGGGTCCTAGGACCCTTTGGGACATATTAGAATTCTTCCTATGGGTTGAAGGGGGTTAGAGGTTGAGCTATGACCCTGTTCGACCCATTACATGATGACATATGTCCCTAAGGGTCCTAAGACCCCTAGGGACATATTATAATGCTTCATATGGGTTGAAGGGGGTCATAGGTTTACCTATGACCCACTTCGATGCATTACATAATGACATATGTCCCTAAGGGTCCTAGGACCCCTAACGACATATTAGAATTCTGAAATGTCCCTTTTCTAATTTTTCATGATATTTCCAACCTCTAATCAGATCTTTAAAATCAAACAGCTAATATCCCAAAGATCCACCAAATTCCTCAAGAAACCCCAAATCGGGTATGCTGAAAATAGTGCTAAAAGCTTCACAACTTCACAAATTATTAATGAATCTGAAAATGGGAATTTTTACAGAACTTTCAGCAGCATATCAGCCTACAAATTGACATTTCCAGATCCGTATAGCCTTTACACAACAGCTCAAAAATGTAGGACCAAAAACTATGCTCATCGGGCTACCGAAATAGCACAAAATATGCCCGGAAACACCACAAGAACACTAATAATCTATCTCAGAAGTTTAATCACGTCCCAATATATATATTCAGATCTATTTTAACATCTTAAAGTATAAAATACAGCAGCAACCAAAACTGATATGAAATACTCAACCCTAAACACCAAACTCTTACAAAAATACACCCGGAAACTCACAAATCCGCACTGTTCAGCACAAAGGCAAACTCTGTATGAGCATGCACATGGAATGGCTTCAAACTCCCGTCCTTAGCCTTCCTGGAAACCTGCAAACTCCCATTCTTGGGTCTCCCTGGAAACCTGCAAACTCCCGTTCTTGGGTCTCCTTCTCCACAGGTTTGGCAGCCTCTGAAGAATAACAAAGAAAGAGCCAAAAATCAAGTTCTGGAATGAGCCCAAAATGCCTCCAAAACCCTTTAAAAGAGGGCATAACTGTAACTCACGTCCAAGAGAGGTTAATGAAACATATTTTAATAATAATTTTCATTTATTAATCCAACGATTTCCAAAGATTAACCCCCTTTTTTCGAAACTTCACTTTCTTGGGCCTGCCTGCCTTAGCAAAGATTATTATATTTTAATTATTTGAAAAGGGGACATGACAAGTCCTCCCCTCCCAAACATTGCTTGTCCTCAAGCAATGGCTGAACAATAAACCAATCAATCCACCTGGATCCCAAATGTAGTCATGAACTATACTACTACCAATTAACACAGGCTCCTGCAATATCCTTTGCAATATGACCAAGAGGAAACCATAATCAAACTGACAATTATAGCTCAACCAAACTCCAAAATCACCACTACCATAGTCAAAAACCCATGAGACACAAACTCTTAGAACATCAGAATCCAAGTAAAGTGGACAAATCAAACTACCAACACAGTAAATACCATCAACGCATCCCACTGGCCTATACGGAATGTACAATCCAACTCTGCAACAATGGTGAATTCTCTCGAATGAAACTGTACCAAGTATGGAGAATCCACACACTGTACAACTCCTGCAGTCAACACAACTCTGCAAATCACCGGCCACTATCTCATAACCATAACTCCCATGCACTGCTGATGGTGAAAAGACATTACAAGATAAAGAGTAAGAAATGGAATCCAAACCAAATTTTCCTGCCATCAACTCCTCAAAAAAAGGATCAAATGCTAACTGATGTTCATACCCTGCAATATAATGTTGATTAAAAAAACCAACCTCAGTCAATAGCTCACCATGAACAAGTGATACAACCCACTGTGACTGATCACTAGCTAAGTCAGGAGATGTCATAGCCAAAGGAGTAGAATCAATAACAACACCCATTGAAGCATCACTCCCAAACTCCTGCTCTAAGTCACATATCATCAAGCTGTCAACTGCAGAACCTATCACCATGTCATGCACATCACAACTCTCATCTTGAGGCATCAAATTGCCCCATAACTGATGATAAGCACTAGGAACCAAAGTACATCTCTGTACCATTATCTCATCAACATGGTCATCAAAGGTAGATTGATGAGCGTACCTCATAGTGTAATGCCGGTAGAATGTGCCAATCTCAGTCAGTGGCTCAGACTGTAATCCAGATGAAACTAACTACAATTGATCATTAACCATGTTGGAACTGACTACTACCTCCAAAGATATCACCAAGGAAGTAGTATTACTAGCAAGAACCATGCCAACTGTCGACTCACCAACATCACACATGATCTTTGATACATCTCTAGTCTCTGTGCCATCAATACTAGAGGCCACCACCATGTCAGGCATACAACAATCTGCTACAACACCCAACTCAACTGAACCTGACTCTAGTGGGAATGAACTTGATATGCCAATGTTAGTATCAAGAATGGATGCATCCCCATCTCCACTGTCTCTGACAATCTCGGCCATGGACATCCTCGGATCACCAAACACCATAGCTTGTGCTTGTATAGAATCAGGTAAAGACTGTAGTCGCTCTAACTCCATGGTCACCTTAGCCAAATGAAACTGTGACTCCTTGAAAGCCAACTGTGTACTCTCAAGAATCTCAGAAGTCACCTCAAGCTGCTCAGTAAGCTCACTCACCTCATCTTCCTTGGCCAACAATGCATCATATGTTGTACTACCCCACTCCATAAGATAATCTCTATCGGCTACCAACTGCATATAATTTTGTCTCAAAATCCAAATAGCCTCCCATAAAGAGTGGATCTCTGTCAAGGAAAGATAACTTCCTCCCTGCTCATCACTAGTAGGAGAACCCCATCCATAAACTGCTAACAACTGACGAGCAGCATCGAAATGTTGGCAAGTGATAGCAATGTCTTGGTCACTAACTCTCAACTGATTAGACACATGATGGCACTGGCTTGACTGTCTCCTGCAAACCTCCTCTGATGCACTGTCTGAAGGAGTGTCCTCAAAGTTACTAGTCTCTAGAGTATTACCATCCATATCCTGTGAATCAAATCTAAAGCTCATATCAACATACGGAGTTTCAAAAACATTAGCATTGCTGTCCAACTCCTCTATACCCAAGGAAACTAAGTCTTCAAAACTGCCCACTGCATCCTCCTGGATGTCATCAATGCCAATATGATCTTGGGACTCATCTATACACACTGCCAAATATGAAATATCATCAACACATTCCAGCAAGTATGGTCAACTAGATATATGAACAAAGCCCAACACTGGTGTATAAAAACTAATACAAACATCGGATAAGCTCCTGGCACAAGAAAATACAACACCATGCAATCTGCTAATCAAATCCATGGTAGCACCCAAACAATCATTGCTACCAAAAAGTGTTAATGATTTACAGTAAACTGAACCCCAAATGCCAATATAAGAATCTCGAGTCCATATCTGTAAACTAGAATTAGCTGGTAACTCAAGCAAAATCCTGACTTGAGTAATATGACCAATACCAACTAACTCTACATACCTGTCATGATGAGATAATGTAGTGACAATACTGTCTTCACACACCTTCAGCTGGCGAAATAAATCATGTGAAGTACTACTAGCCTCAACCTCATGTGACGAAGCATCTAACTGTGCCTGGTACTCTCTCTCAGAAAAGTCATGAATGCTCAATGTCTGCTCATCTACACCAGGTATCTCACCATCATGCACAACAACACCCTCATAATCATCATCCTTGAGGTCAAATCTATCTATCACTCTTTGACTAAAATCATCAAATGTAGTTACCTGATCATGACCTTGAGTAGTCATTCCATGATACCACCAATCATAGGCTGCATCTTCCAAGTGTAGACTTGCAATTTGAACAAAATCACTCTCCTTCATGGGGTTAAGTGTGAAGAAGGTCTGTAATTTTTGTAGCCATGCTCTAGCTGAAATTTTATTTGTTCCATCAAAAGTAGGTGCTATAAACTTGCTTATTTTATTTTTGAGCTCTCTTCCACTTATGTCATGCTCCCTTTTGTACTCTTTCTTGGGCATCAAAGTGTTCATCATATCCACATATTCTCTAAAAGGAACTGAACTACGAAAGTCATCATCTAAGCCATTATAAGTAGCTCTTAATGTAATCAAGTTACCTGTAACCTCTTCCATAGGATTAATGGCTGGATTTGGTACTGGTGGCTCATTTGCAGGCAAGAAAATAGTTTTGGTTGATTTAGATGGTGTGGATTTCAGATTTCTTGGCTCCTCTAAAGTGCTCCCTTTCTCATTAATAGATGCAACTCCTTGTAGTTTTTCTGTCAATATTCGCAAAGCCTCTCTAGTTTTTGCCAAACTATCCACTGTTTGCTTCTGAGTATTTTGGATGTCTTGGAAGAATTTCTTTGCCATCTCATCTGGATCAGCCATACTTTTCCCTTCTTTGGATTTTGTACTTTTACTTTCAACTGGAGGTTTGATCAAAATTTCTTTATTCTTTTCTCGCTGCAAATATCTTTTTTCTCTTTCACTTAGTTGCATGCAACCATAAATTTTGACATGCAACTGATTAGAAGCAACATGCAACCACCAAATTCACCAAGAACTAACATGCATATGATTAGAAGTAGAATGCAACCATAAATTTTGACATGCAACTGATTAGAAGAAACATGCAACCATAAATTATGACATGCAAAATCTGGGTAGTTGTCAAAACTGACATGCAAGATCTGGGTAGTCGTCAAAACTGACCTACAACTTCTATAAACCCTCAGGCTGGCAAGATCATGGCTCTGATACCACTGAAATGTCCCTTTTCTGATTTTTCATGATATTTCCAACCTCTAATCAGATCTTTAAAATCAAACAGCTAATATCCCAAAGATCCACCAAATTCCTCAAGAAACCCCAAATCGGGTATGCTGAAAATAGTGCTAAAAGCTTCACAACTTCACAAATTATTAATGAATCTGAAAATGGGAATTTTTATAGAACTTTCAGCAGCATAACAGCCTACAAATTGACATTTCCAGATCCGTATAGCCTTTACACAACAGCTCAAAAATGTAGGACCAAAAACTATGCTCATCGGGCTCCCGAAATAGCACAAAATATACTCGAAAACACCACAAGAACACTAATAATCTATCCCAGAAGTTTAATCACGTCCCAATATATATATTCAGATCTATTTTAACAGCTTAAAGTATAAAATATAGCAGCAACCAAAACTAATATGAAATACTCAACCGGAAACACCAAACTCTTACAAAAATACACTCGGAAACTCACAAATCTGCACTGTTCAGTACAAAGGTAAACTCTGTATGAGCATGCACACTGAATGGCTTCAAATTCCCATCCTTAGCCTTCCTGGAAACCTGCAAACTCCCATTCTTGGGTCTCCCTGGAAACCTGCAAACTCCCGTTCTTGGGTCTCCTTCTCCACAGGTTTGGCAGCCTTTGAAGAATAACAAAGAATGAGCCAAAAATCAAGTTCTGGAATGAGCCCAAAATGCCTCCAAAACCCTTTAAAAGAGGGCATAACTGTAACTCACGTCCAAGAGAGGTTAATGAAACATATTTTAATAATAATTTTCATTTATTAATCCAACAGTTTCCAAAGATTAACCCCCTTTTTCCGAAACTTCACTTTCTTGGGCCTGCCTGCCTTAGCAAAGATTATTATATTTTAATTATTTGAAAAGGGGACATGACAAATTCTATGTATGGGTTGAAGGGGGTCATATGTTGACCTATGACCCACTTCAACCTATTAAATGATAACATATGTCCCTAGGGGTCCTAGGACACCTAAAGACACGTTAGAATCTTTCATATGGGTCAAAGGGGGTTACTGGGTCACCTATGGCCCTCTTCAACCCATTACATAATGACATATGTCCCTTGAGATTCCTAAGACCCCTAGGTACATATTAGAATGCTTCCTATGGGTTGAAAGGGGTCATAGGGTGACCTATGACCCTCTTTGACCCATTACATAATGATATATGTCCCTATGGGTTCGAGGACCCTTAGGAACATATTAGAATCTTTCGTATGGGTCGAAGGGGGTCATAGGTTGACCTATGACCCATTTTGACCCATTAAATGATGACATATGTCCCTAGGGGTACTAACCCCTAGGGACATGTTAGAATCCTTCGTATGGGTCTAAGAGGGTCATGGGGTGATCGATTACCCCTTTCAACTCATTACATAATGACATATGCCGCTAGGGGTCCTAGGACTCCTAGGGACATATTAAAATTCTTTCTATGGGTCAAAGGGGGTCATAGGTTGACCTATGACCCCCTTCAACCCACTACATGATGACATATGTCCTTAGGGGTACTAGGACCCTTAGGGACATATTAGAATATTTCCTATGGGTCGAAGGGGGTCATAGGTTGACCTATGATCCCCTTTGACCCATTACATGATGAAAATTATCCCTAGGGATCTTAGGACCCCTAGGGATACATTAGAATGCTTGTTATGGGTCAAAGGGGGTCATAGGTTAACCCATTACATGATGACATATGTTCCTAGGAGTCGTAGGACCCCTAGGGACATATTAGAATGCTTCATATGGGTTGAAGGGGGTCATAGCTCAACCTATGACCCCCTTCGACTCATTACATGACAAAATATGTCCCTAGGGGTCCTAGGACCCCTAGGGACATATTAGAATCCTTCCTATGGGTTGAAGGGGGTCATAGGTTTACCTATGACCCCTTTCGACCCATTACTTGATGACATATTTTAGAATCCTTCGTATCAGTCGAAGGGGGTCATAGGTTGACCTATAACCCACTTCAACCCATTAAATGATGACATATGTCCCTAGGAGTCCTAAGACCCCTAGAGACATGTTAGAATCCTTCATAAGGGTCGAAGGGGGTCATGGGTTGACCAATGACCCCCTTTGACCCATTACATGATGACATATGTCCCTGGGGACATGTTCGAATCCTTCATATGGGTCAATGGGGGCGATGGGGTGACCTATGACTCCCTTCAACCCATTACATTATGACATATGTCCCTAGGGGTCCTAGGACCCCTATGGACATATTAGAATACTTCATATGGGTCAAAGGGGGTCATAGGTTGACCTATAACCTACTTTGACCCATTAAATGATGACAAATATCTTTCATATGGGTTGAAGGGGGTCATTGGGTGACCTATGAGCCCCTTTGACCCATTACATGATGACATATGTCCTTAAGGGTACATATTAGAATGCTTCCTATGGGTGGAAGGGGGTCATAGGGTGACCTATGACCCCCTTCGACCCATTACATGATGACATATGTCCCTAGGGGTTCTAGGACCGCTTTGGACATATTAGAATCTTTCGTATAGGTTGAAGGTGGTCATATGTTGACCTATGACCCCCTTTGACCCATTATATGATGACATATGTCCCTAGAGGTTGTAGGACCTGTAGGGACATATTAGAAGCATTTGTATGGGTTGAAGGGACAATATTATATTTGATAATTATATTATATTGTATATTTTAATATAATAATAATATATTATTAGATTATATAACAATAATAATAATATATGTTACTAGATTATAGATTTAATAATAAAAACAATATGTATTATTATATAGAATAATTTTGTCATACAATACTACTATATATATTTAATAATAATAATGTATATCATATATATCACTATATTATATTTAGAACTATATTATATTTAATAATAATAATCAGATATATTATTATAATGTAATAATAATTATAATATTAATGTTCGCACATTCACAAAATATATTTTCTTCTAAAATTGTCTAAAGTTATTAAGTTTATTTCCCTTGAAATTTGTCTCCTTCCAAATTTAAAATTAAAAAAAACTTTCCTTTTTGAAATTTCCCTCCAAAAATTGGTGGGAACTTATGAGGCCATATTGGATATCTTATTTGAAATGGGATATCCGATTTGAAATTGGATATCCGATTAGGCTTCGTATTTACCAAGCCTACCCGGTCAACCCAAAAAATGTGTTTTAGGAGGGTTTCTGTCACACTCAGACTTTGGGTAGCCATCTGATAATGTTATTTTCATCAAAATTGAATGAAATGAAAACGGTTTTTAAATATCACTCTCGAGATTCCATCAATATAATTGTTGTCAAATTATGAGTTCGATAAGTATTTTTTAGTTAATTTTCAAAGAAGATTATTGTAAAGTGCTGATTGACATACTGATTGAAAAATAGATATAACTTTCAAATGGTACAACATTTTTTAAATCTAAAAGTTGTGTCACATTTTATGCTTCACCTAGTATAAGAAAAATAAAAAATAAATTAAATTTGGTAAAATTTTCTATTAGTATTTTAAGCTTCGTATTTACCAAGCCTACCCGGTCAACCCAAAAAATGTGTTTTAGGAGGGTTTCTGTCACACTCAGACTTTGGGTAGCCATCTGATAATGTTATTTTCATCAAAATTGAATGAAATGAAAACGGTTTTTAAATATCACTCTCAAGATTCCATCAATATATTTTTTGTCAAATTATGAGTTCGATAAGTATTTTTTAGTTAATTTTCAAGGAAGATTATTGTAAAGTGCTGATTGACATACTGATTGAAAAATAGATATAACTTTCAAATGGTACAACATTTTTTAAATCTAAAAGTTTTCACATTTTATGCTTCACCTAGTATAAGAAAAATAAAAAATAAATTAAATTTGGTAAAATTTTCTATTAGTTAAGGTGGTTAGACATGGGAGTTTTTTTTTGAAAAAGTTTTGGTAAAAAATTCATATTTAATTATTTATTTGGAATAAAAATATTAAAAAATATGCGTCACATCCAAGCATGAGTCTACTTTTTATATCTATAATTATATTAAAAAAAATTATCATTTGATTTTAATCAAGTTGGTCAGACACACACCTACTTTTTATTTTTGCCCTAAAATTTTTGTAGTACTGCATTAAAATCCAAAATTTTGACCAATCAATTATTTTTTTCCTTCTGATAATGCTTAGTAGTTTAGAAACTACATTCAATTTCCTACAGATTATTTTCCTACAACTTTTTTATATAAAGTCCATAAGCACTTTAAAATTATGTATCAAGTTGACATAACCCTGATTTGCTAATTTTTCACTATCACTGAAGGCCATAGTTTGGCACACCATGATCCTGCACATACCCATATTGCATTATTTTATTATTTATTTAGGTGAGACACTTAAGATTTTGCATACTCTTATGGGTTGTCATGTTGACAACACTAGAGTAAGCAACTCTAATTCAGTACATGGTGTCTACAATACTAGAGTTTGCATAATTAACTGAGTTGTCATGTAGACATCACAATTATTCGCACTCCTAATTTAACACATGGTGTCTACAACATAATTTTCCATGCCACATCTTTGTAGGCTTATCCTCTCATAATCATACTTACTCCTATGTTTAATAGAGGATAACCCATTTTTTGTGGACATGTGCTTGGTTGTATGACTTATCATGTTGTTGATTCCTATGCATTCTAGAGGCCTTTATATATAGGCAATCCTAGTGTACTTTTATCCATAGTGAATGAATATTATATCATCATTCTGATCATATTCTCTTTGAACTACTATTGTGCTGGTGCTTGAGTTCCTTGGTCTTGTGTAATTTTTCCCTAAGGAAAATTCTTATAATTTTGACTATAAAGATGAAGCTAGACATTGAAATGAATACACTCCCAATAATAAACATGAAAGCATGGAAAGTAGCTTGTAATACTCATTCTACTCTGCAAGGCATCCCCACATATTGAAAAAAATAATCTACTCTCATCTCCTCATTTACATGAGTAAAAAATAGAAGGAAGTGAGAGAATAGTTGCAAAAAATGTAGTACAAGAAGGAGGAGGATACTGAGACACAAATGCACTAAGAATCCTCTCATATCTACAAAGGATGTCAAGAGATGATCTCAACCCAATTTCATCAATCATAAGTCTAAGCATATTGTAACCCATCTTCAAAACATTCTCACATAGATATCTTCTGGGTGATATGTTGATTCCATTCCATTCTTGTTCATGAGCTTCAAGTACAATCAACAACACTAATGTTGCATCTATGTTACATAATTTAGACATCTTTTTTTGTGATGTAGGAGGATCCTAATAAAGTCAACAATCTTGTATGTAGGGGCTTCATGTTCAAGTTTGTGGAGTTATGATTCATGTAGTTGAGGATCTATTCAAGGTATAATGGGTAACCTTTTCGTAGGTACGCATGATGTTTGGATTCATCTTGTTGGAGTTAGAGCCAGTTTAGAGGTTGTTGGTAATGTCTACCTATTTACTAGGAGAGCTTTAGAGATTGTCTTTGTGAGCTTCAATCCGAGTGATTTGGTGTGTGTACTCTTGGATTTGGATAGTTGGATGACATGTGGACCTGTGTCTAAGTGTCTATATTGTTATGTAGTCTTATGAGTTAGTTATGCATTGTAAACTTAGGGCATGTCCTAAGTATTTAATTTATGTTATGTATTTAATGTTTGTAGCTAAGCTAACTTGTAGCTTGAGGTTGTATTCAATGTGAGTGTTTATTTAATGTCTATTGTGCTAGGCTAACTTGTGGCTTGCTTTAGTATAAGTAGAGGGTCTTGTGGAGCCTAGAGTCATTGTCATTCAACATGGAGGAGTAGCTAAGATAGAAAAGTTTGAGCATAGTTAGTAGCTAAGATTGGCTTGGGAAACAAGAAGGTTTCTTGGTGGCTTGCGAGTATGAGTTTAGATTCTTCTCAAAGTTCTATACCACGTTGCAGATTTGGGCTAGCTAGTGGTTTGGATCTTGTGATATCTTATTGAACTTTTATTGTAATTGTTGATGTACTTTCCCATAACTTGAAAGGAATTAGATTGAGACATGTTGGATGCAAATATTATTATAAGAATTGGTATTGTGTGGATCTAAATCTCTATGTTATTGTTTATATTTTGTTGTGTGGTTGTCTATTGGGACTAGGACATCTCCTTTAGGGACTCTCCTACCTTGCATTGTGTCAGGTGGTATTAGAGCTAAGGTTGGATTGGGTTGATTTGTTGTAGAAGGTTTGTGAAGATCTTGGAAGATGCCTTTGCAACAATTGGACCCTAGGGTGATTGAAGATCTATGTGGTGTTGTGGAAGTGAGGATCTCAAAGCTATTTCAAGTAGAATTTAGGTATGAGATGGTGCTAATGAAGAGTGACATGATCACTAAGATCATAAATGCTATAGTTGGTGTATCTTGACATAAGGGTACCAAAGATGGTTATGAGATAGTTGTTGAAGACTTTGAAGTTTCTGGATTGAGTAGTGAAGTTAGAACTGATCGAGTTGAGAGACTATGGGAAATAAGGCTAGTTGTTTGATAGATCTGGATCCTAGTTCAAGCTAAAGCATAAGATGGAGGTTTTTAAATTTCAAGGTACTTTGAATCTTGAAAACCTAATTGATTGGATTGGTGAATTGGAAGACTACTTTGAGTTAGAGGATATTGAAGATCCACTCAGAGTGAGGTTGGTACAAACTAAGCTGAAAGGACACGCTTCTTTATGGTGGAAGGAATTGCAACAAGATAGAGAAGAGGAAGGTGAAATTAATATCATTAGATGGAGATTGATGGTGACTAAATTGAAAGCTAAGTTCTTCTTGCTGATTATGAAATTGAGTTGTTTAAGAAGCAGTAGAATCTGAAGCAGAAAGATATGATTGTGAAAGATTATATAGAGTTCTACAAGTTGACTATTCGGTTTGGGCACAAAGATTTGTCTAACGAAAAGGTGGCTAGATATATTAATGGCTTGAGATTCAATTTTCAAGATGAGATTGGTATTATTGAATATTGCTTCAATTGAGGATGCTTATCAATATGCTTTGAGAGCCGAAGAGAAGCTGAAGAGGAGACATCAAGGTAATCCTCGATGGAAGGAGATGAAGGATTACTTGGTGAAGCACAAAAAAATTGTTGAAAATGAATCAAAAATTGTTAAACAAAGGAAAAGGATAGACAAAGGTGCATTTAAGGGTACTTACTATAGATGTGGTGAAGAAGGTCATAGATCTTTTGAATGTCCTAAGGATGGTGATAGAAGAAGTTTCATGTTGCAAGAGGTTGAAGACTTGGTGAATGAGCTTGGGTAGGATGAGGATAACTTGCTAATTCAAAGAGTGTTTTTTGGCAAGAGGACACTAGAACATTGTTAGAGAAGGAATTTTTTTAAGACTCATTGCAAATCTAGAGGTAAAATATGTAATGTGATTGTGGGTGGTGATAGTACTGATAACCTAGTTGTTGAGAAGATGGTTCAAAAACTTTTTTTGAAGAGAATAAGACATCCTTGTCCTTATATTATTGGTTACTTACAATATGATCATGCTTTAGAGGTGAGGGAGCAATGCTTTTCTGGTTTTTAGATTGGACAATATGTTGATAAGGTGTTGTCTGATATTGTGGACATGAGTAGTTGTCACATATTACTTAGTATACCTTGGTAGTATGACTGTAGGGTTGTTCATGATTGTGTCAAGAATGTGATTAGTATTGAGAAAGGTGGTAGGAAGCATTCCCTAATTCCTTTGCAGAATGAAGAACTTGGTAAGTTTTTATAATTTTCCCACCCATAGTTTGCTTTATATTATACATGTTGAACTCTTTTAGGCTTATTTCACACGTGTTAGTTTCAAAGATATATGGTATGATGTTATTTCATGACTTCAAAATACATTTATGATTACATAGTTGATTATATTTCATGTTTTGTCTAATGATTATCATTACTTACGTGTCAATATTGCTTTAATGATACTTAGTTATTAAATGTGATTGCTTTCATAATGATGCTAGATGATATGTCTTTAATGATGATTATTCTATATGTATAGTGATACATTGTTATATAAGAGCATTTGATGAGTTGACTCATGATTCATTATGGTACTTACCCCATACTTGCTTGTGTATGGTGTGCATGTCTATTTTATGTTTTTGTTTGACATGTTTGACATGGTTAAGGGAGGGAGTCATAGTCATGTGCTAGTTGGGATCTACATGATGTACCACTCCCTTTCATTATCTATTTAGTTTAGATATATTTATGCATATGTATATGCTCATCTTTTATGTAAGATGCAGGTACTAAGCATCAACTTCCTTAAATTTCCAAGACGAGTGTGCCCTATCATAATAACTCAATGGTAAGAATGGGAATATAATTACCATGTGCAATCCCAACCATAGCCTAAACACTTGTCTTGCAAGGAGGACTCATATATGACTTTCTACCCCTTTTTAAACCTGCAAGTTTATCTTTGTGCATGTCATTTGAGTTTGGGTTTTGAATGGTTTTTCTTATGTGGATTTGACTATGTTATTTATTCAAATGCTAAAAGGTCTAATAATGATATTTAGATCAATCACACAATATTAGAATTATTAAATATTATTTAAATAAAAGGAAAAATTATAATATTAGTATAGTTAATTAATTGGGAAATTAAATTAATTAATTTTTAAAAAAATTTAAACGACTTGATTTAAAAATTCTAAATGTGAAAGTTAGTGCTATGGTTCCACAACACATGCCCCATTTCAATCAAGGAATGGGGATCCCCTACTTTTCTTTGGATCCAGGCCAATTCTAAGGCCCTAAGTCTATGTCCCAATGTTGAAGAGTTAGAAAAACCAAAAATTGTAAAATCAAAAAAGTCAAAAAAGTGAAAAAGTAAAAAAATTAACTATTAAAAAAAATTTATTTGCACATCTTCGCACTTAACATCATGTGCAGTGGTGCATCACCAAGGCTGCGCCCTTGCATAGGTGCAAACTGCCACACCACCAAGGGTGGGCATGGCTATAAAAGCCTCGACCCCCCCACCCCCCTTTTTACCACTGAAGTCTTTTTGTTTGCTTTCAACACTTGCAAGCTGCTTCAAACTCCTCACACTCTCCAAGTTCTAAACTTCCTCTTCTAACCATCATGCATATGCACCTCATTAGGTGCACCTTTTAACCCACATCTACAATGCACAAAGTCAAAGGAAGGGGTGTATAGTAGCGCGCTTGGCCTATTGCATTACTCTTCACCCCTCCTTCACATACATGTCAAAAGACAAAAAAAAAATGGTTACCAAATTGTGCACATCCCACTGCAGTACACCTGCTGTCGCATACTCTTCTGCATTTCACCTACTCTTGTGCACTCCATTGTCATGCTCTCTATTGCCATGTACTCTACTACCATGCCCCCACTGCCGCATACTTGATTTTTTGCGGGCCCCATATCCAAACCTTCCACTCCACTTTGTTAAACCAAACCCTCATTGTGCAAAACCATTGTCTATGTAAAACAAAAGGGGTGCACGCTTTGGTGCGCAACTATGCACCCCATATATACAAACCCCTTAAAAAAAAAAATCAAATGCAAACTTTTGGACAAGTTGCACACTTGCACAGTCAGATAGGTGCATTGGTGTGCACCTCTATTGAATAAAAATGTTTAAGAACTTAAAAAGAAAAGGGAAGAAATATTAAGACTTAAAAGGAAAACTTCAAACAAAATGTCTAGTGCACATCTGCACACTTAACATGGTGCATAGGTGTGCACCTTATATTTTAAAAGTCATTTAAAGGGAATATTGGGTGTTTTTCATACATTTAGCTTTTTGGGTTTTGTTTTGAGTAAGATTAAACATTTTCATAATCTTGTCATTTTGAACTAATGGATGTCATCTTTTGTCACGTAGATATAATGAAATTGTCATTTGGTGAGAAAATGGCACCCAAGCCCATGATTTTCAAGTTCCAAGGGGTCTTGTCCAAGTCAAGATTCCAAGATGACTATGCAGAGATAAAAGACATTGATTTGGGACACACAAACTTGGGAGAATTCTGAGAATCTGCAACAAACCCACAAAGAGAATGGCCTTGGTTTCTGCTTTGGTTCAATCAAGGTTGATAAGCACAGCTTCGCACCCAACTTCAGTACTGTCATTAGAGCTCATCATGAAACTAGCACAACACTTTGTTCCCAAAGGAAGGGTGGTTAAAAGTGCAACTGGAGAAGTTGTACTTGACCTTCAACTTGACAACATTGAAAGGGTCTTCCATCTCCTGAGGGTAGATCAATTCATCAGACTTTCTTATGAGGTAGTTGAAAGGTGGTATAGGGAACACATAAAGGAGGCAACATATATCATTCAATCATCTTACCACATTGAGAAGACTCCTCTAGTCAAGTTGATAGGAAAAGTGGATATTACAAGGGGGTATATGAAGGAAATATTGGCTACTCCATCATTCTTCTAAGTAGGGTCATGCGTCTAAGAGTAGCTGGACATTTGAATGTTTTTATGATTAACTTTATTGAGATTATGAAGATGGCAAAGATGCTAATTGACTAGGCCACCACATTAAGTCAGAACTTGGGTGAAAAATTGGGGGTGGTCAAGGACAAGAAGAAGTTCTATATGACTTCTTACATGGTATATCTACAAGTGGCAAGGGCAAAAAACTACCCCAGATTGTATAAAAGAGGCAACATGTAGGATCCCATTGCTTGGTGTTACATTTTCTACCCTCAATTGGTGAGGAAGAAGCTCTCAAGACAAAGCAAAGAGTATAGATTCATGAATGATGCATTCATATTTGTGATCATCTAATTCATTGATGGAGACTATGCGAAGAGGTTATCTAATGATGCAATAGTACAGATAATAGTTATTAAGGCCTGCTACATCTAGTTGAAGACATTCATATATCTATAGGTAGCTAGTGCCTTTGCCAACCCTAAGAAAATCCCTAGATATCCAAGTGATGGATTGGTTTTGTTGGAGATTGCATGGTAGATTGAATCTACATATGACAGGGTCAAAAAAAAATGAAGACCATGTTGGACATGGCCCCTAGTCATGGGACCATATCAGGTGATGAGGAAGCAAGATATTCCATCTCTTGAATGGGAGTGGTAACATTATCCCCTTGAGGAGTACAACTCTTCCTGACCATACTTTGATATCATTGGCAAAGTTGAGAGTCTAGCTAGCCAAGAATTTCACCATGAAGAGGCCACTAAGGACCACTAGATGAATGCAACAAATGACTACAATGTCTATATTAGGGACTATTGTAGGATGAATTTGTATTTGGAAGAGAAAGCTCTCAAAATAAGTATTCTAGAGGAAATACTATAGCAAGATTATGGGGAGTTGCTAGACCCCCTATTCAACTCGGACAAGATTGGAGAGAGATCTATAATGAATGTTGAGGTTGATAGGGAGGAGGGCAATGATATTAATCATTGGGAAAGGCATGTCATCAGGATGACAAAGGATTGGATCAAGAAATCATTTCAGCTTGATCCAATACCTAACACCATGATATTTCATCTGCAAGCCCACCCAGAGAAAGGTAGAGGAAAGAAAGTTACAATTCCTACCTTTGTGGCCCAGTCTCACATAAGGCCAAAAATAGTATGCCAACTTGATCATCTAGTTGGATACTACCACCCCCTAGAGAGGAAATGAAAATGAAAAGAAAGAGGACCTCTCCTCAAAGGGTTGATATAGAAGAGGGCCAAGTGCAAGCACCTCCCTAGCAACAGGAAGAAAATGTACAAGGGATAGAGGATATTGGAGTTGCTCAAGTCTAGGTTTACCCTCCATTGCCTCCTTTTGTGCCCAACTAGTCAGAAGATGGAGAAATTCAACAAGTCTTTATGCCTCCTCTATAAGAAGATAGAGCATCCATCTCTATGATTAAGGTCCACATGACGAAGAGGCAAAGGGTGACTAAAAGAATGGTTCCTTGCCCATATGTTCCTGAAACCATTCCCAAAGGAGAAAAGGAGGAAGAAGAGGAAGATGAGGAGGAACATGTGCATTTACAAAGAAATACTTGGCTAGCTAGAGCTGTAGAACAACAAAGGAGAAGAAGTTCCACAGTAACACTACCATCTACCCTAGAGGAACTCTTGGAAGTCTCTTCTTTATAAGATGAGGTACAAGAATGGGTGGATGAGTAGGATACAGAGGGCAATGATGTGTTTAAGATGTTAGATTTTGACTTCATACTAATGGGAATAGAATTGGTTGGGGACAAGATCAAGGATACCCCTACAGGTGAACCCCAATAGGAGGACTAGACATAGATCCTATTAGAGTCATAGGGTCCTGATCTTACTCCCCCATCTCCACCACAAGTCACGATGGTAGATAAATGCTCGATGACTCCTCCATCCCAAAGTTTAGAAGAAGAACAAGTTTAGAAGGAACCTTCACAAAAGGAGGAGCCACAACAAATGGTGATTGATGAAGTGTTGAAGGAGGGAAAAATGGTAGAATATTCTCAACCAACTTTCCAAGACACTGAGGTATGGACTATAGGGTCTACAGAGATAGAGGCTATAGAAGAAGAGCCCTCACAAAGAGAAGAAACTCTTCATCATCCTAAGGTAGGTCTTCTACTGAATGAGTCCCAAGATGGCTCAAGAAAGAAATAATGAGGAGCACGAAACCTTAATTTTGTGCTGACAAGGAAGAAATTTTTGAGTTGGTTGAGATCTTGAACAAACATAAGTCTCCATTACATGAAGTAAGACCATTAGCATTTGTCAAAAATACATAGGAACAAGATTTGTTCACATAGGTGGTCATCCCTCCTAATGATATAGATATAGAAAGCCTCGTTCCATAAGATTATCAAATCAAAGAGGTCATGCTTGGGAAGCCCATGCAAGATACAACTAGATTGATGGTAACCATGGGGATTAAGGAAATTTTTAGGAATATGGAATAGGAAGAGGGCAAACTTTGAACACTTTGACAAAAAAATGAGATCCTAAGGGGATATTTAGCCAAAGTGGTCAGTCCTCTAGATCTCGAGCACCCTATGGAAACCTT
Source organism: Cupressus sempervirens (assembly GCA_028749045.1). NCBI lineage: Eukaryota > Viridiplantae > Streptophyta > Pinopsida > Cupressales > Cupressaceae > Cupressus > Cupressus sempervirens. Next base: position 795,750,831 of record CM053789.1, read on the forward strand.
GGACACTATCCTTAGAGAAGGGATAGTTGTGCATGTAGACCAATTTTTGAAAGCCTATCAACAATGGCATGATAGTTTTGAAGAGAAGGGAATTTTGATTATCTAGGGGAACCTAAAGTTATTGTATGCTACATAAGAGAATGTGAATAAAATGGTGGCAATTTTAAAGTATGATATTAGTATATGGAATGAAGTAAGGACCTGGAGTAAAGACTTACAAGTCTTGCAAGAAATAAAGAGGCAAAAGTATAGAATTTTGGTAGATGTATATATAGCAGAAGAGTTGGATTTGATTGATGATTGGATAGAGAAGATTGCTAATAGTAATAAAGTAATGGAAACATTACACGCAAAGATCCACCGGCTCAAGGACCAAGCCCAAGAGTGAATTTTGGAAGCAGAGAGGCACTATAGCGATGCATGCTTAGAGATTTTTGAAGATGAGGAATAGGAGAAGTTGTTGCCTATAGAGGTAGTACTAGAGAGTTTCAAGAAGATTTTTGAGGAAGCTACTAGTGATGAAGATATCCAACAGACTTTCAGAATAGAAAAAGCCTTGCTAGAATTGGATACCAAACTTTGGGATCTTGTCGAGACTCAAATTGAGGTAGACAATTGTAGATAGAAGGTCAAGGATAAATATGAGGCTTTAGATTTATTGGATACAGCTAAAATTACTTAGATTATAGAGAAATTCAAGGGCAAACATCTAGACATAACTTTGGGATGAAGGGGAACAAAAGCCAAATGCCAGAATTCCAATTTTGACACTTAATAAAATTTTGAGATTTTGGACCATTTTGAGGTGCACAGGTGTGTAGGTCTGCTTTGCTAGAGGTGCACTGATAGTTAACTACCAGTTCCAAAAATAAAGCTTTCCATGTATCAAAAATGCATTCTAACGACGATTTAATTCTGAAAAATGCCCAATGAAGGATTAGCTTCCATTTTTAGCACTTCTAGGCACTTCCACTTCGACTGAAGGCTTTCTTATTCTTTCTCCTCTTATAAATTCTTTTTTTTTTTGACATGTAAAGGCTCATGCATCCAATTAATGAATAAAAATGGATGGAGTCTTGTTTAGGACCAGTTAGATTGTTAGTTTGTTTATAATAAGTTTGTTTTATTAAATTAAAAGCATTTTATTGCATAAAGATATCTATCACTCTCAAAACAAATTGAGGAGATGAATTCTTATAAATACTCCATTGTAATATGTAATTGGGGTCATCATTATTTTGCAATAAAATTATGCTTTTGGTGCTCACATTTTGACTGTAGCATTTCTTGCATAAATGTGTCATTGTTTTGTGAATTATGTTCATGGAATTGTGATTGAGCCAAAAGTTTATTGCTTTGTTTCTAGTTGTGCAATTCATTAGTTCTGGTGTTTGTTATGGTTTTGACAAATTTTGTTGATGTAACTAGCTTGAGATGAAATTATTGAATTGTGCTTGCATAAATTTTCGTCTTGCATGAGTACACTTTCTATGGCCTTGCAATTCGATGAAGGGTTAAGCATCATATGATCACCAAGTTTCTCACTGATGATTGTATTAGTGGAATCAAGGCAATGCTACTCCTTCTTGCATTAGTTATCTACCAATTTCTTTGAAAACTTAACTTGTAGACGTGTTGTTTTCCATAGCTTATGTCGTTACGATTTTAATTTCCTTTTATTTGCTTTAAAGTTTTGTTATTTTCTTTACTAACCCCCTTGTTAGAATATGACTTCATACTAGTTGCATTGTTAGATTGCATCGATAAAAAAACATAAAAAATACAAAAACATAGTTCCTTTTTTTGTGTTATTTTGAAGCAGCGTGTAGATTCTTTATCTCATCCAAAATCAAAATGAACTAGAAAAGGCCTCCTTGTGAACAATCACATTTATCTTCAACTGAATGGATTCTAGTAGGTTGCAAGACCAACCTAGAACCTTGGAGTTGATTCATAAAATTATCTTTTCAAGAGAGAGTTTGCAAGAAGTCCTATCATTTAGCATCATGCATAATGACAGATGAATAGAAGTAGTGCTAGAAGGAGGGCCATAATTTTGATTCTTAGAGAAAGGAGAAATTTTTTCCAAAGTTTTAAAATTCTACGCTTTTCACAAAAATCTACACTTTCTACAAGCTTAGGAAATTTTCTGAGTGTTTGAGAAATTTAGATGCGTATGTGCACAACTCTATAGGTCCATAGCTATGCAAGTGTGTAGGTATGTAAAACTCTATGGTACACCTAATTTGTGAGAAAGTGTACTTTTATAGAGGTGCACTTTTCCCAAAGTTGGTACAAATTGGAGGGTTTTGATCTAGAATCCCCATTTCAGTGAGCATTAAGATCTTCACCAAGGGCACACAAGTTTCTTTAGCTTACCCACTTCTGAAAACCATGCAATGATAAAGGAGTACCTTGAATTCAACCACTTTTGTTCAAACTTTCATCATCTTCTTCAACTCCACCTCAACTTCAACCACCTGGTGGACCACCACATACTCCAATAGTTCCACCTCAACAACCACTCTTAGGTCTACCAAATCCTCCAATGGCCTTTTTTGCAAACATTGTAGACTCACCAATAAACTTGAGAGGTGCACTCCATGACCTACCTAAGAACCCTAAAAAGTTTTTCCCAAGGTTCATCTACAGAGAAACACAAACTGCTGAAGACCACATTAAAGTATTCAAATAAATTTGCAACTGAAAGCAGATCACCAATGAGGATGTGGTCCTTTGTTTATTCCCCTACTCTTTGGGGGAAGTTTCCTACAATTGGTACATTAATTTTCCACCTTGATGTATTGGAGATTGGGACACCTTTGAAAAATTATTCCTAGAACAATTTAAAACTTTTATCAACCCAACAGTGATACATCAACAATTCATATTGATTAAAAGGTATGTAGTTGAGATAGGTTTGCACTTCAATCACCACTTGCGCATGGCATATTGCAGGTTGGAAACACTATACACTATACCAATTGAAGTAGCTATTCAGATTTATCTAAATTTTATGGACCCTCTCACTACTATCTTTTTGAGAAGGCTTCCTATAGTAGATATTGATACATTGGAAAAGGTCTTCACAAAAGCAATAACTTTTACTAAACAAGCCAATCTAAATGGAGGAGGATTGATGCTTTCAACTCAAACTATCATGGCAACTCCAATGTACCCTGTCAGAGTACCCATCATGCTCAACCAATTCATACCTATGAATCTAGTTCCATTACAAGAAGCACCTACTCTATAGAACCACTCTTTGACATATCTAGGGTATGAACCTCTAAAAGCTACCTTCTTCGAGAAAAAGACAATAGTCCCCACTGAAGTAGAGAATAAATTTATCTCTAAATTTGGTTAGATGAAAAAGATTATGTCACAAATGAAAAATGAATTGACTCATCTTATGTTGTCTCAAGGATAGAACAACAACTTCCAAAGAAACAACATTGGTCCTTGCAGCAACAATTATGGCCAAAGTTACAACAAAAAATTTAGTGGAAATAACAACAATGTACGAAACAATAATGGGGGAAAGAACTTCAATCCTCCTGATCAAAATAATGGCTTCTAGAGACAAAACTGATAGTGGAACACCCATCTAAATAATGGAAGCATTCCTACTGATAACAAAAACAACAACATTTAGTATGTAGATATCAATCAATGTGATGATAGTTACAATGCATCAAACAACAATGGTTCATACTATATTGTAAATCAAGAGATGAATCAAAGCTCTCAAGTAAATAACAATACACCCCTTATACAATTTAATGCTATGTTGTTGGAATCCTACAACCCCATGCAAAAGCCACATGTAGAACAATCAATTGATAAGGAGTTCTCATTTCCATTCAACCAAGAATCTAACCTTTAGCATGAAGAGGTGTTTTCCTTCTACAATGACAATCAAAATACATACAACTAGAGAAATAGGAAGGAGCCTCTAATAGATGGAATCCCTCTAGTGCTACAACCAACTCCTCCCAATCCAAGGGCAAGTAAAAACCTAGCACTGGTTAAACCACCATCTAGAGGATAATAAAATTATAATCAAGTGAACATGCAAACAATATTGAAGAATCCTACTTGGTCTACCAAAAGATACAATGTAGTGAAGGACTTGAAATGAAAAAAGGCTAATATGTCTATGTTTGATATGTTGCAAAACTGTCCAAAATAATCAGAGGTGCTCATGAAGACCCTGGACCACACAAAGACTTCCTAGAATGTGAATACTACCCCTTAAAAGATGGTGTTGCAACAAGTTAATGCTATGGAGGCATTGCCCACTATGTTTAAAGACAAGGTAGAGGTGCCCCCATTTTTTCTCAGTACTAGAATATACAAGAAAAATCTTCATAATTGTCTTATTGATTTAGGAGCTTCGTGCAATGTCATGTTGTTGTCCATAGCATAAAACCTAGGGGTCACCCCTCAACCTACCAACCAGATAGTGATATAATTGGACAAAATAGAGGTTAAAGTCATAGGTGTACTGAAGGATGTGCGGATACAGTTGAGAGTCGACCCCCAAATTCAAGATGTCATTGATATACATGTGGTTGATATCCTAGAGATGTATAGATTACTCCTTAGTAGAGAATGGATGAAGTGTTTAAGGGGATGGTTTTCCATGGATTTCACTCAGCTCTAGTTATCATGGAAAGGTTTGAACAATCAAATCAAGATAGATGCAAAGCCCAAGTTAGCAAAGATGATCACAGATTAAAATGCTCCTAATGAAGTAGCCTTCTTACAAATAGATTTAGGCTCCTACAAGGTGTTCATTTTTGATGCATTGTTAACCAAAAAACTAGATGATCAAGGTATGGACTTCATGATTTTAGCCCCAAAGGATGAGGTCACGACACAATTCATAGATTATATGATGGCTAATCTACAATGTTTAGGAGCATAAGGTGATCCCAATATTCCCCCCCTCCAAGATTTTGTCAATTACACAAAGTTAGCCATTCAAAGTTTGAATGTTCATCATGTCAAGAAGTAGTTGCTAAGGTATTGACACAAATGGTCGAAGTAAAGAAAGTTGATGACCACAGAAAACCAAAGTCCTACAAACATATCTAATGTTGTTGAGTAGATGAAGGGGAAACTAAAGATTTGAATGCATCATATAGTGATACCTCTTCAGATGGTAGAGGTTTGTCTTCTCCTCCACTCAGAATGATCAAAGTACACAGAAGAAGATTTTACATAAAAAGCTAGGGATGGACTTTAATGGTCATTCATCCTCTACCTAAAGTGGAAGAAATTCAAGAACTGATTGGGGAAATTCAAGATAAACAAGAGAAACACACACCTCCTCTATCAGGAATTCAGAATGGAGAGTCACCAAGTTTGCCTCCTCGAAAATTACAATGGGTTCCTAAGAAACAATCCTTTAAAGCTTAGGTAAAAGAGAAATTGAGGACAAATAAGCATAAGGTTAGAAAACCCAAGGAAAGCTTTTTTGGATGCTTCACTTTGACGGTTCCAAGTGCAAATCAAGAGCCGGTGCAGGTATTGAGCTACTTGGACTAAAAGGTAAATCTTTCTACACTATATATAGATTGGAATTTAGATGCACTAACAATGTTATGGAATATGAAGCATTGATTCAAGGACTTCTCTTTTCACTCAAGAAAGGAGTTACAATTCTCATCATCAAAGAAGATTCTCAATCGGTTATCTGACAAGTAAAATCACTATATTCTTGTAACGGTAAGAGATTGCTTGCTTATAGGAAAAGGGTATGGGATCTATTAGATGATTTAGAAGCCTTGAACTTAAAGTCTATTCCAAGGAGGGAAAACATGGTAGCCGATGCCCTTGTTATTTCAACAAGTGTGTTGCAACCAATTGAAGGAATGAAGTCGAAATGATTTTTGGTTGAGTTGGTTTTTGCTCCATGTATTCTTGACAATATCATGAACTTCTGAGTTTTTTAGGATGATCAACATATACTAGAATTCATTATGTGCAATAGCCACTTTAAGTGACAAGAAATGGATGACACCTTGAAGACAAAACTTGAGGGTGATGAGCTTGAAGACGAAGATGAGATTCTTAATCTAAAAACCAATACTATTCCAAAGGGAATGGTTGAATTAGAGCATATTTTTGATCATGATGAATCAACACTTAGCAAAAGAATCACTGAAGAAAAGGGGATTGATGAATGTGACTTATAAAATTTAGGAATGGAAGATGATGCCAAGATGGTAAGGATTGGGAAAGCATGCAATTTACAGGAAAGGGAAGACATGCTCAAATTTCTCATAGAATATAAGGATGTCATTGCTTGGAGCTATGAAGATCTGAAAACATATGATCCCTAGAACATTACACATGATATTCCACTCAAACCTAATGCCAAACCTTTTCAACAAAGGCAAAGACCTATCAACCCCATCCTTGAGCCTCTGATAATGAAGGAAGTCAAGAAATTACTGGATGTGAAAATTATTTTCCCCATGCATCACTCTACATGAGTGGCTAATTTAGTTCCTATATGAAAGAAGACCAGAGAAATTCAACTTTGCATAGATTTTCGCAATTTGAACTTGGCATCTCAGAAGGATAATTACCCATTTCCCTCACTAGATGAAGTCTTGCAAATTGTGAACAGTTCAAAAATGATGTCTTTCTTGGATGGATATTTTGGTTACAATTAGGTAATGGTAGAAGAGAAAGATAGACTAAAGACCACTTTTATGACCAAATGGGGAAACTTTACCTATAGGAGGATGCCATTCAGATTGATTAATGTAGGGGCTACATTTGAGCGAGCCATGGATGAAGTGTTTAAGGGGTTGATTAATAAATGTATAGTTATCTATATGGATGACTTGATTGTCTTCTCAAAGTATCGAACTACTCACATTTCTGACCTAAGATAGGTGTTCAATAGTTGTCATAAATACGACATATCTCTCAATCTCAAGAAATGTTCATTTGGGGTCACTAAAGGAAAACTTCTTGGTCATGTCATATTTGAAGCTAACATCTCCATAGATCCTGATAGAGTTGAATCCATTTTGAAGTTATCACCACCAAATAGTCAGAAGGAACTCAAGTTCTTCTTTGGAAAGATAAATTTTGTTTGAAAATTCATAAGTGGATTTGTAGAGATTGTGCATCATCTCAATAATTTGTTCAAGAAGGGAGCTAAAATAGAATGGGTTCCTAAAGTAAAGAAATCATTCAAGGATATTAAGGTAGCCATTTTCATGGCCCTAGTATTGGTAAGCCCTAATTACAATCTTCCCTTTAAGATATATTCCTTTTCTTTTGAGAATTCGTGCACAGGGGTCTTGACCCAAAAGAAGGAGAAGGAAGATGAAAGACCTATTTCTTTTATGAGTTGCCTATTGAGAAATGCTAAGTTGAATTATTCTAACCTTGACAAACAATCTTTTGCATTTGTTAAAGAGGTAAATAAGTTCTTCCATTACATTTTAAGGAGTAAGGAGTATGCTATCATATCTAACTCATTGGTGAAAATATTGTTGATGCAAAATAAACTTGGCAAAAGGCAAGTAAATGAATGGTGATACTTCCAAGAATTTGACCTAGAGATCTAACCTATGAAATTAGTTAGAGGTAAAGGATTGTCAAGAATGATAACTGATAACCAGATTGGCAATGAAAAGGAATTTGAGTTTGAGAAAGAAATAGATACCAAAGATTAGAAGAAAATGATAGTATCTCAAGTTGACATTGTCCAAGGTGTGGTGAAAGATGTCTGGTACTAGGATATTATGTACTACCTCCTACATAATTGATGTTCCAGTTGGATGAATAGTTCATAATGTAGAGGACTTAAAATGAAGTTCAAGTCTTATATGCTACAAGACAATAAGTTGTATTAAAAAATTATGAAGAGATCTACTTAAAATATCTAGGATGTGAAGAAGCGAAGGAAGTCCTAGAACAATTTCATGACAAGTATGGTATAAGGCATGGTATGGTAGAAGCAACCACTCATATGATTTTAAGATCAGGTTATTTTTGGCCCACATTATTCAAGGATACTTTTGGCCATGTGCACTCTTGTCATGTTTTCCAAACTAGTGCTAATAGAGAAAGACACCAAATGATGCCACTACAACCTGTATATGAGGTATGCCCTTTTGTAAAATGGGGGCTAGATTTCATTGGTCCAGTTAACCCACCATCATCAACTGAATGCACCTATAGTCTTACGTCCACCGACTATTGTACAAGGTGGAAAGAAGTAGAAATTTTTAGAAATTGCACTGCCAAGGTGGTGACAAACTTCTTGGAGGAACATATTTTTACTAGATTTAGAATGCCATTCACTCTAGTCTGTGATAATGGATCAGCTTTTGCATCGATATTCTTGATTCAATGGGCATTTGAGAATAAGGTTATTATCAAGTTCTCTTCGAATTGCTACCCACAAGGAAATGGGGTAGCAAAATCTATGAACAAGAACTTGATCACAGTAATAAGATGATTGTTGAAGGAGAACCCTAGAGATTGGCATACACAACTCAAATATGCTTTGTGGATGGATCAAGTAAGGGTCAAAAACACTTTGGGGACTTCTTTGTATTTGCTTGTCTATGGACAAGAACCAATATTTTTGCTCAACCTTAGAATTCCTATTTTGAAGTTCATGAGTGGATACATTGAATATGCTAATAAAGTAAAAATTAGATTGATGAATCTTCTAGAGATGGATGAGAAATAGATAGTTGCATTGGAGCATATGGCTAAACATCAAGCTATCATTAAGAGATGGTTCAACAAGAAGGCCATGATAAAATCTTTCAAGATTTCTAAACTTGTTCTACTTTTGGATAAAGTGAAAGAAAAGCTATGTAGCCATACCAAGTTTCAACACTTGTGGATTGGCCCTTATCAAATCATGGAAATCCTTGGCGAAAACACTTTTAGGCTCAATTCCTTATAGGGGGATTTTCTTCCCTTACCAGTAAATGGGAAATTTCTAAAATATTATTTTGAGGCCTAAAAGAACCAATAAATAAATAAATAAAACTAAAAAATAAAATTTAAAAAATTAGTTAGTTTTTATTTCCGCAAGTGTGTTTATTTTTTGCAATTGTGTTTGTTTTTAGTTGTGTGTTTGCTTTTAGTCATGTCTTTGTTTCCAAAGTTGTGTTAGTCCTAGGGTGTAAGGTGTACTTGAGATATTTCACTAACCACTCTCTAGTTCTGATTTTAGGAAGAGGTATTTCTTTGTCAAAACATTTGGATGATTGTGTGTCTTAAACCAACTAAGTAATGAATATTGCTTGTGGAAATAGGGAGACTTTTAGTCTTAAATTCAAGGTTCTAAACCAATGAGCTCTCAACACTTTGTGAACTTAAGAATCAATCATCTTAGGTATTTTTGAATTAAGGTTGAAAATAGCAAGGGATGATTCAAACTCCAATTGGTTCAAATAGGAGGGGTCTTCTCAAAGGGTTGCTAAGATCATTGTTTGGCATGAGAGTTTCTAAAAGTTCTAAAAGAGGAATGCAAGGGATGTTCACCAAAGATGAAATCCAAGAACTGACACCGATGTCCTGGCTACACAGTATAAGCATAGTTAGGATACAAAATAAAGAAAAAAAACAAAAAAAGAGAGAAAAGGATGGTGTTAAGACTAAAGGATTCTAAAGATCTAAAATAGAAAAAAGATACAATTTCAAAATGAAGTATCTTGTACTAAAAAATTGCTTCATCAAGTAGTGACATTACGAGCTACATTGAGTGATTCTTCAAAATTTTCTAGAAAATCAAAAGAAAGTGATAGCCCACTTAGAGCCCTCAAACTAATTCTCTCATCTAGTTAAGCAACCAATTGGTAAACAACATTCATGAAGATTTTAAATGGATGAACCAGGAAGGGTGGAAGATTATTTTCATGTTGTTGGAAAACTTTGATAAGACTACATCTTGAGTTGTTGAAGGGAATGAACACATGAATCACACACTAAGCTTGTAAGTCTTGGGTCCTAACTTTATGATTGTGAAGTCATTTGAAATATGGTTGAGGTGTTCAGAGTTAGGTTGGCGTTTGACACACGTTGAAAGAATGCTTGTTGATGAAGAAATGCTTGTCATTTCTTCCTTTTTTTTAGGGCTATTTGTTATGGTTCCAAAAAACACACCCCATTTCAATCAAGGAATGGGGACCCCCTACTTTTCCTTAGATTCAAGCCAATTCTAAGGCCCTAAGTGTACATCCTGATGTGGAATAGTCAGAAAAACAAAAAATCGTAAAATAAAAAAAGTCAAAAAAGTGAAAACGTAAAAATAAATAAATAAATAAATAAACAAAAAATTTAATTGCACATTCGCACACATGACATGGTGCATAGGGGCACATCACCAAGTTTGCACACTTGCATAGGTGCAGATGGCCACACCACCAAGGGTGGGCATGGTTATAAAAGCCTCGACCCCCCTTTTTACCACCAAAGTCTTTTTGTGCATTTTCAACACTTGTGAGCTGCCTCAAACTCCTTGCGCTCTCCAAGGCTCTTCACCTTCGAACCATCACACATCTACACCTCATTAGGTGTACCTTTTCACCAACTTTTGCAATGCACAAAGGCAAAGGCAGGGGTGTGTAGTAGTGCACCTGGCTTGGTGCACTACTTCACACCCCACCTTTGTATACATGTCAAAAGACAAACAAAAATGGTCACCAAATCATGCACATCCTGCTACTATGTACTCAGCTATCATGCACCTAGTATCATGTACTCCACTGCCATGCACCCACTGCCGCACACCCACTACTGCACACCCACTGTTGTGCACTTTGTTATAGTGTACCTGTTGGGACTGAAAATTGCATGCTTCATTTTTAGTCACATTTTGAAAATTTTGGAAAATCATGTCCTAAAGTGCCTTTTATGCATGTGGTCAGTTGGTAGCTTGAGGCCTAGATGGTGTTTGAGTGGCTTAAAACCTTTCATTTGACATATTCATATGATCCACAATGTTATTTTGCCATCCCGAATCATTCTGTGAAGTGCCATTTTAAGCTAGTGTCAAAATTTGCAATTCTGCCAGTGTCAAATAGCGACCAGAGGCCCAATTTGCATTTGAGTATCTTTTACCCAGGACTGTGTCATGACTAGTCACTTTGGGGATGTTTAGTGTCCATAATAGAGAACCTATGTTTCAATTTTCAAGTCATTTCGAATCCGTTTGACTAGGTTTCGCACCCCGCAAAGTTGGTCATTTACTGTTTTGTGCATTTAACTAGTTGATCACAATTTTGGGAAGCCCTGTTCGACCAATCATATCTTTGACCCAGTTGACCCAAATGAAACAATCCTTTTTGCATTGTGTTCTAGGGGTAAGACACTTCATATGTTCCAATTTTGAGATCATGTCGAATCCATTTGATCAGTTTGCTAACATGATCAAAAACCCAGTTTGCATTGTTTTGTTACGGCTACGGTATCCAGATTGATCCGTACCCCTGTTCGGCATGTTATAACTTTGATCGTGTGATTGGCTAGCCTAAATGGATTGTACCATTGTGTTGTGTCCTAGAAATCCTTGAAGTATGCCAGTTCTTAAGTCATGATGAATCCATTTGCATACTTTCTTATGTCCGTACATTTGCCAAAAATGACTTTTTGACACATTTGCCAGTTAAAATTTCCAAGTGCCTGTTTTCGGAAATTCGCCAAATGTGCCCTGTGATTCTTCATGAGCCCAAAACATGGAATTATATTCTCTTCATGGCAAAGAACTTATATCCTAGTTTTCAAAACCCCAAGTGATCAATAACCCAGTTTATAATGCCGAACCCGAGCCCAGTTTATGTTTTTTAACATTGTTTGCCTGCAGAGTAATTGAAGTATGGATGTTCGGCAATTAAAATCTTTTGACTGGGAATCCATCATGGGTTGAAAATTTGCAGTGTGATAGAGTATGCAGGATTGAACACTCATGCCGATTTTCATGGCCTGGTTACCTGATTGAGTTAGTTTTTACGGCCACCTGGCAGGCCTTCAGACACAAATTTCACACTAGTGCGGAAATGATTTAAAATGAAATTTTAAATTGATTGTTTTACATACAATCATTAGAATGCTTCACTATAGTCATTGCCATTATCTTAGTTCACTAAATGTACGAGATTGGACTTTTTCTCAATGATAAAAGAATCAAATAAATGTGAAGGGCTATTTGTTTTGACAATATAATGTTTTAACACAAGAAGAAAACTAAGAAGATGCATTGAGCAAAATAGAGGGCTTTCATGCCATAATCGAGGCATCACCAGGAAAAGAGTCATTCATCCATAGGCAAGGAAGAAGGGAAGCACCAGCTGAGAGTCTCATGTTTTAAATAAGACAACCAACAAGGAACTCCATGTGTTGGAGCAAATCACAGAGCAGCCCACGTTTTTGGGGCATCCATATGTTGCAGGGCGTCCAAAGAGTAGAATAAAGATTACAAAGGGAAATGCCACTGTCCGAGGCAATAGGAACAACAAAAGGCTCCACGTTTTGGCACAGGGACCATGAAAAATGCATCTCACACACTGAATGGAGCCCCACAATTAAAAGGCAAGTCCATGGCAGCAAATAATGCAGCAATGCACGTTTTTGAGAGGGGCCATGTGAGGATAAGTGCAGCAATTTACACAATGGGGAGGCCCATCAGAGATGGCACATGATCCATGTATGAACAAGGGAGCTATTCACTACAACAAAAAAAAAACATTGAAACTGTTTTATCCCATATTCATTGTGGGAAAGAAGTTTTGATTATTTAAATACAAATCTTTACCAATGCTTAGTGTCAGCAAGACAAAGGCTTTTATAAAGCCAAAGCTAGTGCAGGTGGGTTTGTGGTTGGTTGGAGACAAGTAAAATTTTGAAGAAAAACGTGCAGACAAAAGGATGACGTCAGCAAATCCGACAGGAAAAGTCAAAAATCCGGCAGGTCGCTATGTCGCTTGCCGAAAAATCTCAAAAAATCCGGCTAGCGATATAGCGAGGTTGCCGGAAAACTCAAGAATCCGGCAAGAGTCAAATCAGCGAATCAGCATGTGACACATGGCGATATGGTCAAACCAAGTTTGACCCGAGTGAAACATATGGTGGAATTTTCAAAGGTTAAAAAAAAAAAATTTTTTTAATTTTTTTTCTGAAAGATCACGTGGGGTAGATTTTTTAAATAAATTTTCACTTATCATATAGTTTGAAACTATATAAAAGTTAAAATTTTTGCAAAACTACATGAAAGTCATGAACAAGACTGAGATTTTCAAAAGGCAATATCTGGGGCAATTTTTAACCAAATTGGGCACTCCAATATACCATCGGAACCGGGAAGATCTGAATTTTCCGAATTTGAGGTTGGTTCTTGCACAGGTGCTCACCAGTTCGAGTTATAGGTCAATTTGTGTTTCTTGGGGCATTAGCGACAGAATGAGCAAACTTGATTCTAGAGCATCAAAATTGGTTAGAGGGCAATTTTAAAAGCTTGTCGGGATTTGAATATGGAGAAAAATCAACTCTCAGCAGTTTTCTTGCATTTTGGAGGTCACTGTGAACTGATTTTCACTTTTACATTGAGTTCTTTTTTTTTCATCAAAATCAGTTACATTATTTCATCATTAGGTTGTTGAGATATTTGATTCTCTTGAGAGGTAAAATGAAAAGATTTGATTCACCAGTTGAGGGGAAAGATTAAAGAGTTGTTTTAACCTGTTAAGAAGGTTTTTCAGATAGACAAGTGTCAATTGCAAATCAAATCCGGGAATTGCCTTCTCCATACATATTCTGTCTTCTTCCCTAAAAAAAAGGTTGTCGGTTGGTTTTCTTTTTCCAGTTCTTTGAGCTCTGCTCAGGCTGTGAAAGCCACACATCCAGCATATCTCGTATGAACAGCATATGAATTTCATAGATAGTTCTGATACAGTAGTGTGATCTTGTATCTTGTTTTATGCATTCCTAATGTACTTATTTCAAGGAGATAAATACAATGTACAGAAGGTTTTGAATTTCAATATAATTATGTCTCCTTTCTTGTTGAATTTGTAATTTTATATGTTCAAGAACAAAGATCTTGAACCTATTTGCAATTGCCCAGTTGTATGTTTGAGGTTTGCTTGCCTTTGACTCAAGGAGTCATATAATTGCTTGTGGTTTCAGACATGTTTGCAGATTCATTGAGAAGGATGCGTGAAAGTATGGGGTTATATTGGATATTGTTGTCTGATTCATAAGGTGAACAGACAGAACATGAATGTTTTTGCATATACCATATGTTGAGTGATGTTCAAGGATGCATAATTCTGGAGTATAGGATTGCCCTAATGGATAAGGCACTGGTCATTTGTAGGATCATCAAGTTTTTGCTGCATATTAGACATGCTATCTTTTCTCAATATAAATCAATCATTTTCCCTTCATGTTGAAGTGGACATAAAAGTTTAAACCCTCACTCAGTTTATGAATAATATAGGTTTGCACCTAGCTATTGTAGAATCTGTGTTGTTTCATAAGCCATTAGGAGAAATAAGGGTTTCTATCTACTTTGTATTAGATTCAGTGTATGCTTTGACAACTGGTACCATATAAGGAATCTATAGGTTCACCCACCTAGGTTTTGCAGAGCCTGAAGTGCAGAAGGAGTATAGCCTTATAGTTGGCCTGGTGTCTAAATGGATGTGTTGATAATGGGAGTTAGCTGCCCCTAGATGCATCTTGTTCTCATTAGGGTAATTGGAAATGGGTAACGTTTTCAAAATCCAACAAAATGGCGACTCTGCTGGGGAGATAAGATGGCAATCCATTTTGTTGAAAGGACAAGAATCTCTGGTGTTCATTGAAAATTTTAGTCCTACTCTCAGTTGGATTTTGCCCATCCGAGTCACCAACAAAATGGAAACTCTGCTGGGGAGTTGCATATAGAAAGAATAAAAATCTCTGCCATGAAACAGATTGGATATAGCAAATCTATAGCAAGAGGCATTTCTTATTTTCCTTGCTGAAGTTTCATGTTCCCCAGTTAAGCTTTATTCATGGACATCAGTATGTTGTAAAACTAGATGAAAATTGTGTTCTATGACTGTCATAGGTCCATCTTCAATCAGTTCAGTTTGCAAGTGTTGTTGAGAAAGTCCAGAGTCAAGAATTGATTTATAAAGTATATTTTCTTTTCAAGATGTCAGTGATCTGCAAGTTTCTCCTACATTGAAGGTCTAGTTCAGATTTGTCAAGTGACAAATTAGGTTTTATTTCTCACCAAGTGTGAGTGGCGACTCTCAAATCTCTGTACCAGTTTGTTCCTAGTTGATTTCATTGCAAAATTTTGAAGGACTTTCAGTTGTATGGGCAGATCTGAAACTGTTGATAGATCTTGGAAAAGAAGTTTTAATTTCTTGATAAGTTTTAAAGTGCTGTTTGAAATTTGTTGTTATAAAGAAATTGAAATGTAAAAGTGAATCACATCAGTGATTGTTATATTCCTCTTATAAAGAGGTGGCGGCTCTACAAAGTTTTGACCAGTGGTGTAAAGGATTTTCAGTCTTGCATCTATGCCAAATCAGCAGATCGAAGTTAGCACCAGCACTTAAGGTATTTTGGTTTTCATGTTTTCTTCTCCTGGAAGTCAAACGTTAAAAACATGTTTGCCTCTATTCAGTGGTTTTTAGCACTAGGATAAAGAGGTAAAAATTTCATTTTCAAAATGGATTTAGATTGTAGATCTGATAATACTCTGTCAAGCTATGAAGAGGTACATGAAAATTTATTTATGTTGTATGGAAAGCTTCATAGTCAAGTCATTTCTTCTATCCGAAGGAATGTGGGAAGGGTAGATGACTTAGATGCAGTTCGGATTCACGTGCAATTCAAGTTGGAAATCTTAGAGCTTCCCATTTCAGCAAGACCCAATGAATTATCATGGGCTTTTGTGTTTTTATTAGTCTTCATGCCTGATTCAGTACATTGGACAGCGAAAGTAAGATTTGAAAAGATTAAATACTTTGAGAGAATATTTACAGAATGTGAAGGCTATTTAGAAAAGAATGGTTATTGTATTGTTGAAATTGAAAATGTTGATAGTCATAGTGAAAGTGATGATTCCTATGACAATATGTTTGAGAATGAAAAGAGTTATAATAGCAGTCTTGAAATATCTTCCTGCAATGAAGTTGAATGTAGTGAAGCATCTAATGTCCAGACGTGGTGCAGAGAAGAGGATATATATTGTGAAAGTACTACTAATTGTTCAGATTGTATGACTAATGGTGTCACTGTTATAAGTTCTTCAGATTATCTGAGAAATAATTGCAATCAACATGAAGAAGTTTGCGAAAGAGATCTGTTGAATACAAATGAGGTCTCAGCCTTGTTGCAACATGAGTTTGAAAGGTATATGTCAATGTGTGATTCAACTTCACCTTTATTAGTGCGTGCATCTTGTAAGGATGATGTAAGGTATGATGTATACCCCTATGTTTGTTCTCCTGCATATCAACATTGCTATTCTTTTGAAGACTTTCAGCATAAGCATGAAGATTTGTTTGAAGAAATGAAGACCAGTAGAGATGTATTTACTACTGTCATGAGTGATGTTAAATCAGATCTATGTTATAGAGATGATAACGAGAGGTTGTTGATGTCTTTTGATTCTGATTTAACATTAAATGAAGAAATTCCTATGATTGATGTTACTAATGATGATGAGAGATCAGTTGGTTTTTTATCTGATCCAGATGGAGTATGTGACAGTAATCTGCAGTTACTTGAGATGAGATTTGATGATTCATGCAATAAAGTGAATACCGACGGTGGTACACATGAATCTATAGTTAAATCTTCTCTAGAGGTTGGTGAGTCTTATGCTAGTGAGTTTGACGCATTCACAAGTATCTCTAGCAATTTCTTTGATAAGAATATTGATGTCAGTAGAGTTCCTGCTGATGAGAATTTTAATGAAGATTCTTTTCATATGTCTGATGAACCTTTGTTTGAAGACTATGGTGATAATTTTTCAGTAAGTTTCAGATTTGATTCGGTATGTGATGACATGATACATGAAGTTGATTCAGATCCATTGTATTTTTTGGAGCTGGAGGCACAAGGTGAGTTGCAAGTTTTTGGTGTTTGCAATTTGGTGAATGATGTAGAATATCAAGCTTTTGTGTTTCCGGTGGAAGGAATCTATGACTCAATCAGTAGTGATCAGTTTCATTTTCAGTCTGATGTAAGTTATTATGATCACATTGATTCATATTTTCATAGTGAGCAAGGTGTAGAAAGTTTGTCTGATTTTTATATGCACTATGAAGATGATGATAGCAGTTTTGTTTTGCCTAACGAAGTAATTGAAAGTGTTGATATGATGGGTGAAACAAATAAGGATGAGAGTTTCAGTTTGCCTCAGGAAAATGTAAATGAAAATAAGGTGTATGACAGAGGTAAAGAGTTCTGAAACTTTTCGGTGGCTCGGGGCCATCTCTTGTACATAGTTAAGAGTAGTTTTCCTGTTTTCAATAAAGTTGTTCGAGAGAGTTTTGCTTTTCAGTTGTGTGGTCTACTTCTCCCAGAGATCTAAATCCTTGCCATGCCCGCAAGGGGCATGCATCCCCAGACAGAGCCACTGTTGGGACTGAAAATTGCATGCTTCATTTTTAGTCACATTTTGAAAATTTTGGAAAATCATGTCCTAAAGTGCCTTTTATGCATGTGGTCAGTTGGTAGCTTGAGGCCTAGATGGTGTTTGAGTGGCTTAAAACCTTTCATTTGACATATTCATATGATCCACAATGTTATTTTGCCATCCCGAATCATTCTGTGAAGTGCCATTTTAAGCTAGTGTCAAAATTTGCAATTCTGCCAGTGTCAAATAGCGACCAGAGGCCCAATTTGCATTTGAGTATCTTTTACCCAGGACTGTGTCATGACTAGTCACTTTGGGGATGTTTAGTGTCCATAATAGAGAACCTATGTTTCAATTTTCAAGTAATTTCGAATCCGTTTGACTAGGTTTCGCACCCCGCAAAGTTGGTCATTTACTGTTTTGTGCATTTAACTAGTTGATCACAATTTTGGGAAGCCCTGTTCGACAAATCATATCTTTGACCCAGTTGACCCAAATGAAACAATCCTTTTTGCATTGTGTTCTAGGGGTAAGACACTTCATATGTTCCAATTTTGAGATCATGTCGAATCCATTTGATCAGTTTGCTAACATGATCAAAAACCCAGTTTGCATTGTTTTGTTACGGCTACGGTATCCAGATTGATCCGTACCCCTGTTCGGCATGTTATAACTTTGATCGTGTGATTGGCTAGCCTAAATGGATTGTACCATTGTGTTGTGTCCTAGAAATCCTTGAAGTATGCCAGTTCTTAAGTCATGATGAATCCATTTGCATACTTTCTTATGTCCGTACATTTGCCAAAAATGACTTTTTGACACATTTGCCAGTTAAAATTTCCAAGTGCTTGTTTTCGGAAATTCGCCAAATGTGCCCTGTGATTCTTCATGAGCCCAAAACATGGAATTATATTCTCTTCATGGCAAAGAACTTATATCCTAGTTTTCAAAACCCCAAGTGATCAATAACCCAGTTTATAATGCCGAACCCGAGCCCAGTTTATGTTTTTTAACATTGTTTGCCTGCAGAGTAATTGAAGTATGGATGTTCGGCAATTAAAATCTTTTGACTGGGAATCCATCATGGGTTGAAAATTTGCAGTGTGATAGAGTATGCAGGATTGAACACTCATGCCGATTTTCATGGCCTGGTTACCTGATTGAGTTAGTTTTTACGGCCACCTGGTGGGCCTTCAGACACAAATTTCACACTAGTGCGGAAATGATTTAAAATGAAATTTTAAATTGATTGTTTTACATACAATCATTAGAATGCTTCACTATAGTCATTGCCATTATCTTAGTTCACTAAATGTACGAGATTGGACTTTTTCTCAATGATAAAAGAATCAAATAAATGTGAAGGGCTATTTGTTTTGACAATATAATGTTTTAACACAAGAAGAAAACTAAGAAGATGCATTGAGCAAAATAGAGGGCTTTCATGCCATAATCGAGGCATCACCAGGAAAAGAGTCATTCATCCATAGGCAAGGAAGAAGGGAAGCACCAGCTGAGAGTCTCATGTTTTAAATAAGACAACCAACAAGGAACTCCATGTGTTGGAGCAAATCACAGAGCAGCCCACGTTTTTGGGGCATCCATATGTTGCAGGGCGTCCAAAGAGTAGAATAAAGATTACAAAGGGAAATGCCACTGTCCGAGGCAATAGGAACAACAAAAGGCTCCACGTTTTGGCACAGGGACCATGAAAAATGCATCTCACACACTGAATGGAGCCCCACAATTAAAAGGCAAGTCCATGGCAACAAATAATGCAGCAATGCACGTTTTTGAGAGGGGCCATGTGAGGATAAGTGCAGCAATTTACACAATGGGGAGGCCCATCAGAGATGGCACATGATCCATGTATGAACAAGGGAGCTATTCACTACAGCAAAAAAAAAAAACATTGAAACTATTTTATCCCATATTCATTGTGGGAAAGAAGTTTTGATTATTTAAATACAAATCTTTACCAATGCTTAGTGTCAGCAAGACAAAGGCTTTTATAAAGCCAAAGCTAGTGCAGGTGGGTTTGTGGTTGGTTGGAGACAAGTAAAATTTTGAAGAAAAACGTGCAGACAAAAGGATGACGTCAGCAAATCCGACCGGAAAAGTCAAAAATCCGGCAGGTCGCTATGTCGCTTGCCGAAAAATCTCAAAAAATCCGGCTAGCGATATAGCGAGGTTGTCGGAAAACTCAAGAATCCGGCAAGAGTCAAATCAGCGAATCAGCACGTGACACATGGCGATATGGTCAAACCAAGTTTGACCCGAGTGAAACATATGGTGGAATTTTCAAAGGTTAAAAAAAAAAAAAAATTTTAAATTTTTTTTCTGAAAGATCACGTGGGGTAGATTTTTTAAATAAATTTTCACTTATCATATAGTTTGAAACTATATAAAAGTTAAAATTTTTGCAAAACTACATGAAAGTCATGAACAAGACTGAGATTTTCAAAAGGCAATATCTGGGGCAATTTTTAACCAAATTGGGCACTCCAATATACCATCGGAACCGAGAAGATCTGAATTTTCCGAATTTGAGGTTGG
Source organism: Cupressus sempervirens (assembly GCA_028749045.1). Lineage (NCBI taxonomy): Eukaryota > Viridiplantae > Streptophyta > Pinopsida > Cupressales > Cupressaceae > Cupressus > Cupressus sempervirens. The sequence goes on from CM053789.1 coordinate 795,771,016, forward strand.
TTCTTGCACAGGTGCTCACCAGTTCGAGTTATAGGTCAATTTGTGTTTCTTGGGGCATTAGCGACAGAATGAGCAAACTTGATTCTAGAGCATCAAAATTGGTTAGAGGGAAATTTTAAAAGCTTGTCGGGATTTGAATATGGAGAAAAATCAACTCTCAGCAGTTTTCTTGCATTTTGGAGGTCACTGTGAACTGATTTTCACTTTTACATTGAGTTCTTTTTTTTTCATCAAAATCAGTTACATTATTTCATCATTAGGTTGTTGAGATATTTGATGCTCTTGAGAGGTAAAATGAAAAGATTTGATTCACCAGTTGAGGGGAAAGATTAAAGAGTTGTTTTAACCTGTTAAGAAGGTTTTTCAGATAGACAAGTGTCAATTGCAAATCAAATCCGGGAATTGCCTTCTCCATACATATTCTGTCTTCTTCCCTAAAAAAAAGGTTGTTGGTTGGTTTTCTTTTTCCAGTTCTTTGAGCTCTGCTCAGGCTGTGAAATCCACACATCCAGCATATCTCGTATGAACAGCATATGAATTTCATAGATAGTTCTGATACAGTAGTGTGATCTTGTATCTTGTTTTATGCATTCCTAATGTACTTATTTCAAGGAGATAAATACAATGTACAGAAGGTTTTGAATTTCAATATAATTATGTCTCCTTTCTTGTTGAATTTTTAATTTTATATGTTCAAGAACAAAGATCTTGAACCTATTTGCAATTGCCCAGTTGTATGTTTGAGGTTTGCTTGCCTTTGACTCAAGGAGTCATATAATTGCTTGTGGTTTCAGACATGGTTGCAGATTCATTAAGAAGGATGCGTGAAAGTATGGGGTTATATTGGATATTGTTGTCTGATTCATAAGGTGAACAGACAGAACATGAATGTTTCTACATATACCATATGTTGAGTGATGTTCAAGGATGCATAATTCTGGAGTATAGGATTGCCCTAATGGATAAGGCACTGGTCATTTGTAGGATCATCAAGTTTTTGCTGCATATTAGACATGCTATCTTTTCTCAATATAAATCAATCATTTTCCCTTCATGTTGAAGTGGACATAAAAGTTTAAACCCTCACTCAGTTTATGAATAATATAGGTTTGCACCTAGCTATTGTAGAATATGTGTTGTTTCATAAGCCATTAGGAGAAATAAGGGTTTCTATCTGCTTTGTATTAGATTCAATGTATGCTTTGACAACTGGTACCATATAAGGAATCTATAGGTTCACCCACCTAGGTTTTGCAGAGCCTGAAGTGCAGAAGGAGTATAGCCTTATAGTTGGCCCGGTGTCTGAATGGATGTGTTGATAATGGGAGTTAGCTGCCCCTAGATGCATCTTGTTCTCATTAGGGTAATTGGAAATGGGTAACGTTTTCAAACTCCAACAGTACCTACTATCGAACAGCCACTGCCACGCACTTACTGCCACACACTCTGTTGTTGCATACTCAAATTGCTGCGCACCTCATATCCAAACCTTCCACTCCACTTTGTAAAACCAAATGATCATTGTGTGAAACCCTCGTATATTTAAAACAAAAGGGGTGCGCACTTTGGTGCACAACTGGGCACCCTATATATACTAACCCCTTAAAAAAAAAAATCAAATGCAAACATCAGGACAAGGTGCACACTTGTGCAACTGGATAGGTGCACTAATGTGCACCTCTATTGAATAAAAATGTTTGAGAGCTTAAAATTAAAAGGGAAGATATGTTAAGACTTAAAAGGAGAAATTCAAACAAAATGTCTAGTGTGCATCTACGCACTTAACATAGTGCATTGGTGCATACCTTATATTTTAAAATTCATTTAAAGGGAATATTGGGTGTTTGTCATACATTTATCTTTTTGGGTTTTATTTTGAGTAAGATTAAATATCTTTATAATCTTGTCATTTTGAACTAATTGATGTCATATTTTGTCATGTAGATATAATGGCATCATCATCTGGTGAGAAAATGGCACCCAAGCTTTTGGTTTTCAAGTTCCAGGAGGTCCCATCCAAGTCAAGATTCAAAGATGACTCCGAAGAGATAAAAGACACTGATTTGGGACACACAAACTTGGGAGAATTTATAAGAATCTACAACAAACCCATGGAGGGATCATCCTTAGTTTTTACTTTGATTAGATCAGGGTTGGTGAGCACAGCTTTGCGCCCAACTTTAGTACAGTCATCTCAGCTCATCATGACACTGGCACAACACTTTGTTCCCAAGGAAAGGGTGGTTAAGAGTGTAACTGGAGAAGTTGTAGTTGACCTCTGACCTGACAACATTGAAAGGGTCTTCCATCTCCCAAGGGTGGATCAATTCATCACACTCTCTAATGAGGCAGGTGAAAGGTGGTATAGGGAACACATAAAGGAGGCAACATATATCATTCAATCATCTTACCTCATTGAGAAGACTCCTCTAGGAAAGGTGATAGGAAAAGTGGATATGACAAGGGGGTATATGAAGGAAGATATTGGCTACTCCATCATTCTTCTGAGCCATGTCATGGGTCTACCAACAGCTGGACATTTGAATGTTTTTATGATTAACTTTATTGAGACTATCAAGATGACAAAGATGCCACTTGACTAGGCCACCACATTAATTGAGAACTTGTGTGAACAATTGGGGGTGGTCAAGGATAAGAAGAAGTTCTATATGACTTCTTAAATGGTATATCTGCAGGTGGAAAGGGCAAAAACCTACCATAGATTGTACAAAAGAGGCAACACGTAGGATCCCAATGCTTGGCCTTACATTGTCTACCCTCAACTAGTGAGGAAGAAGCTCTCAGGACAAAGTAAAGAGTACAAGATCATGAATTATACATTCATATTTGCGATCATCCAATTCATCGAGGGAGACTATGCGAAGAGGTTATCTGATGATGCAATAGCACACATGAAAACTCTTAGGGCCTACTACATCTAGTTCAAGAAATTCACATATCTATGGGTAGCTAGTGCCTCTATTAACCCTAAGAAGCTCCCTAGATATCCAAGTGATAGATTGGTTTTGTTGGAGATTGCATGACAAATTGAATCTACATATGATAGGGTTAGAAAACAACAAAGACCATGTTGGACATTGCCCCTAGTCATATGACCATATCCGATGAAGAGGAAGCAAGATATTCCATCTTTTGAATGGGAGTGGGAACATTTTCCACTTGAGGAGTACAACTCTCCTCGACCATATTTTGATAACATTGGTTAAGTTGAGACTCTGGTTGGTCGAGAATTCCACCATGAAAAGGCCATTGAGGACCACTAGATGAATGTAACAAATGACTATGATGTTCATATTAGGGACTATTGTAGGATGACTTTGTATTTGGTAGAGAAGGCTCTCAAAATAAGCATTCTAGTAGAAATACTGTAGCAAGATTCTGGGGAGCTGCTGGACCCCCTATTCAACTCAAATGAGATTGGAGAGAGACCTATAATGAACACAAAGGTTGATAGGGAGGAGGGAAATGATATTAATCATCAGGTGAGGCATGTCATTAGGATGACAAAGGATTGGATCAAGAAACCATTTTAGCTTGATCTAATACCTGACACTGTGATATTTCATGTGCAAGCCTTCCTAGAGAAAGGTAGAGGAAAGAAAGTTACAATTCCTACCTTTGTGGCCTAGTCTCCCATAAGGCCAAAAATAGTATACCAACTTGATCACCTAGTTGGATACTACCATGCTCCAGAAAGGAAAGGAAAAGGAAAAAGAAAGACGATCCTTCCTCAAAGGGTTGGTATAGAAGAGGGTCAAGTGCAAGCACCTCCCTAGTAGTAGGAAGAAAATCTACAAGGAATAGAGGATACTGGAGCTGCTAAAGTCTAGGTTGATGCTCAATTGCCTCCCTTTGTGCCTAGCTAGTCAAAAAAGGGTGAAATTTAATAGGTCTATGTGCCTCCTTTGCAAGAAGAGAGAGCATCCCCTTCTACCTCCATGAAATAGAAAATGATTAAGATCCACATGAAGAAGAGGCAAAGGGTGACTAAAAGAATGGTTCCTTGCCCATCTATTCCTAAAACCATTTTCAAAGGAGAAAAGGAGGAAGAAGAGGAAGATGACAAGGAACATGTGCATTTACAAGGAAGAAACCAGCTAGCTAGAGTCACATAATAGCAAAGGAGAAGAAGTTCCATAGTAATATTTCTATCCACCCCAAAGGAAACCTTGGAAGTCTCTTCTTCAGAAGATGAGGTACAACAATGGGTGGATGAGCAAGATACAGAGGGAAATGATGTGTTTATGATGTTAGATTTTGACTTCATGCTCGTGGGAATAGAGTTGGTTAGGGAAAAGATTAGGGATACCCCTACAGGTGAACCACAATAGGAGGACTGGAAGTAGATGCTGCTAGAGTCATAGGGTCCTAATCTTACTCTCCCATCTCCATCACAAGTCACGATGGTAGATAAATGCTTGGTTACTCCTCCGCCCCAAAGTTATGAAGAAGAAAAAGTTCATAAGGAACCTTCAAAAGAGGAGGAGCCACAACAAATGGTGATTGATGAAGTGTTAAAGGGACAAATGGTAGAATATTCTCAACTAGCTTCCCAAGACATTGTGGTATGGACTACAGGGTCTATAGAGACAAAAGCTACAGAAGAAGAGCCCTCACAAAGAGAACCAACTCTGAGGAGGATTGAAAAGGGAAAGGAGGTAGCTAAGCATACCCCTTGATCATCCTAAGGCATGTCTTCTATTGAACGAGTCCCAAGATGCCTCAATAAAGAAATAATGAGGAGCACAAAATTTCAATTCCATGCTGACAAGGAAGACATTTTTTTAGTTGGTTGAGATCTTGAACAAACCCAAGTCTCTATTACATGAAGCAAGACCATTGGCATTTGTCAACAATACATAGGATCAAGATTTGTTTGGACAAGTGGTCACTGCTCCTGATGATATAGATACAGAAAGCCTTAGTCCACAAGATTATCAAATCAAAGAGGTCATGCTTGGGAAACCCATGTGAGATACAACTAGATTGATGGTAACCATGGGGATTAAGGAAATTTTTAGGAATATGGAATAGGAAAAGGTCAAACTCTAAACACTTCAATAACAAAAGGAGATCCTAAGGGGATATTTAGCTAAATTGGTTGGTCCTCTAGATCCTGAGTGCCCTGAGGAGACCTTGAACACTATACTTAGAGAAGGGGGAGTTGTGCATGTAGACCCATTTTTGAAAGCCTATCAATAGTAGCAAGAAATTTTTGTAGAGAAGGGCATTTTGATTATCTAGGGGAACCTGAAGTTACTACATGCTATGGAAGAGAATGTGAATAAAATGGTGGCAATTTTGAAGCAGGATTTTAGTATACTAGATGAAGTAAGGGCCTAAATTAAAGACTTGCAAGTTTTGCAAGCAATAATGGGGAAAAGGTACAGAATTTTGGTAGATGTATACACAATAGAAGAGTTTGATTTGATTGATAATTGGGTAGAGAAGATTGCTGACAGTAATAAAGTAATGGAAAAATTACACACGGAGATCCATCGACTCAAGGACCAAGCCAAAGAGTGAATTTTGGAAGCAAAGAGGCATTACAATGATGCATGCTTAGAGATTTTTGAAGATGAGGAACAGGAGAAGTTGTTGCCTATAGAGGTAGTACTGGAGAGTTCAAGAAGATTTTTAGCAATCTTTTAGAACAGAAGAAGCCTTATTATAAATGGATACCAAACTCGAGGATTTTGTTGAGACTCAATTTGAGGTAGACAATTATAGACAAAAGGTCAAGGATAAATATGAGGCTTTAGATTTTTTGGATGTGGCTAAAATTACTGAGATTATAGAGAAATTCAAGGGGAAACATCTAGACATACCTTTGGGATGAAGAGGAACAAAACCTAGATGCTAGAATTTCAATTTTAATACTCAGTAAATTTTGAGATTTTGGACCATTTTGAGGTGCATAGGTGTGTAGGTCCACAGGTGCACAGGTCCACTTTTCTAGAGGTACACTAATAGTTAATTGCTAGTTCCAAAAATAGAGCATTCCATGTATCAAAAATGCATTCTAATAGTGGTTTAACTCTAACAAATTCCCAATGAAGGATCAACTTCCATTTTTAGCACATCTAGACACTTCCACTTTGACTAAAGGCTTTCTTATTCTTTCTCCTCTCATAAATTCTTTTTTTTTTAAACATGTGAAGGCTCATGCATCCAATTAATGAATAAAAATGGATGGAGTCCTATTTAGCACCAGTTAGATTGTTAGTTTGTTTATAATTAGTTTGTTTTATTAAATTAAAAGCATTTTATTGCATGAAGATATCTGTCACTCTCAACACAAATTGAGGAGATGATTTCTTATAAATACTCCATTGTAATATTCAATAGGTGCTACTATTATTTTGCAATAAAATTATGCTTTTGGTGCTTGCATTTGGATTGTAGTAATTCTTGCCTAAATGTGTCATTATTTTGTGAATTATGTTCATGGAATTTTGATTGAGCCAAAAGTTGTTTTGCTTTGTTTCTGGTTGTGCGATTCATTAGTTCTAGTGTTTGTTATGGTTTTGACAAATTTCGTTGACTTAACTAGCTTGAGAAGAAATTATTGAATTGCGCCTACATAACTTTTTGTGTCACATGAGTGCACTTTTCGTGGCCTTGTGATTTGATGAAGGGTGAAACATCATATAATCACCAAGTTTCTCACCAACGATTACATTAGTGGAATCAAGGAAGCATTGCTCCTTCTTTCATTGAATATCTACTAATTTCTTTGAAAGCTTAACTTGTAGATGTGTTATTTTCCATAGCTTATGTCTATTAGGATTTCAATTTCTTATTATTTTCTTTAAAGTTTTGTTATTTGCTTTACTAGCCCCCTTTTTAGAATAGGACTTCATACTAGTTGTATTGTTTGATTGCATCCATAAAAAAACATAAAAAATTTAAAAACATAGTTTTTTTTTTTGTGTTATTTTGAAGCAACGTGCAGATGCTTCATCTCATCTATAATCAAAACAAACCAGAAAATGCTTCCTTGTGAACAATCACATTTATCTTCAATTGAACAGATTCTAGTAGGTCACAAGATCAACCCAAAACCTTTCAGTTGATTCATTAAATCAGCTTTTCAAGAGAGGAGTTCACAAATTCCTACCATTTGGCATCGTGCATAAAGATAGCTCAACAGTTAGAAAAATGATAAATTCAAATATTAAAGAATAAATATTGATCTATCATGAATATTTAATTAATGATAATAAAATTAGAGTTGCACATTATCTGTGGGCTTTAATTATTATTAATGATTAAACTAATTATATGCAATTTAAGTGCACATTAATTAATAAAATTAAAATAATATTATTGAGTGGGGAATTATTTATTTAATTTAAAAAATATGATATTTATTTATTTTATTTTAAAAAGATAGATCTATTTTTGAAAAGAAAGTAAATAAATAAAAAATATTTATTTATTTAACAAAAAAGAAGAAGAAGAAATTATGTATTTATTTTCTTAGGTTGATCATGTTTCATTGACAAATGAATTAATTCAACTTCCTTTGATACTTTAGTAGATGTGCTTGATTCTACCTTACTAAGATTAGATTCCTTAGGGGATTTAATAACTAGATTTGGTTCTCTTCTGATTTCAACTTTCTTGGTTGATATCTTTGCGGTATGATATCCAAGTCCTGTCTTGTTATAAGGTCTTTGGTAAAATATCTATTAATCTATCTTCTCAATATTGGAATAAAGTTTCTCTAAATGTTGCTTAACTTGTGTCAATTCTCCTTTCACAATGATATTGCACTTTTCTAATTCTGTATGCTCAATCTTGATAGTATCTAGTTTAGATGTAACTTGACTTAACTAGGATCTAAGGTTTGCATTCTCAGTTTTCAGTTTAGGTTCATTCTTGCCACCATTTTTCTTAAGACTCAACTTTAGTTCAAGAATTTTCAGTTCATGTTTCAAAATCTCATTTTTTTTCTAGAGATTTCCTACTTCATCATTATCACTAGTCTACGCAATTGATTCCTTGCTAGATTTTAGATCATCAATCTTGTCTTTCAGTTTACTAATGGAAACTTTTGCATCTTCATATCTATCTTTTAGGTTATCTCTTTCTTTAGTAAGAATGTCAATATGATCAAGAGCTTCTTCAAGGTTTTTATTCAACTATTCCATATCTATAGGGATCTTACTCAAGTTGTTAAACTTCTTCAGAGAAACTAGACTTTGATATCAATTGTTAGAAATAGATAATACTGAGAGGTTGGAGGGCAGGGGTTTGAATCAATATTCTGCAAACTTTTGAGCACAACTAAATATTGTTAATTACTTTATAAATTGCATATGAAAGTAAGCCAACAATGCTGAAAAATAAATATAACCATACACATAGAGAACTCATAACAACATTATTTGTTAACTAGAAAAACCCTGACCAAGGGAAAACCTTGATGGGGATGATGCCCACTAGATGATTCACTAAACAATAGGATCTTGTTAAGGATATTGACCCTATTAGAAGTGTATGAAGTACATATAGTGCCTCGACTACTTGCTGGAGGACTAGGCCTTGTTAGAAGCCTCAACCTTGTTAGGAGTTGTGAATCAAATACAATGTATGCAAGAAGATCCCACTACCCTAACATGCAATTATACAATTCAGTTCTCCACAAGAATAAATATACATACTATACTTTTTTTCTTTTGTATTTCACATATCATCTCATCGAATTCACATCAATCAAAAATATCACATAGATCATACATACATCACACACTTATCTTCACAAGATAAGATCTTTACTTATACCTCTTATATTCATAATTCACTGCTCAGTCGGCCTTCATGCTTTCACACACTTGGCATATTATAAAATAACTTATGGAATAATATCCACAAAGTCATCTCATCATGACTTAGTAATTATTTTCTCACCAAAATAATTCCTAAAGTTGTACAACCTAATTCTCTACTATGCTCTGTTCTACATTATTAAACACCCATATTAGTATTTCAATCATAACTCAGGTCGTAATATCCATATGCGCTTGCACACTAGTATAATCATCATGACACTATCATTGAACTTTCCTCAATTTCTTATAAGCTAACTCTCAATAAGTCATTTGTAGACATCACATCTACTCTTTGTGTTGTTGCAAACTATCCAATACCAAGACAATTTTCTATCTCTAAATGCATAGATGAAATGTTGAATACATGTTGCCATAAATTATAACAATCAAAACATCTATCTAAGAGTATGAAATTGAAAGCCAACTTTAAACACCAATATTTTGGACATAAAACTAGTTGACACACACACACACACACACACACACACACACACACACACACACACACACACACAAACACACAAAATACACAAAAAATGATATTGAATGAAATGTTATAGAGGAGAACTAAAAAACTCAAAAGATCTTCAAGTGAATTATGCTAGTAAGCCTGCACTGTAAAAATAATGCACACCGACAACTTCATGTTTGCTATCCGAGCAGAATTGTTGGTGAGTTAGAAGGTGTTCTTTTTGGTTGGTTGCCTCTATTATTATTACTATTTTCTTTATTTTCATTTTAAAATGAAGTAGAGTTGAGGATATGGAAAAAGGCAGTTCCCAAATTTATATTTATTTTCCTACCAAGCAAATTTTATTTCAATTTAGCAAATTTTCCTTGCCATCTATGAAACTAAGGAAATTCAAGTAGCCCTCTCAAAGTAGCTATGTGAGGAATTTCCAGTGAGCTTTTGATAGTTATAAATTTGATTTTTTTTTTAGAAAAATTGACATAACTATGAACTTTCCATTTCATGGATGGAATAAAAATATCAATAGTTTCATATAAAATTCTATTACAATTTGTTTGTAGAAAATATCTTACAAAGTTAATGATATAAAACATATTATTTAGACTAATAAATTAAGCATTTAGTTTGTTTATTATACTAATATTGTTAGTTCCTCGTAGGAGGTAAACTAAATGGAATCGTTCAATCCCAATTTTTTTATCAAATCAAATGACCAACCAATAGGAAAAAAGTATAAATTCTATTTAGAAAAAAATTTACAATTGGTTATATATAATTATTTTTATTAATTAAAAATTATGATTTTTCTTATTTTTCATTGGTTAGAGCAATGAAAAAACCAAATTTTCTTTAAGAAAATATACAAAATCCAAATCCCACTAAAATTTTAAAAATCTAAATTCTGGAAGTTCTAGATGTTTAGAAAAATCCAGAAGATGTTATTTTTCTAGAAAGTCCTTGAAAAATATTTGTCTTCTAAATACTAGAAACTTCTCTTGAAACGCTCACTTTTCCAAATTCAAGCAGGTTGAAAAAAAGTTTTTTTCTCTAGTCATAGACATAGGAAGAAATATGGTGGGTTCATAGGCTCAATTCTTATTGAGCACATACTTTCTATTATTGTTTTCTCTTAATATATTATTCTATGTAAAGCTTCTAATGGATTATGTTCGAGCTGGATCCATTTTTGTATAGTTTTTCTTTGTTGTTTTTGATAACATGCTAATTTTGTTATCTTGCTTTTGTTAACTTCATCTCTAGAAAATGTGGTGTACTTTGTGTTTTGTGTGTTTTAATGGGTTGTGAACCTCTAAATCTAGAGATAAGATGGTTGGCCATTTCCCATAGTCATTGACATATTAACTAAAATTTTACAGGGCACCATAAGCAATGTTGGCAATTAGTGTAGAAATTTGAAGTAACTAGGCAAACTAGGAGTCACTGGCTGAAAGGGAAATGTGAGGTTGCAACATTGAAACTAGGTGAGAGAACTATTAATGCATTCTGGTAACAAAATGAAATAATAATAATAATGTTCATCTTTTTTAGGCTCTCCCCTTGATAAATGTTTAGCATGGGAGCTCTTCATATTCTTCAGAGCTTTTGGGTCAGTCTTAAAATTTTAGAAAATATTAGAAGACTTAAAATTCATTTGAAGACCTGTAAGCCTAAATAAATGTGAAAATTTATAGTCTCTTCCATAACATATTTTAGGAACATCTCATACACCCATTCATTATAAAAATGTCCTGCTAATCGTAGCTTCCCCATCTTTTTACAAGACTTTACATTTCCCCTGGCTCAAGGTTATAGTCTTGAGCAAGATTTGTATATTATGTGTATATGTTAACAATAATAGATTGCATGTCTATATTAGAGAGCTTGGTGTACTAGTTATTCAAGAACATGGCTCCAGTCAAGTATGTTCCCATCTTCACATCCCATGTTTCTAACAACTCTTTTAAGGAATAAATCCATCCCCCACTACCCTTGTCACTAATAGATTCAAGGTTTCAATAAATTAGTGCCTAGGTACTACCATCATCTTTCAATTTTCAAAGCCTTTCTTTCCTTTCCCACTCCAATAATTGTCCACCATCCATCCAAGTCCATATAACTATTAATTGGTCTTTCCCACGAACTTTTTTTGCAATGCCCTTTTCTTTATCTTTTTTTCTAAATAGATCATACTTATTATTCACATACCAACTATGGTTGATGATATCAGAAATAGGCCTACTCCAAACTACATTTACCAAAAAATAGCCAATAAAGGGAGATTGGTATAGGTTAGAAATTGGCCCAAAAAATCGGGGGACTGTAAACTTTGATAAATCATCTTAGAGGTGAAGGACCTTTTAAAACTGGTGCTATTACTAGGAAGTTTTTGACTCCTTTCTTCAAGATTTTGAAAATCTATTTGGGAAAAGCCATTTGGTTTTTAGTTGAACCCTATAGCATAAGTTTAAGCTAGCCAATTAAAGGAGCTATAATAACAACACATTTGATTTAACCAACTTGACATTATGTAAAATTCTCAATTATTGATTAGACTGACAAGCTTTACTTGCATTCAATCCCTCAAAATATTCCAACCTTTGTATCATCATCTATCATTGCCATGCTATAATGTTTGTGTTGCCTTGGTCTAGTTAAACTACAATTCTATGAGCTAGGGACTAAATAATTAAATGACATCCCTTGAAAGGAAGATCTCCTAGAATATTTTCTATCACTAAGGAACCCAAGAGAAATTAACCTATAATTTCACTAAGTTTGCCAAACATTTTTTGTAAAAAATTAAAACAAACAAGAGATAACATAGCAGAAGCAATAACTCATATACATACATAAGAAATTCAATAATAGTTACATCTCTCAAGGGTTCCATAATGTTGATCACACACATAATTTTTAGTAAGATTAAATCTAATAAGTAAACAAAGTCCATTTCATAGAATAACTGCATTTATAAAAACACATGAAAGAATATACAAGCATATAAGATGCCACATGGCATAGCTAGAATGCATAATCATCTTCTGTAAAAGTCACAAAGTATGAAATGCTAAAAGAATATACATCATGATAAGATAGAACATCTCGTGGGATCTTAGATAACCAATATACAAAATACCAAAAAATGACCATAGAACATAATCACAAGATAAAAAGAATAGAACAACTACACAAGGTACATCCAACATCAACATCTATCTATCAGATCTCAATGATATAAGAAACATGACCACCTGATCTCATGGAACCTAAATGGCCCACTCCCACTATGCTAAGGAGATAATCTCAAGTACCATATAGATGACAATCCAAAAGTCATAACAAGAATCTAGTTCAAGGAATCTCGATAAAAATCTATCTAAAAGGTACCAAGTACACAATAAACATCTAATCCTAGAGGAAACCTAACATGCATGTGGAAAAGTGTCTGAGTCAACTTTAAGGTTACCTTGGTAGTCTCTTTGGACACCAACCCTCTAGTGACTCTATGTTGCATCAATATCCTTTCTTATAGTAAGGCATACTAACAAGGTAAGGTTGCAACCAATCATCCTCTTTTCTCTCATCCTAGATTGTACTAGCACTCAAGGCATAGGCAAGGTAACACTATTAGAAATACTTTATAATAATTGAGAGGTGGAGGGTGAATTAGTTATTCAAGGTCCAAATGTCCTATTCAAACTTTCTCACTAAGTGTAGTGAGACCATTCAACCATTCATTCATCTAAGCATTAACTTTCCTAATCAACAAGTTACATTAAATCAATATGCAAGAATAACACATAAAAGATCAATACATGACATAGTGATTTACATGAAAACCCAATTTGGGAAAAACCACCAGTAACATGCTACTCAATTCTCACTCTTCTAAAGTGATGTCCTGTGAAAGACCTACCTTGTTAAAGGCTTACAACACACTATTAAATGTGACCTTGTTAGAGGATTTAACCACCCTATTAGAAGTGGGCCTAGTTAGAGGACTTTAGAACATTCACTTTGAATGCCACCCTATTAAAGGATCTAAAAATGGCTATTAGGCCAACCTAAGTTCATCAGATTTCCATATCTATTTCAATTGCTAGAGAGCATTAGAAAATCTTTGATCTAATTACAACATATAACTTAACTTGTAGAAATTAGATCACTCTTTAGCTCCTTTCACTGCCTCACCTTCAATCTCTACAACTCTTGATAGCTTGCTCTCCTTTTAAGCTTAGTCTCCTTAAGTCTCCCTACTCAATGTACGAGTGCAATCATCTCATCTTGACCACTTGTAGAAGCAAATCCTCTGTGCTCTTCCTTCTCCTAGATGCCTTCTTCTTGACACCCTTCTAACCACTTCGCAATTTGGTTCTTTAATAGAAACATCAACATCATTTTCTTCTTGGTCTATGACTCCTTAAAGAGAAGTCTTGGAGTTCCTTTCCTGCTTCATTCTTCCATTCTTTAATTTCAATTTGTATGGATTAGGTAGGATTCATTGTATCTAACCCATATTTTGTTTCCTCTAGAAACTTCTTGAATAATCCTTTTGAATTTGCCCAAAAATGGTTTACATAGAATTTTGTGCCACCAACTCATCATCCTTATCCTCCAAATGGTTCAAAAAATTTAGGGTAACCACTAAGTTGGCTCAGATTTGGCGAATCTTCATCATTTAAAATAATGTAGTAGCTCGATAGTATTGAAATACTAGTGCTTGGCACATACTATGTTACTTGGCATCAACTATGTTTTTTTTGATGCTTGGCACCTAAAGTTCACTTGGCACCAACTAAGATTTTCTGATGCTTGACACTTGATACTTTGCTTGGCACTTGAATATTATTCGACACACACTAGAATTTCTTGTTTCTTGGCTCTAACTAAGAACTTGCTCAACTTCAACTCGCTTGCTCGGCACCCACTAATGAACTTAGTTTAAGATTTGAAGTCAACCTTGCTACAACTTCTTCCTTCAATGTTGCTAAGTGTAACCATCTTTTGTATCTTTAAGTATGTTATCACTACATCATTTAACCATTGTCTTAACTGATCCTTGTACTTCATTACAACATCATAACTCAACCTTTCCCTTAGGTACTCTTATTACATCTTGTTGATCAAATCCTCTTCATCAATCAACTAAGTGATAGTACTTTGATCTTATAAGAAAATGTCATTCCTGCAAGTAGTAGGTTTGACATCAATGAAAAAACAATGATTGAAAACATTTTTTTAACAACAATCTTCCTTTGCAACAATCTCCCTCTTTGATCTTCAGTCTTCTTCTCATAATGATCTTTTCAATCAATTTTCCAACAATCTCCCTCTTTCACATTAATGGAAAACTAAACTGATCAACCATCAAACTAAACTATTCAACCACAAGCTAACTACATTAGAATAATAAGTCAAATGCCAAAAATAAAATTAGCTGCTATATCCTTTCTTTTCTCCCTCTATATACATTGTTCATCTTCTGCTATTCTTTGTTCTGATTAGCTTCTTCATCTTTTCTATTATTGATCATTTTTGTCTACTTCTCCTTCTATCTTCATTTGATTGGTTTTTGCATTTTCTTGACATTTCTCCCTCATACTTTTGATCAAATGCTGTTGATCAGTTTCTCACTACTTCTCCCTCTTTGACAACAATGCCAAAGACATATTAGCATCTTATCATGCAAGTGTAGCTTTTCTAGATTCATTCAATTTCTCCCTCTATCACCTTGCTTGTGGCTGATTTGGAACTTTAGCACTTCAATTACTTTACACATGAATCCTAAATTAAATATCCTCTACATCAATGTGTAAAATCTTCAACAATTAGCTTATTTGATGCAGGGCACTCTTGCTTATTCTTAAGTAGCCTTGGCTAGGGGTATCACCCCTAACTTACCTCTATGATACTTCAAAAGCATCTTTAGGTAGTGCTTTTGTGAAGATGTTAGCAATTTGTTCCTTTGAGCTAACATATTCTATCCTCGCTTATCTTCCACCAATTCTCTTACACAGTGATACTTGATTGCAATATGCTTGGTTTTAGTATGCATTACAGGGTTCTTTGATATGTTGATAGCTCTTGTAATATCACAATAAAGTATCATAGGCTCATTTACCTCTTCCTTCATACCGTGCAACAAATGTTTGATCCATACAATATTGGTGCAATCTATAGTAGCTGTAATATATTTAGCTTCTGGTGTGGACTGTGAGGTACAAATTTTCTTTTTTCTGGTCCATGTAATCATCTTTTTCCCAAGAAAAGTGCTCCTCCACTGGTGCTTTTTTGGTCATCAATGTTATCTCCCCAATCTACATTAGTGTAGGCTTTTAGTTCAATCTTTTCACTTCTCTTGTAGTATAAACCATAGTCATCAATCCCTTTTAGGTACCTCAATATTCTCTTTACTGACATCAAATGATTTTCTCTCTACAAATCTTGCCACTATTCCAACAGCTAATGCAATGTCTAGCCTACTATGTACAACATATTGTAGCT
This sequence comes from Cupressus sempervirens, assembly GCA_028749045.1. Taxonomy (NCBI): domain Eukaryota; kingdom Viridiplantae; phylum Streptophyta; class Pinopsida; order Cupressales; family Cupressaceae; genus Cupressus; species Cupressus sempervirens. The sequence continues at coordinate 795,786,850 of CM053789.1, forward strand.
TTCCAATTATTGATCTATACAATGTCTAGTTCATTTCAATAGACTCATCATTCTTTGATAACTTATGTCCTATTACCATTAGTGTGCTAATAGGTTTTGACTCTTCTAATTCAAATGTCTTGAGTATCTCCTTGATGTATTTGGATTGGGTCACAAATATACCATGCTTCAATTGATATACTTGTCATCCAACAAAGAATTTGTTTTCTCCAAACATTGACATCTCAAATTCATGTTTCATTTGAGCAACAAAATCTTTGCAAAGAGCATCTTTTCCTCCAAATATTATATCATCAAAAAAGGTTTTAGGTATCAGAATGTCTTTACCTTTTTCAGCTTTGATATACAAGTTGTTGTTGTCATCTATTCTCTCAAATCCTATCTTCACAAGATATTTGTGTAGTCTCTCATACCATTCTCTAGGTGCTTGCTTCAAACCATAAAGTGCCTTATGCATTTTGCAAATCATATATTTGTTGTTGTTATCAACAAATCCCTCTAGTTGTTCTCTATAGACTTCCTCTTCCAATATACTATTTAGAAAAGCAGCTTTCACATCCATTTGGTAGACTTTGAAACATTTGTATGCATCATATGCAAGTAATGTCCTTACTCCTTCCATTCTTGCAATAGGGGTAAATTTTTTCCCATAATCTAGTCCTTCTTCTTGTGCATAGCCTTTGCAAACTAATCTAGTTTTGTTTCTTGTTATCTCACCATTCTCATCAAGTTTATTTCTAAACACCCATTTGGTACCAATTACATTCTTGTCAGTTGGTCTACGAACTAGGGTCTAGGTTTTGTTCTTCTCAATCTGATCTATCTCCTCTTCCATAGCTTTATACTAGTCATCATCTTGTAGTGCATCTTTCACTATTTTGGACTCAACCTTGCTTAGCAGACATGATTCATTCCTTATTCTATTTCTTGTCATTGGTCTAGCATCCTTGTCACCAATGAGTTGATCAGTAGGGTGATGTCTTCTTACATATTTGGCTAACCTTAGTTTTGTCCTTCTTTCCATGCTTAATCCTTTAGCTTTAGAGTCAAGTTGATCTTGTCCATCTGATATTTCATCACCTCTTTCATGTGCACTGATTTTAGAGTCAGAATGTTCATTTTCTATATTCTGCAACTTAGCTTCTGAATGCAGCTCATCATTCACTACCTGTGGTTCGATTGATACTAATCTTTTTGCTAATTCCCAACTTGATTTGTAGCATTGTCTTCAACAATCATTCCTTCATAGAAATATACAAAGGATCTATAATCCTCTGATTGCTTGGACTCATCAACTTGGACTTTTTCATTCTCATCAAAATTTACATTTGCACTCTCCACAATTTTGTTAGTGTTAGTATTCAAACACTTATGTGCTTTGCTTCTAGTGGAGTATCCAAGGAATATGCCTTCATCACTTTTTGCATCAAACTTGCCATTTCTAGTATCTTTAAGAATATAACATTTACAACTAAATATTTTGAAATGTTTTACATTAGGTGAGTGACCATACCACAATTCAAAAGGTGTTGCATTTGTAACTTTCTTGACTTGGACTCTATTCAGGGTGTAAATTGTAGTAGTTAGAGCTTCTCTCTAGTACTTTGGTGCAACATTTTTCTCCATCATCAAAGTTCTTGCATAGTCTATTACTGATTTGTTTCTTCTTTCAGCAATACCATTTTTTGGTGGAGTTCTTGGTGTTGATGTTTGTCTTTTGATACCTTTATCACTGCAGAATATCATAAACTCCTTTGATGTAAAATCACCTCCTCTGTCTGACCTTAGGCACTTTAGACACCCTCTTGTTTCCTTCTCAACTCTAGCCAAATACCACTTAAACATTTTAAATGTATCAAATTTTTTCTTTAAAAACATAATAGTCATCATCCTTGAATAGTCGTACAAATAGTATTTATCTCCTAGGTAGCTTTGCACTTCTATTGGTCCACATAAGTCTATATGGACTAACTCTAGTAATTCTTTTGAAGTGTATTTTTTTGCTTTTGAAACTAGACTTAGTCATCTTCCCTAGTTGACATTGTTTGCACATTGTGTTTTCAAGTTTCTTTAGTTTTGGCAACCCTCTAGCTTTATTCTTTTTGTTGATGCTAATTAGATTGTCAAAATTAACATGACACAGTATTTTATGCCACAACCAAACATCATCAAGTCTAACAACAAGATAGGTTTCATCTTCCATATCTAGGTAAAACAAATTACTCCTACTTTGTTCACCTTTTCCTATTACATTTCCATCAGTGTCATATATCTTGGCAATTTTGTTTCCAAATTCAACTTTGCAACCTACATTGCCTAACTATGATGTACTCAACAAGTTGTACTTCAATCCTTCAACATAGTATGCACTATCACATGAAATTTTCTCTATAAGTTCAATAGAGCCTTTTCCTGTGATTTGATATGGAGCATCATTATCAAATCTAAAACTATTTCCATCATATTGAGTAAAAGTAATGAACTTACTTTTATCTCCTGTCATGTAATGTGAGCATCCATTGTCTATGATCCATTTGTCACTCTTGTTCACATAGGTAACCAATGTTATTCCTTCATCTTCATCTTTATCTGATTCATCCTTCATGGCCCCATAGACTACTTCATCATCATTCTCATCAGAGTATTCTTCAACAATGTAGCATCTTTTTCCTTTTTCCTTATAGTCTTTGCTATAATATTCTCTCTTGTTTTTGTACTTGTTTCCTTCTTTATAGTTCTTCTTTTGTGTACATTTTTCTGCAATATGACCTACTTCATTACAATTGAAACATATGATAGGGAGCTTACCCTTGAATTTATCTTTGCCTTTATGGAATCTCCTAGCCAATAGTGCTTTTAACTATTCCACATCTTCCTCATCTGTGTTGCTATCACTGGATGCATGATTTCCTTTTCTTCACTTCTTGTTTGTTGTCTCCTCCTCAATGTCTTTTATTGTCATCTTGGCCTTGAAAGAAGATTCAAGGTTCTCAGGTCTATAGTTGTCAAAGTTGGTCAATTCAAATGTAGTAAGTCTTCCCACTATTCCTTCAAAGGTTACTGTGACACACACCTTAGCTCTTGGATGGCTAAAACTCTAATAGCATAAATAGGAAGTAGAGTTCTTAAGTATTTGTTGATGATAGTTTCTTCTTCCAATTGACAACCTAGACTTCTTATTGCACTTACCACTTCTTTTATTCTAGCAACATATTGAGTAGCATTTTCTCCTTCCTCCATTTTCATGTCATCAAACTTTCCTCTTAGGCTTTCTCTCTTTTCTCTCTAGACATTCTGATCTCCTCCATATATATCTAATAGGGCTTTCCACATCTTGAATGCAGTGTCACAATCTTTAATATCATCATATTCTGCATAGCTGAGTGCAAAGGCAATCTCCAACATTGCTTGATTGTGCTCCTTCCTTTTTCTCAAATCATCTGTAGTAAGAGGTCTAGTTGGATTTACATGTTATATTTCAATTGAGGTTTGTGCATAGTCACCTATTGATCCAAGGTGAAATTTCATCAAACTCTGCCATGTAGCTAAGTTTTCTTTGTTGAGCTTGGGAACTTCTCTCTTGGACATCTTGATCTTCCTACTTCTAGTACCTTGAAACTAAATCAGTAGATGTCTCTGATACCAATTGTTAGAACTACTTTAGAATAAATGAGGGGGGGGGTTGAATTAGTTGTTCAAGGTCCAAATGTCCTATTCAAAATTTTTCACTAAGTGTAGTGGGCCCATTCAACCATTCATCCATCCAAGAATTAAATTTCTTGATCAGTAAGTTATTGTAAATCAACATGCAAACATAACACATAAAAGATCAACACATAACATAGTGATTTACATGGAAACAGAATTTGGGAAAAACCACTAGTAACATGCTACTCAATTCTAACTCTTCTAAAGTGATGCCCTGTGAAAGGCCTACCCTATTAAATGCTTACAACACACTCTTAAATGTGACCTTGTTAGAGGATTTAACCACCCTCTTAGAAGTGGGCCTAGTTAGAGAACTTTAGAACATTCACTTTGAATGCCACCCTATTAAAGGATTTATAAATGGTTGTTGAGCCAACCTAAGTCTATAGGATTTCCATATCTAATACAATTTCTAGAGAGTATTATAAAATATTTGACCTGCTTACAACATACAACTTAACTTGCAGATCTCAGATCACTCTTTAACTCTTTTCACTGCCTGGCCTTCAATCTCTGCAACTCTTGACAACTTGCCCTTATTTCAAGCTTAGTCTCCTTGATTCTCCTTGCTCAATGTACTAGCCCGATCATCTCTTCTTGAACACTTGTAGAAGCAGAGCCTCTTTGCTCTTCCTTCTCATAGATGCCTTCTTCTTGACACCCTTCTAACCATTTCGCAATTTGGCTCTTTAGCACTGACATCAACAGCATTTGCTTCTTGGTCTGTGACTCCTTAAATAGAAGTCTTGGAGTTCCTTTCCTACTCAATTATTCCATTCTTTAATTCAATTTGTATGGATTAGGTAGGATTCATTGTATCTAACCCATATTTTATTTCCTCTAAAAACTTCTTGAATAATCCTTTTGAATTTTTCCAAAATAGTTTACATAGAATTTTGTGCCACCAACTCATCATCCTTATCCTCCAAATGGTTCACAAAATTCAAGGTAACCACTAAGTTGGCTCAAATTTCATGAATCTTCCTGATTTAAAATAATGCAGTAGCTCAACACTATTAAAATACTGGTGCTTGACACATACTATGTTACTCAACATCAACTATGTTTTTCTTGATGCTGGGCACCTAAAGTTCACTTGGCACCAACTAAGATTTTATGATGCTTGGCACTTGATTCTTTGCTTGACACTTGAAGATTACTTAATACACACTAGAATTTTCTGTTGCTCAGCTCCAACTAAGAACTTGCTTGGCTTTAACTAGCTTGCTCGGCACCCACTAATGAACTTAGTTTAAGCTTTGCAATCAACCTTGTTAGAACTTCTTCCTACAATGTTTCTAAGTGTGACCATCCTCTATATCTTTGAGTATGTTATCACTACATCATTTAACCATTGTGTTAACTAATCCTTGCACTCCATTACAACATCATAACTCAACCTTTCCCTTAGGTACTCTTGTTACATCTTGTTGATCAAATCCTCTTATCAATCAACTAAGTGATAGTAATTGGATCTTATAAGAAAATGTCATTCTTACAAGTAGTAGGTTTTTAATAATAATCTTCCGTCTTTGCGACAATCTCCCTCTTTGATCTTCAGTTTTCTCCTCACAATGATCTTTTCAATTAGATTTCCAAAAAACACACCTAACTCTGGTTAATTCATTTTAACCCCCTTAATGAAATGTTATCACTTATTAATACAACTTCCAATAAGTTACATAGGAAACCTCTTTAGGGATCCAACCTCCATTGCAAGGCACTTCCCAACATACACATAGATAGCATAACCCAAGTTCATAAAAGTACATCTCATAAAATCACAATATTCACCTCAGTCCTATACAAGTAAATACTAAAAAACCAATAGATAACTGATCAAGACCTCATAAGTTACACCAAGACAATCACAATAGATGAGCTTATAGAAAAGAACTCAATATCATCATAGAAACACTTGAATATAGCACATTGGTTGGGAATAAAATAATCATGACAAAACAACATCACATAACAACATCATAAAAAATCACTTCCGAAGCCTCTGGTAACATTCCTATTTGGCCAAACTACTAGGTTTTCCCAAACCCTATCACAAGATAAAACATAACATCTCAACATGCATTTAAAACAAGTGTAGTCATTCAGTCATTTAGTTTTTGATATAATTTCATAAAGATTGATTTGCATCAAATTCAATTTTTTCCTTTCATAATCATTTCATAGCTAGATAAAGGTTTCAAGTTTAGATTGATTAAAAAAACCTATAACTTTCATGTTCATATCTTAAGTGTCTACACCTTCCAAATAAAACTACGTGTTTATTACAATCCAATGATAATCCACATGGAAAATTATTTTTATCTAAACTTTAGCTACAATTCACATTTTATAATATTTAAATCTAGTCTTTAGCAATTAATTAAACAAATTAATCACATTTGAAAGGAAAATATTATATTAAGATTAAAATTAATATGATTGTATCATAATAAAAAAACTCTTAAAATTAAATAATAGTTAATAAAATAAATAAAAAACATTTCCTTTTTAAATTTTTTTAATAAAAAATAAACCAAAAGGGGATGTTGCTACGGTAGCCTTGCTGATCACAACAACAATGTACTAGCTTATGACAGTACCTATTGCTATGCCAACAAGTCTATTGTGCGACTTGTGAATGTAGCTGCGTGGGGAATTGGGGGTTGGGGAGCTGGTGCCCTATATATATATATATATATATATATATATATATATATAATGCTTCACAAATGTAATTCTGATAGGAAAATTACATTTAACTAGTCAATTTTTTTAAAAACAATAATCCTTTATTGATTCAAAACCCTACCCACAAATTTGATTTCTAAAATCAAGCTTTTGATTAAGGGTTTTCAATTTTGTTTTCACAGATGTTTCATCATTGAAGAATAATCAATTTGTAAACAAGTGTTTCAATTCAAGACACATTTTCCATTAATAAAATCGATATAATAGGTATAAAGAAGACAAAGGTTGTTTAAGAGATTTCCTACAACTAATTTTATGAGATTCCTACCTCAATTTGATACTAAAATCTAACAATAGTCCAACGATTGCAAAAAAACACGTCTCCCAGATCCTTCAAAAATTTCCTGTCTCAATCTTAGAAATTGATTCTCCAAAACCCCTGTGTCTAGAAATGAGCTTGAATCTCTTAATAAATAGTCTAACCCTACCTATGGTTTTTAGTTTATGAACATGCAAAGGCCTCTCCTTATAATAATTTTTTATTAATTTAATTAATTTAATTCTCTTATGCATGCTATTGACTTTAATTAGAATGAACTTTATTTAAATTATTCCCATTTTTTTAATAAGTAATCTACATTTTTAGAAAACATATTTATTAATTTAACTAAAATTAATACTTAAAGGCCATTATTTAAATGCAACTTCTAAATTTATTATTGTTAAATTAAATAAATATAATTACACCAAATTTAGTCTTTTAGATTAAATCGATAATTTTTTTTTATGAATAATCTCTTTCTATTAATAAATTAATATACTAGTTACAAATTCACAAAAAAGGGGTAAGAGGATATAAGACCACCTCGCAAGAGTTCACACGACTGAAGTTGGATACAAAAACTATTCATCAAATAAACTTTTAAACAACTCTCTTAGGCTACTAGAGTAGTGCCAGTCGAGGGAGTTGGCTCATCACAATCATTAAAACCCCAAGCATCCCTAGGATTGGTAGACAATAGGAACAATCTAGCCATCAATAATGTCATCAACAACTTGTTCTTTATCTTTCTCTTCCACCCATGATGAATAGCTAGCCAAATTCAAGTAGAAAGGCCATTTGGAGCCAACAACATTAGGAGGATTAGTAGGAGGGGGAACTATAGGAATCGAGGACTAGCCAGAGCCATAGTGAGGTAGAGAATCTGAATGGCACTGCCAACCATCATCACCACCACTTGGAGAGTAGTGGCAAGGAGCTTGCGAGTGTGACATGTGTGAGCGGTGAGCATAAGAATTGTGATCCCAACAGTGGCCCTAGGGTGGAGTATGGTCAACTGAGTTAGGAGGCACTCTAGCAATCATGCAAGGTGCATTATCCCAATGATTAAGTCGCTCCTTAATGTGGGCCACCTCTAGAGCCACCTTGTTAGCTTGGACCTATATCTGCAACATGACATTATTACAAATGCATGGTTTAGTGTACATAGAAACATTGATATCAAGAAAGTTATGAGTGAAAAGAACAACATTCCTATCCCTCCATAACGTAAAAAAAATCTCCATCCTGAAAGTATGTCAGATCTGAGAAAATTTCCTTGGCATCTTAGGGAATCACCTAACACAATCATGTGCCAAGAAAAGGGTTCGGGTCTAAAAGGCTTGAAAAAAATCATGTATCCAATTCCAATAATTCTAAGCACGTCTATAGAACCAAAAAATATACAAAAAAGACTTAGGATGCCCAATAAAAGGACAATGAGGATCCAAAACAACAAGATGCTTGAGTTGTGGCCCAATGGGAAGCCTTTGAAACAACAAGCACCAATCAAAATGGGAAATTTTCAGCTCAGTGATAAATAGAAGAGTGAAGATGCTAGTGCTAGTTGAGAGTATCCAACAAAGGAAGATGGGGAGAAAGAAAACGATATCCTAAGCTGGGCTTGTAACTGATGAAGGGCATGGCAACATACCACTATTGAAGTTGAGGAATGATCAACCTTACAACTCCCAAGGATCACTTGCATGCAAACACCTGACAAAAAAAGAGAGAAGCAAAAGCTACAAAGGTTGAAATTGCTATATCCATAGAGGAGACATTATTGATGACAAAAAAGAAAAATTTCTATTATCAAAAGTAAATGAATAAAATCACAAAGAGATCAATCCTTAAAAAAGGAGATGAAAACTCTAACAAGGTAAAACCTAGGTTACATGATAATACTTAACAAAAGAATTAATTATTATATTCATTAAGTTTAGCTTAAGTAAACTAGACATAATAAGTGACTTAATAATTAAATAAAAAATGAGTTAATTAATAAGGAAATATCTTATTACTCTAACAACACCCCCCCCAAAAGATAAACTTAGGGAGTAGCTGAAAACCTATAAACTATAGTTGAAAGCAAATTGGGTCCTGGCAACAAGGCCTAATGAGGTACCCAAGCACAAGTAAATTTTTGTAAAGAGGAGAAATAGAGAAAACCACATGGGAAAAAACCCTACTCCAAAAAGAGATGTAAAGAATGTTCCAGAAGATAGGAACAAAATGATGATCATGAAGAACACTATTGAAGCATGAAGTTGCAAACACTACCAAACTACTAATCTAAAGAACCTCCACTATATAGAATATGATTAGGTAGGGAAGACTAAGTCTAAGGAGTTGTTCAATCAAAGATGGGAGATGTCTTCATGGCCTCAAAAAATAGGAATCAAAAAATGTTTATATAGTAAATGATCCATCTCACCAAAATGCATAGGTATCCAACCATGACAATCGCCTAGTACATAGGATCAAATACTAAATACATAGCTAACTCCATCAAACCAAAATAGAAATAGAACCAAAATAACCCCACCATAATGCTGAGAGATAAGAGATGAAAATTGAAACTAAATGCAATATCTCTTGATGAACATCGAGAGTGCAAAAGAAGTACAAACACCTATAATGGCACTTGTCATTAACACATCATGAGGCTACTCTTGCAGAAGGAACACTCACTTGAAAAAGGAAGATGATGAATATGGACAACATGAAACCCCCCAAGGTACTTTGTAATGTAGTGTGAGTACAACAAAACACAAAGATATCCAAGATCTTGAAATACAATAGAATGACACTTTATCTCAGTGCATTTGCAAAAATACTACAAAAAGGATGTCAACAAAGATCAAAAGAGACATAAGGCTAATACAATAGATAGTACAACCCATGAAAAATTATCTGAAACAACAAAATTGATCTCGAGACCTAAAAAAACCAAGATATCCATCACAATGTAGAAAAACAAAAAAAAGTGAATGGGATGTAACTGGAGTAGAATCTGCAAAATAAAATGTCTCAAAATATGTCTCTTAGAGTGCAAAATAGAACTTCTAACTTTGATATCCAAAAAAAGCCACCAAATAGTATATAACGTCCAAATAAATTGTAACATCATGACTGGCTTGGTATCATCTTTTTGGTGCTTCTTTCGGATCAAAAGATAGAGTCCATATGAGCAAGTTATGGCCAAAAAACCAATGTAGGTCAAAAAAAATTGGAAAAACAAATTTTTTACTACCTCGAGATCCATGCCAAATGACTTGAAACGTATACCCAATACTGCTAAAAATTGCATAGGGAAGCATGTTAGTTCAGTACCAAAAGTGTCTTGATTTTGTGCCAAAAATCTCAATTTGCATGCAAAATTTTTAATTTTTTCAACCCAAAATCACAAAATCGCTGCCTCAAGAAACATGTCAAAAATCTTTTTTTTTGGGGAAAATATTGATTTGTGTGCCAAATTTCTAAAAATTGCTTCCTTAGGAAACATACCAAAAATCTTTATTTTCTAACAAAAAATCTTTATTTTCATAAAAAAATAAAAAAATTTCAACATTAGGAAACATGTGCAAAAAATTAGAGAATTGCCACCTTGAGAACCATGTCTAATCTAGGAGCAATATCTTTTAGCCTCAAATTACAACTAGGTCCAAATTGGACAAACTTTATATGAAAATAGGGGTTTTGGGGTGCTTGAGCTCAACGATGATGTTTGTTTGGGCTCAAAGTACACCAAGAATTAGTGAACCCCAAATTCAATACAAAATAACTTTGAAAAATAAAACCCTCTAAAAGAAAAAGCACAGATCTGAAAGCCAAGCCAAACTTCTCATAAACAAAATAGGGACTTTAAGATCTGGAGCTCTAATACCATGTTAAATTTGATGAAAGATCAACAACATAGCTCTCAAGAATCACCTGGATGCAAACACCTATCATAGAAAAAGAGAAGCAAAAGTTATGGAGGCTAAAATTGCTAGATCCATAGATGAGACATTCTTGATGAGCAAAAAAAAAATTTCTATTATCAAAAGTGAATGAATAAAATTACAAAGAGATCAATCCTTAAAAAAGGAGATCAAAACCCTAACAGGGTAAAACCTAGGTTGCATGATAATAATTAATAAAATAATTAATTATTATATGCCTAAAGTTTACCTTAAGTAAACTAGAGATAATAAGTGACTTAATAATTAAATTAAAATGATTTTATTAATAAGGCAATATCTTATTATTCTAACAACCACTTCCATTCTTTCCACCAAGGTTGCACAGACTAGATGCCCACCTTGTGGATCAAATGATCTAGAAGGGCAAAGAAAAGAAGATCAAAAGTCTATCAATATGGATGAGCAAGATGGAACTAGACTTGAATATTCTTCGAAGATCTATAACTCATGGAAATATTGGAGAATAGATCATTAGGAGTCTTGATGCTACATTTGAAAAAACATAAAGAACTAGCACCTTGAGTCTTAGCTAGAGGAACACCCTGAATGGAAAACAATGGTGACCACCAAAGGTTCTATTGATTTAAAGAAAGCCCATCACCATCCCAGCAAAGCTAAGGCTTAAAAGCTTCTCAAGCTTTCCAAATTCTTTTGATAACAAAGGATCCCTAGATATGAATAGGTTCTCACATAATGAGAAGGGGCTAAAGACCAATCCCCTTCCACATATGCCTATTAATAGGGAAACCAAAAGAGATACAATGAAAAACCAACACTTTCCAAGCTCCATCACATTTTTGGCATGAATTATCCACTTAGCACAAAGAGCGAGCCCTTTCTTTTGTGTGGAAAGAAGGCCAAGACCTCCAAAATCTTTGGGGAGACAATAAAAATTCCAAGCAACCCTATGAAAACAATGATGATCAGACCCAAAAGCTCAAATAAATTCATGAAGAAAACACTCCAGCTTGAGGTATGAAGCTTTGGAAGGAGCCCATCAAGAAGAGTAATACACATGAGTAGCCATCAACACCTTAGAGAAAATTTAAAATTTCCTCGCAAGAGAAAGGGGTTTAGTAATCCAATAATCAATATTTTTCTCAATTTTCATGAACACAACATTCCACAAATCCACCAGAGAAGCTTGAAAGGTAAAAGGGATGACCAAAAATATGAAAATCTCCCCATGGGTAACCCATTTCCACTCAAAATAAGAAAGCCAAGGTGGCACTAGAAGGAAGGATTGCTTATAATAGAGTGTTTTTTGCCATTCAATAGCTAAACCAAAAGCTTGACAAAAAGTATCCAAGCATTGCAAGGCATTAATGATATTTTCCTTGTCGTCTAGGAGAGTGAGAAATGAGTCATTAGCAAAGTGGCCATTGACAAGCTAAGAAGAATACTTAAGAAAGGAAATTACATGAACCAAATCAGTAGAAACAGAGTGGGAAGTAACCAAACCCTTTAGCAGCAAGAACATACAAAGCTAGGGCCAGGGGGAAACCCTACTATATAGATCAAAAAATCTTTAAGGATTTAGATTGAGAGTTGTTAATGGTAACACAAGCATTATCATCACCAAAAATCATTTCCATAGATTCAAGAAAATTAGGACTGAAACCCAAATCCTGGAGCATAGCCAAAATGAAGGGTCATTCAATTCATTCATAAGCTTTGGAAAAATATAATTTTAAGAACATGGTCTATTGATTAGACTTGTGAGCCCACTCCATGCTTTCCCAAACAATAATGATGTTGTCAAGAATATATCAGGACTTGATGAAATTGATTTGTTCTGGGTGCACAATTAAGGGAAGAAGATGTTGAATCTTGAGAGATAAATCCTTAGCAATGATCTTGTATGACACATTAAGTAAGATGATGGGCTGCCAATTGAAAATATCCTTAGGCTCGCCAAATTTAGGTATGAATTTAATGTTTCCTTTGTTAATGATGGCTCCTAGACTCTTAGTGTGATAGGCTTCAAGATATTCTTTATGCAAGTCTAGACCAATAGACTCCCAGAGGTGTTTTTAAAATTCAAAAGGGAACTTGTTGCACCCAGGGTATTTGTCATCTACCATAGAAAATAAAACCTCCTTGAGTCCCTGATGGTGAGAAGTTGTTCACAAAAAAGCCATTGCTCAACTACTAGGTGGTTTGGGTAACATAAATACAGTTTCAGACAACTTCCTCCTGGGCAACTGAATTTCCCTATGAAGCAAAAACATTTTCATAATAATGAAAAAATTCTTGTAGGATGTCAAGGAGATTGGAAAGAATATAATTACCCTATTTAATCTTTTTAATCCCAAAGTTGGAATGACAAGCTCTCAGAGCCTCGAAGAATTCTTTAGAAGCTTTATTGCCAACCTCCAACTAGTGGAGTCAAGCCTTGATTCGGGCACCTCAAGTAGCATAGTTATCAACAATATATTTCTTATGGTGAATCTTGGCAAGCTATACTTGCAAATTAGTATCAAATGGGTTAAGGGTAAGAGATTTAGAAGCCTTCCTAAGAGCCTTGGTATTAGCTTCATAAGATATTTTCCTAAAAACAACCAATTGTCACTCATAGATGCAAAGAAACCTAATGGTTCTGGTAACAACACCATTCCACCATTGAATCCAACTTGTTTGAGAATGGGGACATAGCTCCAAATTCCAAATGTGTAGGATGTGAGCAATAGTGGAAGCATGCATTAGCATCAATGTGTAGAGGAAAAATTACATTTTGAACACTGATTAGATAACTATTTTTGAAGAAATGGTAAAATAAATGGGATAGGGTTTGATAATGTCACATCTGATAAAGGAATGATAGGTAACTCTTGAATTTTAGAAAAGGAGAAAAAATATTGTGCAATAATCATAGCATGATCAAGACATTTTAAAATGCGATCAGAGCCAGCTCAAAAATTAGACCAAGCGTGCCAAACTCCACTACTAGCAATGGTTAGCATTAGGATAAAAAAGGCCCAATTTATTGTTCATATAGTACCACACTTCTATTTCCCTAGCTATCTAGCGAAAGGGAAAAATACCTTCCTTGTCCAAAGCCAGCTCTACCATATTAAAATTGTTGCACATAACCCAAGTAGCTGGTAGCAAGTTGTCAACCATCTAGCAGAAAACTTGAGATCTTTCCACAACATCATTCGGAGCATAAACATTAACTATACCAAATGAATGATTATTGATAGAAAGAAAAATCCAAAAAATTCTATGCATGGTGTTAGAACCATTCAAAATAATAATAGAATGAAGATGAGGTGACTAGAGAGTAACTACATCACCTCTACCAATTTCATGTTGAGAAGAAAACATGATGTTGTCTCGCCAAATGATGCGACATGCAGATGAAAGCATGAAACCAAAAATTTTAACTTATTGCATACAAATAAAATCTAAACTACCAAGTTTGTGAAAAGTGTCCCAAACATAGTACTTTTTGAGAGGTATGTAAGATCTTGTACATTCCATGATAAAAAATTCATGAAAAATCTTCCATATCTTGTTCATCCTCAAGGGAGGAGTAGCTATTTTGCAAAAAAGTAGAAATCGAGTTGAAACCAAAGGGAAAACCTCTACGAGTGATGACCCATTGCTTCTCATCTAGTTTCTTAGCATGTCTAGGAGGACTATGAGAACACCACACATTCTGAGTCTTAATGGAGGATGCAACAAGTGAAGTGTGAACCACTACATGAGTGGTAGCCCTCGCATTTGCTATGATCACCTGCAAAACAACATGATTTGAATCTTGTGAAACAATACAAATTGACTCTAATGAAACTATCATCAATCCTACAATGGCTGAGGTTTGTGCTTCATTTTGAATAGGAGTTGCAAGAGCTGAAGCAACATTCAACTATTTGGAGGTTGAGGAAGCCTTTTCCTTGTGCCCAACAATAGTCCATTCTACTTTTTGTTTTCCTTCCACTAGCTTAACAAGAGCATCCTTGGGCGAGGGTTTAACCCTAGGCACTACTAAAGGGAAATCCTTGATCTTGTATTCTACTGACTGACACCTATAACAGGTGTTTGCTAGGTTCAAATAAAGCACCTCCTGAGAGGAGGTGTGGGAACCAATCCAAATCTCCATAGGATCCTTGAGATCCTTAGAGAGATCTATTGGAAATATATATGATAGGCTAAGTGACTGAGAGGGGAGGGGTGAATTAGTAACCAATAAAAATTAATCATTTATTTACCAATTAATCCTTCATGTCTATTATGATCTAATTGCATGCATGAGAAACTGAAACCATTAAAACATTCATAACACTTTGACACACAATATGGTGACCCAAAAACCTTCCAAATAGAAAATAAAACTGGGGTGGGGATGACACCCACAAGCCTTAGTACTATAGTATAAATTTGTCTTATTAAGGCTTACAATGATCACTTCTAATGATCCACCCTATTAGGATCAATAAGGATTGCTAGGTCCACCTTGCAAAAGGATTTGCAAACATATAATGAAGTATGCACTCAATAAAGAGATGTACAAAAGATTGTTATGTCTACCTTGTGAAAGGATTTAACTGATCCACTTGTTAGGGAAAAACATTGGCTAATCTCTAATTTGCAACTTGATTTGCTAAGTGAGATGCCTTTGAGTGTAATGATCACCTTACTATGATAGATAAATCTTTGCTACTCCTTATACTATTGTAGCCTTTGTACTTTTCACTTCTACTCTTCTCTACTTGTTACATACTTTTTGTTTGGATGTGATACAATACATCACATGTAGGCCAAGCTAAATTAAAATTCAACAAAGTCAGTGACAATACATGTTTATGCAAAATATATAAAGTTTTCCCAACTGTAAGAAATCGAGTTTTTGAAGACTAGCTCAGTGAGGTTTTGATACTTGGCATCTTCTATCAATGCTCAACATCGTCATACACTTGCTAGACATAGAAGCTCAATCCATATTGATCACTTCCAAGTAGTCTTGAACTCAATTTGCACTAGTGACTTGGTGAATACTATGAAACTTAGCATATAAATTGAATCACTTGATTCACACTGCATAGCTCAATCAATGCTATTACTATGAGCTTGGTATAAAATGAATCACTTGGTTAACACTAAGTGGCTTGATCAACACTGGATTCACATCAAAGTAATTGCAAACTTGGTAAGCACTACACAACTTGACTTGCAGTGAGAGACTTAGTAAACACTAAGAAACTCAGTTTACATTGCTGATCACCAACCTAGTAGAAACTACTTAGTGCAAATTGAATACTATTCCTTGAACTTGGTAGCAACCGTAGAACTTGGTGGAGTCTAAAATGTTTAGTTGATATTGTTAACTATATAGTAAGCTCGATAGATACTTACTATCTAAATAAGTTTGTGTTACTAATAAAAAACTTGACTGCAATATCAACAATTTCCCCCTTTGGCATTTGTGACAAAAACACTTATCAATCAAAACTAAATTCTCAAAAGTTACAAAAAAAATCTTTGTTCTTCATCTTGTGTCTTCAACTTGGCAGAGTACTCTATTTTAAAGAGTTTTCAAAATTTCTTTTGTAAGAGATATTTATCTAAATATAAGTACATGTAGATGTATGATAGTATTATATTATGATGCTCCCCCATACATATATATACAATATTATACATGTCTTCTCATCTTCTCCCCTTTATATTACATATTCTCTCCTCTTTATATCTTCTCCCCTTTGTATATCACATCTTCTCATCTTTTACAGTATGCAATATACATCTTCTCCCCCTTTTTAACATAAATTCCAAAGGTGTCATCTATACAGTAATGCCAAAATGTGATAAGAAATATGAGTGTACCTTTAGAATTAGTGCCATTGTCTTGTCCCAATTTTCTTGCAACACCTTGCTTGTGTGCATTGCAATCTAAACTTTAGCATGTGAAAATGTTTCTGCAATGCATCCATGTTATGGATAATCATTCCATGTATGTCTACTAGTTTAGCTCTTATCCTATCTTCTTCTCTTAGTAATTCTACCTGCATATCAGTTAGAAATCTAATCTTTGTATAGTGGGCAAAGCTATAATTTAGAGCAAGTTGCAACTATTGTGCACTGGCCTTTAGATTTTCATCAATCTTTGAAAGTTTATCTTTAATTTCCTTGGTGAAATTAGAAGTTTCACAGAGTTTACCAAATAAAGGGGTCACATTTTTGTAAGAGGTTTCTAATGAGCCTAGAATAGTAGACAATTCTACTTGATGTACAGCAATCTTCTGTGCTACTAGCTCCAATAATTTATTTTTGAATTTCTTCTCTACTCTTTGCACAAATTTCTCTTGTCCATTCAAATCTTTGTTGAATTTCTAGACTACTTTTGCTAACTATACCAAAATTGGTTGAGAAGTGTCAACCTTTGTGTTGAGTGCCTCTGCAAGAATGTTTTTTGCATCTTTAAGAACTTGAAATTCTTTATTCGTTTCCTCTCTACGCCTTTGCTACTTGGCTTTCTTATGTAGAAGCTCTCAAACTATACACATTTGATTAGGATTAAGATTGGAGATATCCCAATCTAGGATAACTATATGCTCACCAAGATCAATTTCTTCTTCCTTTTCTTTACCTTTGCTGAAAACTTTTGTACTTGGTTAAGGCTTTCTCTCAACTATCTTTGTACTTATAATTGCATACTCGGAATGGAAACAATAGTAGAAATAGTAGGACTGGTAAAAAAAGTAGATACTGCACTTATTGAAGAAATACCTTGTGTGACCAAGACTAATGGTGGAGGAAGTGTTGACTGCTCAGTAGATGAAGTGCTTGTCACTTTTATCAATGAAGTACTAAGTTGAACAAGTGCAAATATTGACTGAGTTTCTGAACTTGCAATGTTTGACACAACCAATTCTGCAATAGCTTTCTCTGAGCTTGATGTCTTCAATGCTTCGCTTGGAGAATGAGGAAGTGAGGTTATAACTGCTGCTATAATATTATTAGGGTTAGTTTCCTCAATGTTCTGAACCTTATGGAGATCTTCCTCAATAGCTTCTTGTTCCTATTCCTCATCATCTATATTATCATAATGTGTTACTTCTTCATCATCAATTTCCTCTTCCTTGTCATGTTCACCATCATCTTCCTTGTCACTAACATTAACAACAAGATCAGTCTACTTATGAAGATTGTAAATGTTTTTCCATGTGTTGGTGGCATTGCTTACCACATGTTCAATGTCATCAATTAATATTAGATAAGTATCAAATATGAAAGTAAGATTTTCTTCATTCTTCTTGATGGATTCTTTGACTTCTTTATCACTTAAGCTTGGCATAACTTGCCTCAAGATTTGCTCATAAATATCTTTAGTAGTTTTCCTTGGATGCTCCTATCTTGGCTTAATATTTTCTATAAGAATTTGCCTAAGGGAAAAATTCACCCGAGAACTAAGAACTCAAACACAAGCACATAGTAGACCAAAAAGAGAGAGAGAGTATGATCAAAATAATAATGTATTCAATGACTCGTTCATCATGAGAGTACACTAAGAGTGCCTGAATATAAAGGCCTTAGGAGAGCTTCTAGAATGCATAGAAGTTAGCATCATGATGTGTCATACAACCAAGCACATGTCCACCAGATATGGATTATCCTCTCTTAAGCACAGAAGTAAGTATGGTGATGAGAGGATAAGCCTACAAGGGTGGGACACGCAAAACAATGTTGTAGAAACCATGTGCTTAAATAAAGTTGCGTACTCTTGTGTTGTCTACTTGACAACTCAAAAGGTGCACAAACTCTTAAGTGTCTCTCAAATAAAAACAATAAAATAATGCAAAATAATTAAATAATGCATTAACCTAAGTAAACTTAAGTAAGTGTAATAAGTAAATACTTATTTACACCAACACCCCCCCTTAAGTGCAACTTAGGGGAATGCCCTTAAGCTTACAAACTAGGATGAAGATGTATAACGAGTTTGGCTACTAGGCCATATTAGGTACCCAAGTACATAATGAAGATGCAAATCTCTCATAAAGCAAGGAAAGAGGGAAAACCTCATGGGAAAAACCCTCCCCCAAAAAGAGAGATAAAGAAGGATGCATCGATGGATGGAGTAATCAAGACCCCCCATTACGACATACATCCAGTATATACAAAAGAGAATGAGAGAAGGAAGAGAGATAGAATAGGCTCCCCCCAAAAAGAAGAATGGAAACAAGTGAAAGCCGCTCTAATGAAGAAGCTAGTGCATGAATGCAGAATGGTGTTCCTACCCTTAGGAAGAAACAATGGCAAAGGTACACTCCTAAAGATGTATGATGGCCCTAAAATCTGCTCAAGTATCCCTGTGTTGATGCTGAAGTTCACCACTTCCAACTGTGCTGAAAATGATGAATGCAGATCAGTCAAGGATGTCTGTTGAACCTGTTCCTCGGAACCATCTGTCTCCTCAACTGAAAAAGAGACCTCCACTAATTGCTGTTCATAATGATCCACAATCACACCAACCTGTAAAGATTGATCATGCAGAGAATGGACACGAGGGTCAAAGTGAGCCCTCGTAACAACTATAGAAGAATCATCATCAATGAGAAGATGTAAGTCCTCAAGTCTATCTCCCAAGTCAACTGAAGCTGAAGTTGGAAGATGAGATGTACCATGATGTGATGGACCTTTCACTATGGCAATATAAGCATGTGGATTGGACTGATGTGACTTCTCATTACAACTGTTGATAGAACCCCACGTGTCTGAACTTGTTGAAGCACTATCATTGGTGTCACTATCAGGTTCCACTATGTATGATGTGTGAAGAGGAGTAGAGGACAAGCTAGGAGAATTTTCCTCAAAATGAACATCCTTCTCAACAAAAATCTCATGAGTCTTTGGATCCATAAGTCTGTAAGCCTTCACATTGTCTTCATAACCGATAAAGGTACAAGGCCTAGGTGTCAGTTCCTTACAACTCTCAGAGGAAAGGTTTGCCCATGCTGGACAATCGAAGACTCTAAGGTGACTCACAACTAGTTTTCTACCGCACCATGCCTCAAAAGGAGTCTTGCCATCTAAGGTTGGATGAGGAGATCTATTAAGTATGTGAGTAGCATTGCTAATGGCTTCAACTTCAAGTGTAGGATCAAGAGACTTGGCCTTTATCATGCAACTTGCCATGGTCTTGAGAGTCCTAATCCTCATAGTTGCAACATCTGTCTTATGCGGACTGAATGCTGGTGAGTTCTGAAGATCAATCCCCTCAATTTTCTAAAAGTTCTGAAGTCTTTTGTCTACATATCTGTTCTAATTGTCCATCCATAATACTTTGATGGCTTTCCTTGACTTGTGTTCAACATGAGTCTTCAAGTCTTGAAGCTTATGAATCACTTCATTCTTATGATGAAGGAAGAAGACCCAAGTGAATCTCAAAAAGTCATCAACAAATGTGAGTATGTAGTGGCCTTGGCTAACTGAAGTCACTACAAAGGGTCCTACTAATACCATGTGAACTAGCTTAAGAATAGCTGGAGCTTGAGAAGACTTCCTTTTATCATACTTCTCCTTGAGATTCATATCCACTGAACAAGATGAACACTCTCCCTTAGAGAAGTTGTTATTAGGTAGACCTTTGACCATGTGTTTTGAGCAAAGTTTCTGAAGAGAGTGGAAGTCAAGGTGACCAAATCGCTCATGCCATAAGTTGACATTTGAAGTAGAGTGAGTTAACAAGGTTTGGGAAGGACTCTTAGGCACAAAGTGGGAGAAGGAATAAAGCCTCTTGTCATCATTGACTTTCCCAACTACAACCAATGAATCGTCTTTGAGACTTCACACCATCACTGATTCTAGAAGGAACTCAACCTTATGACCATCTCCAAGGGGAGTGATTTGGTAAACTGATAGGAGATTGGAGCTTAGATTTGGAACATAGAGAACATCTTTGAATTCCCCATCTTCCATTTTGACATGTCCTTTCCCTTCAACTTCCATTTAGTATCATCTCCTACGAAGATGTGTGGTGCCTGTGATTGCTTCAATGAAGAAAAGTCTTCCCTTGAAGAACCCATGTGGTAAGAGGTACCTGAGTCAAGTATCCATTTCGAAGAAGAATTTGTGTTTTCCATAAGTGCTTGACCTTTACCTTTTGAAGAGGTAGGAGTAGAATCCTTGGAAGTACCTGACACTTGAATCTTGTTCTTCTTGAGTAGATTTTCTAACTCATCGATTCTTTTTGTCTTGCAATGATGCTCATCATGATTTGGCTTTTTGTAGTGTGCACAAAAGAGTTTGTCCTTCTTTTCATTACTTCCCTTCTTGTTTGAAGAAGAACTGCCTTTTTGAGAGGAGTCTTGTTGTGTCTTAGATTGTGTTTTCTGCTTCTATTGCTTCTTCTTGTTGTTTCTTTTTTCCTCTTGACTAGATTTTTGACCATCACTAGCCACTAAGGCTTTGGTCTTAGATGACTTGAGAACTCCAAAATCCACCAAGTGAGATTGTTCAACAATCAACATATCTACAAATCCATCAAAGGAAGGCTTTTGGTAAGTAGATCCCTTGGTCAACCTATGAGTATTAAAACTCAAAACAAAGTTGGCATACTTAGAAGGTAGCTTTTTCAGGATGTGATGAATCAACCTTTCATCCTTCATGGGATTTCCACAATCTTTAAGAAGTGCCCCATACTCATCGACTTTAATGATATAATCCTGAATTGTGTCATAATTCTTAGGATCCAAGAGAAGTAGATCATCCTCAATCTGAAATCCTTTTTTTTCATCCACTTTACCATATAATTGTTCAAGTTTATCCCAAGCTTCCTTAGATTCTAAACAATTTTTAATGTGAAAGAGAAGATCCCCATGTACACAACTCCTAATTACACCTAAATCTTGTCAGTCTTGACTTGTCTAATCAATGAGTTATTTAGCATCAGTAGGTTTGGTAATTGTACCATCAACATAAAGACTATATCATTTCCATTAATCTACTCCATGCAATAGCTTTCCATGTAGAATAGTTGCATGAAGTTAGAGGAGGACATTTAAAACCCATGATGCAGAAATGAAAGAGCACAAAATAGAGACACAAAAACACAGTACACACCCCCCCTTTTCACTCAATCAAAAGACCCCCCCAAAAAAGATACTTTGGTGCTTTATAAGTAGTGCGTTTACAATGGGCCACTTGTCAAAATGAAAAAAGTGGACTTTCTAATTTTTCTTTTGCAACTATCTTATAAGGCTAAAATCTGTCACTTAAGCACTGTAGCTTAGATTTACAATAATTTTGAAAAAGAACCAAAGCTTAACAATGCCAAAGAAGGCCTAATTCTGAAAGTGAGAAATTTATCAACACAACCCTAGAATCTAACTTTAGATCTAAAAATTAGATGAAAAAAAATGCACTTTCAAAAAAAATAGAACCTAAAAAGGTGACCAGATGTGCCCTTACGGAGCTTTTGAAGTTGCACAATGCAAGATTATGCAAGTATAGTTGCTAAAAAATGAAAATTTTGCAAAACCTGTGCACCAAAACTAGAAAACAACACCACCACTAGAAAATTTAGGAAATTTTACCTGATTTAAAAAAAAATTACACTTGAATCGGAGTTCGAATGTTTGAGATATGAGCTCTCAAAGTCAGGCTGCCAAACTAAAAAGCAATCTGAAGAGGGGTCTGGAGGAGAAACTATGATGCTAAATTTGATGGTCAAATGATTGTCAAAGCAGTTGAAAAATGACCAGGCATGATGTCCAGATGGGTGTCAATTTTAACCCAGTAAAATGATGATGTCATCAAAAAAACTGCCCTGGGTGAAGTGGCAGGCTGAGTCATGCATCTGTACTATACAGACTCACATGTGTCAAATACCATACAGATGATGTGGCTCGACTCCAATTCCACAAGTGATGTGGCAGTCTGGATGAGTTTTCACAAATGTGCTATACACGTGTTAGAACTAGTTGACATGTTTTAAGAACATGTGGAAGAGCTGGATTGGAGGACATGCTGTAGGTTGGGTGTCTGCGTGGGCAGCTTTGTAAATGCCATGTTTCACAAAAAAGTGGTTAATTCTTTTCGTGGGCATGTTTTGTGTGGGTAGTGCTAAACAAGCCGCATGGCGGCTTCGTATTCGACCATGCGGAGGGTCTACAGGACACGATGCTATGGGTAGGAAAGTGGAAAACTTGCCAAAGAATAGTCATCGACCACTGGGAAAATATGTGTAGTGGCAAGAAAGTCTGCTAATGCTAGATTTTTATCCCATTAATCCCACATCGCTAGTGGGGAGGGCCTGCGGGCATTTTAAAACAAATATGTCGTAGTACTTAAGTTAAATAAGGTGGGCCACCAGACTATGGAGAAGGGTCGTCGTATTGAGGCAAGGCCGACTCGGGGTGAGTTGGGCCGGTTAGGTTCATTAGGAAATAGCAGTACGGCCTCTGTGATGTGAAATGCATAGTACAACCGATTTCAGAGGTTGAAAAATAAATAATGAACCCTGCGATTAAATAAATCCACCAAATGATAGATCCGGGGTGTCACTGCCCAGGTCTGTCAAATAAAATTTTCTTTGCTGGTGCCCTAAAGGGAAAAAATAATTCAAAAAATAAAATTAAAAAAAAAATGTCAAAAAAGTAGAGATGCATGCAGATCCGAAAATAAATTCATAAATTTGCAAAAATGACCATACCCATACTGCAAATCGGGCCTCCGAGTTCTGATTTGCAAAAAAAATTTGCCTTGTAGTCAACTTTGAGCCAAGGTAGGCATGCTTATAGTCAATTTTCACTGGTTCAGCATTTCAGATGCAATGGCAAGGTCAGATCTGGCACTAGACACTCCCAATTTCTGCAACACTCTGAATTCAGGCTGAGGTGACGAAGGAAGAAAGAGATCTCGAATCGCTTGTGATGAGGAAATCTCCAAGTTGCTCTGACACCATGTAAGAATTTGCCTAAGGGAAAAATTCACCCAAGAACTAAGAACTCAAACACAAGCACACAGTAGACCAAAAAGAGAGAGAGAGAGAGTATGATTAGAATAACAATGTATTCAATGACTCATTTATCATGAGAGTACACGAGGAGTGCCTAAATATAAAGGCCTCAGGAGAGCTTCTAGAATGTATAGAAGTTAGCATCATGATGTGTCATACAACCAAGCACATGTCCACTAGATAAGCCTACAAGTGTGGGACACACAAAACAATGTTGTAGACACCATGTGCTTAAATAAAGTTGCATACTCCTGTGTTTTCTACATGACAACTCAAAAGGTGCACAAACTCCTAAGTGTCTCACAAATAAAAATAATAAAATAATGCAAAATAATTAAACAATGCATTAACCTAAGTAAACTTAAGTAAGTGTAATAAGCAAATACTTATTTACACCAACATTTTCCATTTACTCATTGGGAATATGCTAAGTAAGTTGATCTAGGTAGTATTTCATTTTCCCAGTTTAGACATAACCATGTCTTCAACTTGCTTCTTCTCCTTTGCAATTCTAGTTTCATACCTTAATGCTTTGAAATTTGTTATGTCAGCACCATAATCTATTTCTTTCAATCTTTGCTAAAAGGTGGGTGGAGGCTTTTTGAATATCACATCCTCTGCTTCTTTACCTAACTTAAGTTTCTTTCTGAAAGTCCACCTTGTAAATACTACAATAGATGTTTTTTTAGGTTTGGTTATATCAACCTTACCTTTCTTCTTTACAGGCTCTTCTTCTTCTTTCTTCTCTTCATCTTTTGCATAATCTTCTCAATGTCATCTCCTTTACCTTTAGTCAATAGGAGAGTGGAATTGGTTTGTTTCAACTTTGCAATCCTCTTTTTCCCTTTGTTGACCACTTGAGGGAGTTTTATCTCAAGTTCAATTCTTGCTTTGGCTTCATCAAATGTGTCAAAATATGTAGCTTTTGGATCAACGAGCTCATTTAATAATTCGTCAATGATATCCATGGTTTCATCTATATTAACCTCATAACCTATTGGTCTGACCCATACAATTCTTGGTCTGACTACTTGTATGTACACTTTATCACAATCAATCATGAAATAAATATTATCTTTGTAGTCTTCAACAAGTTTCTTAGGAATTTTGAATATATTATTCATCTTATCCTTAAATGCATCAAAATAGTTGTCCATTATAATAACATAGTTTTCTTCCATTTCTACTATATACTCATTCATTTGGTAAAGAACAGGTAAATCTTTTCTCCACGCAACTATACCTTTTGATGGGAAGAAATTTTGCACAAAGAAAAATAAATAAATCAAGAGTGAACTGAACTTACAAGGGTTATTCTTTGAAGTTCTTATCATCTCTGTATTCTTGTTGGACTAATTCAACATCAACTTGGCTAGGTCAAATGACATATTGTTCTTGGCCACTTTGAATGCAAGATCCACTGCTTCATAGGATACACTGTTTAGTCTAGTCGAGTTGTATATCTTATGTGCAATGACATGTCTATTGAACTTTAGTTCCATATCCATGACATAGCTGATCTTCATTCCACTTCCATCCCATTCGGTAAGGGTTTTCTTCTCTAGTTCAACCTTAGGGTTTTGGTCATTTGTGCCTTGGTTAGCATTGGAAGACCTACGATCCTATGAATAATTTTCTTCATTATCATAATAGGTTTCTTCGACCATAATTGTTCATTATGCACATGAATGAGGGTAAATATTATCTATTTGATCTAAAAATCTCATGGCATGTGAGGAATGTGAGTCAAACCCTTCACTTCCAGGTGTTGATGCTCTAGTTTTAACATACCATTCACACATAGCTTCTCCAAAGATTCATCCATTTCCAAAGTTTCTATATCTTGAATAAAACATTGAAAACGTGAATAACTATCATTAATCAATAGTACCTTGGATTGAATCTAGGATTGAGCACTAGTGGGATCAAGGATTTTTGCAACAGCTAGACTAAGCTTGAAATCAGCTGCCTTCCATTTGACACCTTGAACTAATATTTCCAATCCTTTCTTAGTCTCAGTATGGTTTGAGAAAACATGGAAATCTTCAATAGTAATTTGCACAGATCACTCTACACAAATAGCTCTTGAAAATTCACGGTGTCAAATGAATTCGATTTCGCCACTTTTATCAAAATTTTCCTTTCAATTGCTATAAATGCCTAGTATGACCATTTACAAAATGATAAACTATATTCCACTCAACTTGAAATAATTTCTTAGCAAAGTCATCCATGACTCGCTATCCACACAACAACTTAGTAGCTCTAGACCTTGCTCGGTAGGGTCTTGCAACCCAACCTCGCTTGGTAATGATTGGAATATCTCAAACACTAGGTGATCCTTTTGCATCTTGAATGTTGATATGGATATTTTCTTCTAGCTAACTAGAATTGATGTAAGATATCTTCTTTAGGATCCTAGTTTTAGTTCTCCTTGTGGGAGATCGAGTAGAAATGCTTGAGTCACCCAATTCTTGAGTGATATTTTCTTCATTTCTTAGACTTGCATTCTCAGAGGATTTTGGAATCCATTGTTCTCTCATCTACTTTTTGATGTTGTTAGCTTTTGCCTTCTTTTCATCTTCAATTCTTCTAGTATTCATATAGTTCTTGGCAAGATGACCAAGTTCTATACAAATAAAGCATTTGCGGGTGGTGTCTCTTGTCTTCATGTGATGCTTTACACAATTCATTCCAATGTGTCCAAATTCTCCACAATAATAACATCTACACCAAGTGTTGTAGTCCCAACCAGATATAGATTTTATGATTTGTTCTGTTGGATTCAATATCTTAGTTTTGCATTTAGAGGATTTGTGCCCATGCTTCTTGCATTTGTGACATTTGCCATCAAATTTAAGTTTCTCTTTGCATTCATTAGCTCTGTGACCATATCGATTATAATTGTAGCATTTTCTATTGCTCCAATATTTGTTTGATGTATGACCTAACTTACCATAGTGACTGCAAGTAGGCCTTTGATTCTTTTGAGCTCCTTGCTTGGATGATTCACCTTCTTCTATATATCCAATTCTTGCTTTTCCTTTTTGCCTATAATGGATTTTCTCATTCAATTGATTCATGTCTACTTGAAATTTCATCATCTCATCATTGGTTTTCTTTTTAGTGTTTAGATCATTCTACACTCTTTCATTCTCTGATCTTAGATTTGTGATTTCTTCATTTGCATTGGCAAGTTGATCAATGAAGTCTACTTGTTGAATGGATAGGTGTTGAATTTCATTGTTCTTTCCTTCTATCTCTTATTTTATCTTGTTTTTCTCTTCCATGACTTCAAACAATCTTACTAACTGAATTTCTTGTTCTCTTTTTAGTCTTCTAACTCTTCTTTAAGATTACCAGTCTTTTCTAATAGTTCTCTAATTGTTTCATTAGCTTCATCTGAATTGCTTTCTAAATGGATGTCTTCAATTCTTTCTTCAATGTAGAGTTTTTCATTCATCTGAATTGAAAGTTCTTTTGTTCTTTTCAAGGACTGAGAGAGTTGCTCCTTTTCTTTCTTGAGTTGCCCAAAAGCCAATTCCAAATCTAGCTTTTCATTGTAAATAGCCTTATCAATTCTAGATACCTCCATTGCATTTGATCGTTGCTCAAGTTGTTAAACGTCTCTCCTAAGAAGCACAAAGCTCTAATACCAATTGTTAGAAATATATATGATAGGCTAAGTTACTAAGAGGGGAGGGGTGAATCAATAACTAATAAAACTTAATCCTTTATTTACCAATTAATCCTTCATGTGTATTTTGATCTAATTACATGTATGAGAAATTGAAACCATTAAAACATTCATAACACTTTGACACATAATATGGTGACCCTAAAACCTTCCAAATAGAAAGTAAAACTAGGGTGGGGGTGATACCTACAAGCTTTAGTACTACAGTATAAAATTGGCCTGTTAAGGCTTACAATGATCACTTCTGATGATCTACCCTGTTAGGAACAACAAGGACTGCTAGGTCCACCTTACCAAAGGATTTAAAAATATGCAATGAAGTATGCACTCGATAAAGAGATTTAAAAAAGATTGTTAAGTCTACCTTGTGAAAGGATTTAAATGATCCACGTGTTAGGATGAAATAGTGGTTGATCTATGATATGCAACTTGGTTTGCTGAGTGAGATTCCTTTGAGTGTAATGATTACCTTGTTGTGATAGATAAATCTTTGTTGCTCCTTATATTGTTGTAGCCTTTGTACTTTGCACATCTACTCTTCTCTACTTGTTACATACTTTCATTACTTCTTTTTGGATGTGATACAATACATTACATATATACCAATCCAAATTACAATTCAACAAAGTTGGCTACAATACAATTTTACACAAAATACACAAAGTTTACCCAACTGCATGAAATTGGGTTCTAAAAACTAGCTCAGTGAGGTTCTGATACTTGGCATCCACTGTCAATGCTTGGCATCATCATACACTTAGTAGACATAGAAGTTTGGTCCATATTGATCACTTCCAAGTAGCCTTGAACTTAGTCTGCATTGGTGACTCAACAAATACTATGAAACTTAAAATATAAACTTAATCACTTGATTTATACTACTTAGCTTGGTCAATGCTATCACTATGAGCTTGGTATAAATTGAATCACTTGGTTAACACTAAATGGCTTGGTCAACATTGGATTCACATCACTATAATTACAAACTCAGTAAGCACTTCACAACCTGGTTTGCATTGAGAGACTTAGTAATGTTCACTAAGAATCCCAGTTTACACTACTAATCACCAACCTAGTAGAAATTGCTTGACACAACTTGAATATTATTCCTTTAACTGGGTAGCAACTGTAGAACTCGATAGAGTCAGAAATGCTTGGTTAATACTATTAACTATACAATAAGCTTGGTAGATACTTACTATCTAAATTTAAGTGTGTGTCACTAATAACAAACTTGACTACAATGTCAACAAGATCAATCTCAATGCAAATGCATTTTCAAGGGTGAGCGTTGAAAAACTTCTCATGCTCCTTGGTAACAACTTTGCCAAGAGTGTTGGCAATAGACTCAATAAAAAGCCAACATGGTAAGAGAAGACCAAGAAACTCAACAGAAATAAGAACCCTAAGATTTTTGTCATTAAAGATTGTAAATTCTGATGACCACCTTTGGAACACAAGCAAGAAGGAACGAACCAACCAAGGGCCACTACCAAAAACAACATCATTCTAAGATAGGTTAGCAAAGCAGAATAATAAAAATCTTTGGTAAGGTTTTGCACAACT
Organism: Cupressus sempervirens; assembly: GCA_028749045.1. Lineage (NCBI taxonomy): Eukaryota > Viridiplantae > Streptophyta > Pinopsida > Cupressales > Cupressaceae > Cupressus > Cupressus sempervirens. The sequence goes on from CM053789.1 coordinate 795,815,760, forward strand.
TCAAGGTGGACTACATAAGGAGTCCATCTCTTGGTAACTCATTCTCTGAGCATGGATTCAAGAGAAGTCTTACCCACAAAATAACCTATCAATGTATGTTGTTCTAACCATTCACATGCAACATCAAATTCTTGTAGAGGAAGGATAATATCAGGATTACCTTGTGAAAGACCTTCCAGATGAACTTGCGAGTATGTTTGTTTGAAATGGAGATGCTATGGCTATCCAAAGCAGTAATGTGAACACTAGTATCAACTACTAGATTACAGCTCTTGTCGGGGCCATTATAAACTAGCCCTAAAAAAGCTCCTGCACTAAATGCATTTTGATAGATGGAGATGACAGAAGGAAAGCTAAAAAATAGAACTATACATAGGAGACACATGAAATCCTAAGAGAGCAAAAAACCCAAGCACCAACCTCCCTTCAAACTAAATTATTTTTTCCTAAATCTCTAAGTTTAACTCTTTTATTTAATTAATTGAGAAATTAATTAAATAGTTTAATAATCTCTTTGGATGATTTAATTATACTTGAAAATCATAGCATGCCCACAAACTCAATAAGATAAAACTCAATGAAAAATATAATGTACAAGGATATGTGTAGGATCATGGTCAACCAAACTATGCCCTTAAGTGACAATAAAAAATCATAAAATCAGGGTTATGTCAAATTGACGTGCAATTTTTTATTTGTTATTAACTTTAAATATCAAAAAATTGAGAGAAATGAATCTCTAGCAAATTCAATCTAGTTTCTAAACTACTAGGACTTATTTCAAAAAAAATAAAAAATTGATTGGTCAAAATTTTGAATTTTAATGCAATATTAAAAAAAAAATAAAAACAAAAATAAGAAGTAGACGTATGTCTGACTACCTTAATCAAAATCAAATGATAATATTTTTTAATAATACTCTAGATATAAGTAGTAGACTCATGCCTAGATGTGACACATATTTTTGGATATTTTTATTCTAAATAAATTATAAATTATAAATTTTTGACTTTAGTATTTTTGGAATTAAAAAACTCTCATGTCTAACCACCTTAACTAATTCAAAACTATGTAAAATTTAACTTTTCATTTTTTCCTTATAGTAGAAGAAATATAGAATGTGATGCATCTTTTGGATTTAAAAAATGTTGTACTATTTGAAAGTTATAGTTATTTTTCAAGTAGTGTGTCAGTTAGCACTTTATACATAACTTCATTAGAAAATAAGTAATAATTACTTACTAAACTCATAATTTGATAAACCTTACATTTATGAAAAGATAAGAACATTCTTAAGAAACCTTTTTCATTTCATCCAATTTTGGTGAAAAAAAAGTCGTCAGCTACATGTTTGAAGTAAAAATCACATAAAAATAGGTCAAAAGCACATTTTTAGGATGTTTTTAAAGGTGACCATATAGGTTTGGTATCAAAAAATATAGTAGACCTTATAATGATATTAATTGTTTTCATTTCGTATCAGGGTGGGTGGGACAAAAGTTGGAATAGATTTTGAAATGGTTTGAGATATTTTAGAACTATAGATTATTCAGATTGCCACTTTTTGGCACACCATGATCCTGCACATACCCACAAATAAAACTCAAAGGTTAAAAATCTCAAATTCACATCACTTTGACAAATTTAGAAAGGTAAATAAATCATTTACTTGTTCTTTATCTTAGAAAAATTTGCTCGGGTTTAGGATTTGGACTTGAGAACTATCTCCCCTCTTTTACCATTGAGATACTACGATAGGACACACTCATCCTGGAAATTTAAGGAAGTCAATGCTTGGTACCTACAATCTGCATAAAAGTCAAACATGTACATATGCATAAATATCTAAACTTAATAGGCAATGATGGGGAATAACACATTGTGTAGATCCTAACTAGCAAGTGACTACAAATCCTTCCCTCAACCACATCATATATGTCAAATATGAAGTAAAATCTACATATACACCACACACATATAAGTATGAGGTAAGTAACCATAAAACCACATATAAATCATCCATATAATTGTCATCATGAAAACAACTAAAGTCACTATATGAAGTATGCAAAGCATCATCATAAAAAAAATGAATACATCAAATGTCTAAGTATTAAGTAGCTCATCAAATATATAATTTAAAAATGTAAATAATATCAACCCAATCAGGTAACCAAGTACCACAATCAAATCACATAACCATGAAAGCTAGCCTACAAGAATTCAACAATAAATTATAATAATAAAACTAAGGGTAGGCACTACAATTAGATTCTCATTTATGACCGTTTTCATGCTTAGGAAAAAGTTGTGTATCTCTAAAGTTTCTCTAGCAGATTTGAGACCACCATTTAAATTATTATCTTGTGTGACACTAGGATAGACAAGCCCTAGGTTTGATTAGTTAGAATGTATACTTTTTCCACTTATCATTTGAAAGATGAACTTCTCATTATTTTGGTATGCTCAAAGCTATCTCCATTAAATTAATATGCCCAAGTTGAATGCTAGAATATAGAAAATATCTCTAGTAGAAAATGGGTATTTCTTTTGTTTTGTTTTTGAGATTTAATATAGCTAAAGATTAAGGAATGACTTAAACATCACACACTAAGTTTAATTCCTAAATCAAAAATGTTAAATAGTCAAAGTTGACTTTTTTTTTCCAAGCTTAATTTTTCTCTTAATGTGTGATGTTTAAAAGTGGCTTAAGATTAATATGTTTGACAATTAATTTTATTTTTTATTGTACAGCTCGAATTATTCGATACATGAAATGCATTATCATGCCAGGAGTATATTTACCCCGTAGAAATGGAAGAGGAAGCATTCTTCAATCCTTCCAGGTCTTCACCCAAGATTCACATATCATGAACATAAGGAAGCCACTGAACTTCAACATAATTCTTGGAATAGGGGGATTTTGGTCAGTCTATATAGGCATTCTTAAAGATGACAAAAAAGTGGCAGTGAAAAAACTAGAAAGTACCAACTTCCTCATACAAGGCCTCAGTGCAGGAAGACTAATGATGCACAGTGCTAAAATTTAATGTATACATTGTTCTTGTCGCTCTGTAAATTCAAATATTGAACACTTTTTTCATTCCAATGGCCAAAGTAAAAACAAAATCAATTAAATTCTCTTAATGATGTTTGATTGCTTACTTGGAGCAATGCAACCATGGGTGTTTGCTATGATAGCAGTAGAATTTTTCTTTCCACTGGCTTAAACGCATAAACTAATGCTAAACATCACAAATTTTAAATAATTTTTTTTCATTTCAGTGATGAATCAAAAGATATAATTCCAAATGTTACGTGAAAATCTCGTCCAATTAAATTCAAAAGCATTCGCAATCTCTATCACACGCTGTGAAATGTACAAGATAATTGTCTGTTGTATCAAACTAAATTATTGCAAAAAAAATCATCGTTCGACAATAATTGTACAATTGTTTTATTTTTATCAGGAAAACTCACCAAGATTTCCTCCAATCTGAGCTCTCTGTGACGTAACTAGAAAACCCAATTCTCAATTCTGCATATGCCAAAATAATCAACCATGGTTGAGCTTTCTACACCGATGGGAAATTCTTTAAATTTTTAATGGTCACCACTGCGCCATTTGAAAGGAAGCCTTTGTATACTCTGCTCAGGTAGGTAAATGTTGGAAAGGCCCAAGTTTGTCCCTTCAAACAGTATGACCTTTTCGGTGTGTATTGCTGAAATACTTGAATTGTTCATCAATACAACAACAAAGCTTCTACAAGATCATGAGAATGGTTATGGGGCAAAGGATCTGCCAACCACTGTAAATGCTCTTCCATTGGAATTACTAAAATGTTAGGAAATATTATAATTAAAAAATATCACTGCTCACATCCCAAAAGCCCATTCTTTTGCATGAATATTCAATATTTTATTATCAATTAACATCATACACTAAGTTTCATTCCAAGACTAAAAGTATTAAATAGTCAAAATTTGACTTATTTTTTCAATGTGTAATATTTAAGGGTGGCCATCTCCCACATGTGTGACTCTTGGCATTTCATTTTTGCCTACCTTGTAATATCTAAAGTGTTAAGTTGACAATACTTGAATAGATCGAGATGTCTTCTTGATTCATTCATTAAGCGAAGAGGCTTTCTACAGTGGTAGCAATCTTCAATGTAAGTATTTTTCATTTCTTAAAAAAAATTGACATTCATTTAATTGTCACAGTAGAATCTTAACAATTAAAATCTTGAAAGTTGTATGCAATTGATAGTTTAACTCAATGTGAACTGGGGTTTTTTTTATTTACAACCATTTCCTCCTCAATGTAGGGTGTATTTGTTCCACTTTCCAAAATATAGTTTACAATCTTCTTATGATTATGCTACGAATTAAAGCATAAAATAAAAATAAATTCAAAACATTTATTACCATTGCTTATTTTATTGTTATGATTTTTTTTATTGCTATAATTTTCCTTAATTTGTATATTTCATGTTTGAATGTGTTGAAGTAAATCATTCTCTAAATTTGATTTTTTGGGATTTTTCAGTCTCGTAAAACTAAGAAAGAGTTTTAAAATTTAAAATATCTATATATTTTTTTTGGATAGATGTAAGATTCCTATGTATTAAGGGATAGCATATATAAAACAAATAAACTTATACTAATTCTATTGAAATTGGATACCTCTCGGCTTATTTTTCAAAAAAAATGAATTAAATTTTTAGGTATACTAGTTAACAATCTTCTTTAGTACTGTGTTTTACTTACATTGCTCGTGTTTCATATTTATGTGTTTTATACATAGAATTTATACTTATTATTTTAAAAAAAAATTACATGTAAATTATATTTGTATATTTGTTTAAAAAAATTTAAAACAAGAGTAACTAAACCAATTATAACTTTTTTAATTTATTGTATTTATTGATTAAATAAATTAATAATAATAAGTTAAGCTAACAAAATCAATTTCAAAGATTGTTAATTATCTTTTTAATAGAATTTAAAATTGAAGAATTTCTTAAATTATAATTACAAAATTTAAAGATATTTATTTATTTATAAAATGATTATGAATATAGAGATGAGATTTTTTTTTAATGATGATTTTAAGAATTATTTTAGGACATGTTCTTTACTTTCAAATATATTCTTTTGATAATCTGATTCAATATTGTAATGTTTTATGCAAGTACTACCTCAAAATCTTATCATCACACCAGGTAATGACATCTTGACTTTTGTAAGCATTATTTCACACATTAGCCCCTTTATTGCAATTTAGATTCAACAAAATATTCTAATAAGACTGTTTGTTCTCATGGTACTACACCGGGTCGAACATTAGGAACTCCTTCTATGATAGTCAAAATGGTACATCATGAAGGATTTATTCTTACCCCAAAACCCAATAGACTATAGGAAGGAACTTTGCCACTTTTACCCCTTGTTAATATTCAGTATAGGATAACCATGAATCATTAAAACATAAGTTAAAAAAGAGATACAAGTCAACAACATATAACCCATCAATTGTATGACAAGAGGCCACTAGAGAGTTTGAAACCTTGTTTGCACTACTCATTTCCATAATCCTCCAACACTTGAATAATATTATATTCTTTCTCAGAACAAAAGTAAGACGATCATGTGTATGCTTTGAAGAATTAAAAAAATTTAATGCCACAAGACAATGAATTAGATAACTACCAAGGCCAAGGAAACCATACAACTATTATTCTCAATGGACTTTAACTATGTTTTTTTCAAGTGTAAAAAATGATGTATGCCTTTTTCCCATATGTGAGACATTTTGACAGAAAAATACAAAACCACCCTATCATTCTCCTTAAATACAATTCTAAATTTGGAATTTCATTCTTCTTAATTTGTTCTTCTTCTAATTTCCTTATTCTAAAAGAGAGAGGAGGAAGAAGGAAATTGCAACTAGAATTATCTAGAACCATGGCCCTAGCACCCTTGTCATGTACAAATTAATTCTACTTTATATTGTTTGTGTCTCTTTGTGTTTGATATCTAGATCAATGTACTTGTGTCCTACATGTATGTTCATTTTTTCATGCTTTCCATTAGTTCATCTCACAACTACATTTTCTAGCCCAATTTATTTCATATATTTTATCTAATTACATCACACACAACACAAAGAAGAATCTAGGAGTGGATTTACGATACTTGTGTACACATGTTACCCTAGGATCATATTGAATAAAAGATTAATTCCTAGTTGATACATGTATTAACCTCGAATCACAATATTCATCAATTCAATCTTAAATGTCATAGATTTTTCCATATTGATCATTTGACTAAGATCCAAATCTAGAGAATTTCATGAAGGAATTAAATATCCAAATCATATATCCACCAAATAGAAAAGATATTTGTGATGCTTGATTTTATTCAATGCCTCATTTAACAATATCTCAAGTGGACCCTATAAAATGATGGTAAATAAATATTATCTCCATCCACAAGTAGGCATCCCTTTTTTACCACTCTACGATGTTTTAAGATCATACATTTAATATATCATCTGCATAATAAATTATATTTTACATAATTTGAATTTCACAAAGCAAATGAAGTTCACTTATTCATAACGTTATTTTTCCTTAATTTTTTTAGTTCCCTTTTATAGCTCATCTTTCTCTCATACCTTTTGTGTGGAGCAACAACCTTTCCTAGTTTTACACCAATTTACTTCTCCCTCCACACTCTAGTCTTCCTCAATTATATCTCATCTCAATAAAAAATAGAGTATATTTTCGTTTCAAATAATAGGTGGTGTAGGAACACCCAAGGATTGCTTGATCAATTCAAGTTTTTGTTTTTTGTGTGTACCTCTAAGGAATTTTGGAAGTGTTTTGTATAACATCATGTGGACTATGGCATGAGTACAATAGGGTTTGAATTGAAGAGTCCGAGGACAGTTGTAAGTGCAATTAGGGATCAATATGATGTAAAGGCCCCTGATTTGCACAAAGCTAATGATTATGTCAGTAGGGTCTAGGATTAGTTAGAATTTTTTAAATTTTTTATTACCATATCTAAGGTCTTTGGTCAAGTTTGGAGAGTACTGGCACTCATTTAGCTAATTTGTGCAAAACTTGCCAAAAAGATGTATAAGTTGCATTGTGAACTTTGCAACTTTGAAAAGTTGCTTAGACAACATTGTCCAAATATTGAAAATCAATGACAAGGAGATCTAAGGGGAAATAACTACCCAATTACCCACATAATACGTGCCCTGAGCAAGATACAAGGTTGGACAACCATTGTATGAAGAGAAGTTCTAAACATTGGAGTTTAAAGTTATTTTTTAGCATATTTTGTGTATTTTCCATGACAGTGGGTAGTGATATTGTAATACTAGGTGTGAGTAGTTTAGATTTTTTATTAATTTTGTGTGGCATTAGATAGGAATTTTTTGCATGTTTTTTTTTTCTTTTTTAAATATTGTTATTTTGCACTATTGTTGGTTTTGTCTAGGTAGTTGGCAAAGATGGGGTTCTAACTCACTTTTCCACCATCCATTTTGAATAACCTTTTGAAATAGTGAGTAGGACTCCATGCATATACATTGTGCAAAATATTGGGCCCTCAAATGCAGGGAAGCTAATTTTAAAGTCTTGTCCTAGGCAAGCCAGTGGTGAGTCTAACTAGGGAAGACTAAAGTGCAAACAACCTAAATTTCAGAGCTGGATAACTAGAGCCATAATTCCTTTTGGAGATTGAAGATAGAAGTCTTGCAAAGGTTTGATGAAGAAGGTGTGGTCATACCAATCCATTTGGTATCCTTACATTTCCAACTTGCAGAGCAACCAATAAGAGCCTAAAAACCCTTAAATTTACTCAAATTGAGTTAAGATATTGTACAGAAGATGGTGATCCCAAGACACCAAAAATCTTGAGGGGTTGGCATATGATCCAATAATACTAATAAGAGTTATAGGGTTTCTTTGGAAGGATTGGGAGAAAATCCTTATTTTCTTAGAATAGGAGACCTAATTGGGGCTAGTAGGCTTTTAGGCCTATTTATGAAGAAGTGATGAAATCAGATGAGAAGTTGAACCAAGTGAGACTCCTAAAACCCCTAGTTTGTTGATTTGAAGTTCTTTTGAATACCTCCACATCTCTACAAGGATAAGTAAAATATTTGGAGGTTGAAAACCTTATGATGGTTTAAGGGCTATGGTGAGTGAAGAAAGAATGCATCAAGTTTTGGCTTGATTAATGAATCTTTCTTGGTAGTTAGGTTTGCTAGAGGGGCCATGGGATCCTTAGACAATAAAGGTCCTATAGGTGACAACTGGTGTGGTGAAAACACCCTTGAAGTCTTTCTAGAAGACTAAGAGCATGGACCTATGATTAGTTCATTCAACCTCCCTATCAATAGGTGTATTTTAGATTTGATTTTAGTATTTTTTAAATTATTGTGGAATGTGAATCTATGTTTATACTAAACATAAGGGTATGATAAATTTAATTTCTCCTTTGACCTAACTAACTTATATAATATATATTGCAAAAAATTACATGTAAGTGGTTTGCTAGAGATTGTGTTTGTTTTTTAGATTTAAAGGATGTATAATAGATCCCCTTATGACACCAAACAAGTACTCCTTCTAGTATAGGGTGAAATTTGTTAGTAACAAAAAATCACCCTTGAGAGGCCAAGGGGTAACAAGATGAAAGGCAACACCATGACACATAGATTTTTGTTCTCAAGAAAAAGGTCTTCTTAAGGGGAAAAACTTGAGTTTGGATGATACCCACAGGATGATATACCAATATGAAAATGTCCTTGTTAGGAGTCGATGCAATACAATTAGTACATTTGTCCATGTTAAAGGACTTTTTGTGGTTCCACAATATATGCCCCATTTTTTACTTCAATAGTGGAGACCCCCCTATCTTTTCTTTTGGTCATTTCAAATTTAGGATTTTTGGCCTTCTTAGATTATGACTTCTTTCGAGGGGTCTTGATGTCTGAGAGGTTTTGATTTTGATTTGGTAATTTAAATTTAGTTGTTTGGTATTTAGTATTGAACCTAAGATTTTTTTCACTTGTGTGATTGCATAATTATGTAGGGTCCACCATATGGGTAAGTGCACCAAGTTGTGGTGCCAAAAGGGGGGTATAAGTGGACACCTTTTTGCTAAACTCAAAAATTTCTAAAATTCAACAAGAATTTGAAGATAGTTATGATCAAAACTTTAAGATATGACAAAAACAAAAGTCGTAGTTCTTTGAATCTAGTTTCTAAACTACTAATTTTTTTTTCAAAATGGTTTAGTTTTAGGTGCTCAAAAAAGAGGCCGACAAAAAGTGGTACTATTTATTCCAAAAAAACATAATATAATACAAAGTGTGGCCCCCCTAAAATTTTAACTTTAAAAAAAAAATTCTTTAATCACTCTGGTCAAAAGTTACTTAACACTATTTAGTTTATCCCAGATTTTTTGGGTAATTTTATAATTTGTATTCTTTTTAATGAATTTTTCTTAACTAGACACATCTCAAAAATGTGAAATATTTGTGTGCTCCCCCTAGAAATAATTGAAAACTAATCTAAAATCAAAACTTTTTTTTTCAAAGTTTGTAGGATGGAGTCTAGTTTCTAAAAACTAAGTTGTTGCAAAATTCGATGAATGAGCTAAAATCTATAGCCCAATTAGTACATGGTGGTTTTTGACAAAAAAATGAACATACATTCAAAAAAAAAAGAAGATGAAAGGCTTGACATAGTTCAAATTAAAAATAAATTATATGGTTATATAGCTAACACAGAGACCTACAATGTCATGTAACTTGATCTTATCGATGCCCAACCACAAGGAATCTTGAAGGAAAGCACACAAGAAAAATCAATCATTTTTTGCATGTTTGCGAAAAAACATGTCTTAGACCTATTTATAAACTCTAAACCTTTGGGTTGGATCTCCAAAGCAAAACCAAGCCTTAGGCTTGGTTTTAATGCAAAGCTTTGAATAGTACATACGCCCTATAGCGTGCATGCACTATAGCGTGCACACACTATTTAAAACATTTGAATTTTGGTCTCAATAGCGCATGCACGCTATAGTGCACATGCACTATTGAGAACTAAATAATGCATAGAGAAGGAAGAAGAGATGTAAAGCAAGAGCAAGAGAGAGTGTGGGCGGGGGGGCGGGGGGGGGGGGGGGGGGGTGGATGTGTGTGTGTGTGTGTGAGTGAGAGATAGAAAGAAAGTAGGGGATGGGAGAGGGGAGAGAGTAGGGATGGGAGAGAGAGGAAGTGAGAAAGAGTAGGGGTGGTAGAGAGAGTACGAGATGGGAGAGAGAGAAAGTGAGAAAGAGGAGGCTTGGCAGAGAGAGTACAAGATGGGAGAGAGAGGAAGTGTGAGAGAGAGTAGGCATGGCAAAGAGAGAGAGATTAAAAGTAGGGGATGGGAGAGAGAGGAAGTGTGAGAGAGAGTAGGCGTGGCAAAGAGAGAGTGATTGAGAGTTGGGGATGGGGGGAGAGAGAGTAGGAAGTGGGAGATGAAGTGGGAGAGGGAGAGTGAGAGAGAGGAGGATGGGAGTGCATGTGTGTGAAAGAGAGAGTAGGGAATGGGAGAGGGGGGAGAGAGTAGCTCGAGAGAGAGTAGGGGATGGGAGAGAGAGTAGGTGATGGGAGAGGGAGTGGGAGAGGGAGAGAGAGGGGGATGGAAGTGTATGTGTGTGTGTGTGTGTGTGTGTGTGTGTGTGTGAGAGAGAGAGAGAGAGAGAGAGAGAGAGAGAGAGAGAGAGAGAGAGGGATAGGAGAGAGTGTGAAAATATGAAAGAGAGTAGGGAGTAGTAGAGAGAGTAGAGAGGGAGAGAGTGAGAGTGAGAGTGAGTAGGTGGTGGGAGAGGGAGTGGGAGAGGGAAAGTGAGTGAGAGACAAAGTAGGGGATGGGTGTGTGTGTGAAAAAGAGAGAGTAGGGAATGGAAGAGGGGAGAGAGATAGAGAGAGAGTAGGGGATGGGAGAGAAAGAGAGTAGGAAATGGGAGAGGGAGTGGGAGAGGGAGAGAGAGGGGGGATGGGAGCATGTGTAAGAGAGAGAGTAGGGGATGGGAGAGAGTGTGAGAGTGTGAGAGAGAGTGGGGGTGGCAGAGAGAGTGAGAGTAGGGGATGGGGGGGAGAGAGAGAGAGTAGAGAGGGAGAGAGTGAGAGAAAGAGATATAGTAGGTAGTGGGAGAGGGAGTGGGAGGGAGAGAGAGGGGGAATGGGAGTGTGTGTAAGAGAGACAGAGTAGGGGATGGGAGAGAGTAGGTAGTGGGAGAGGGAGTGAGAGAGAGAGAGAAGGGAATAGGAATGTGTGTAAGAGAGATAGAGTAGGGGATGGGAGAGAGTGTGAGAGTGTGAGATAGAGTATGAGGTGGAAGAGAGAGCTTGTACGAGATGGGGGAGAGAGAGAGAGAGAGAGAGAGAGAGAGTAGGGGATGGGAGAGAGTGAGAGAGAGAGTAGGGGATGGAAGAGAGAGTGAGTGAGAGTAGGCGATGGAAGAGAGAAAGTAGAGAGGGAGAGAAAGTATTTGAGAGAGAGAGATAGCAGGCAGTGCAAGAGGGAGTGGGAGAGGGAGAGAGAGGGGGGATGAGAGTTTGTGTGATAGATCTAGAGAGTAGGGGATGAGAGAGGAGAGAGAGAGGGGGATGGGAGTGTGTGTGTGTCTATGAAAGAGAGAGAGTAGGGGATGGGAGAGGGGAGAGAGAGAGAGAGTAGATAGTGGGAGAGGGAGAGAGAGGGGGAAATGGGAATGTGTGTAAGAGAGAGAGAGCAGGGGATGGGAGAGAGTGTGAGAGTGAGAGAGAGAGTAGGTGGTGGCAAAGAGAGCTCACATAGGATGGGAGAGTGTGAGAGAGAGTAGGGGATGGGAGAGAGAGAGAGAGAGAGAGAGAGAGAGAGAGAGAGAGAGAGGGAGGGAGGGATGGGAGAGAGAGAGTAGAGAGGGAGAGAGAGAACTTGAGAGGGAGAGATAGTAGGCAGTAGGAGAGGGAGTGGGAGAGGGAGAGGGAGAGAGATTGGGGGATGGGAGTGTGTGTGAAAGATCTAGAGAGTAGGGGATGGGAGAGAAGAGAGTGGGGGGATAAGGGTGTGTGTGTCTATGAAAGAGAGAGAGTAGGGGATGGGAGGGGGAGAGAGAAAGTAGGGGATGGAGGATAGAGAGTAAACAATGGGAGAGGGAGTGAGTGAGAGTAAAGGATGGGAGATAGTGTGAGAGATAGTAGGGGATGGGAGAGAGTGTGAGAGAGAGTAGGGAGAGGGAGATAGAGAGAGGGAGATGGGAGTGTGTGTGACAGATATAGAGAGTAGGGAATGGGAGAGAAGAGAGAGAGGGGGGATGGGAGTGTATGTGTGTGTCTATGAAAGAGAGAGTAGGGGATGGGAGAGAGTGTGAGAGAGAGTGGGGGGTGGTAGAGAGAGTGTGTATGAGATGGGAGAGACAAAGTGAAAAGATGGGAGAGATTGAGAGAGATTAGGGGTGGTAGAGAGAGTAGGGGTGGTAGAGAGAGACTATGAGATGGGAGAGACAAAGTGAAAGAATGCAAGAGAGTGTGAGAGAGAGTAGGGGATGGGAGAGAGTGTGAGAGAGAGTTGGGATGGGAGAGAGAGAGAGAGTAAGAGTGGGGGATGGGAGAGAGAGAGTAGAGAGGGAGAGAGAGAAATTGAGAGAGAGAGATAGTAGGTAGTGGGAGAGGGAGTGGGAGAGGAGGAGAGAGAGGGGGATGGTAGTGTGTGTAAGAGATCTAGAGAGTAGGGGATGAGAGAGGAGAGAGAGAGTGAGGGATGGGTGTGTGTATCTATAAAAGAGAGAGTTTAGGGGATGGGATAGGGGAGAGAGAGTAGCCTGAGAGAGAGAGAGAGAGAGGGAGAGGGAGAGAGAGAGAGAGAGAGAGAGTAGCAGATGGGAGAGAGAGACTAGGTGGTGGGAGAAGGAGTGGGAGAGGGAGAGAGAGGGGGGATGGGAGTGTGTGTAAGAGAGAGTAGGGGATGGGAGAGAGTGTGAGAGAGAGTAGGATGTGGCAGAGAGAGAGAATGGGATTGGAGAGATAGAGTGAGAGTAGGGGATGGGAGAGAAGGTGAGAGAGAGTAGGGGATGGGAGAGAGTGTGAGAGAGACTAGGGAGAGGGAGATATAGAGAGGGGGATGGGAGTGTGTGTGATAGATCTAGAGTAGGGGATGGGAGAGAAGAGAGAGAGGGGGGATGGGAGTTTGTGTGTGTTTATGAAAGAGAGAGAGTAGGGGATGGGAGAGAGTGTGAGAGAGTAGGGGTGATAGAGAGAGAACGTACAGGATGGGAGAGATAGAGTGAAAGGATGGGAGAGAATAAGAGAGAGTAGGGGGTAACAGAGAGAGAGATAGAGTGAAAAGATGGGAAAGAGTGCGAGAGAGAGTAGGGGATGGGAAAGAGTGTGAGAGAGAGTTGGGGATGGGAGAGAGAGAGAGTAAGAGTAGGGGATGGGAGAGATAGAGTAGAGAGGGGGAGAGAGAGAGAACTTGAGAGAGATAGAGATAGTAGGTGGTGGGAGAGGGAGTGGAAGAGGAGTAGAGAGAGGGGGGATGGAAGTGTGTGTGAGAGATCTAGAGAGTAGGGAATGGGAGAGGAGAGAGAGAGAGGGGGATGGGAGTGTGTATCTATAAAAGAGAGTTTAGGGGATGGGAGAGGGGAGAAAGAGTAGCCCAAGAGAGAGAGAGAGTAGCGGATGGGAGAAAGAGACTAAGTGGTGGGAGAGGGAGTCAGAGAGGGAGAGAGAGAGGTGGATGGGAGTGTGTGTAAGAGAGAGTAGGGGATGGGAGAGAGAGTAGGAGGTTGCAAAGAGAGAGAACAAGATGGGAGAGAGAGAGTGAGAGTAGGCGATGTGAGAGAGTGTGAGAGAGAGTAGGGGGATGGGGGAGAGAGAGAGAGAGAGAGTAGGCAGTAGGAGAGGGAGCATGGGAGTGTGTGTGAGAGATCTAGAGAGTAGAGGATGGGAGAGGAGAGAGGGTGAGATAGAGAGAGTAGGGAGTAGGAGAGGGAGAACAAGAGAGAGAGTAGGGAATGGGAGAGGGGAGAGAGAGAGAGTAGGGGATGGGAGAGGGGAGAGAGAGAGTAGGGGATGGGAGAGATTAGGTGATGGGAGAGGGAGTAGGAGAGGGACAATGAGAGAGAGTAGGCAATGAGAGAGGGAGAGTGAGAGAGAGAGTAGGGGATGGGAGAGGAGAGAGAGACTGAGAGAGAGTAGGGGATGGGAGAGTACAGAGAGAGAGAGTTGGTGGGATAGAGAGAGTAGGGGAGAGAGAGAGTAGGGAGAGAGAGACTAGGGTGAGAGAGAGTAGGGAGAGAGGGATGTGTTTTGACATAGTGTGTACACACTTTATAGTGCATACACACTATGTGAAATCACCCAAAAATGGTCAAAAAGCAACTTTGGGGCCCATTTCATCCATTCTCTGCTTTTGGTCTATTGTGTATTCTATTATTTCAATATAAATCATGGTTTCAACATAGCGAACACTATTTGAAGAATTTTTGAAGGTAGAAAACACCAAATTCAATCATTGGATATGTGATTTGAAGATTTTGACTCTTGAAGTATGATTATTTTTGATATATATATTGATGCATAGTGGCATAGTAGAAGGATACAATTCCTTTACCCTTTAGGAAACTAGGTTTAAATCACCAAAAATATCCTTAAATACTCACCAAGAGTTCTAACACTTAGAGATGTTTTCTAGGGCCTCAAACCAATCCTTTCAACACAACCCACAATTTAGAATGGTGACCAAACAACAACTTTCCAAAAATAGGGCTACTAGGAAAAACATGAAATTTTAAGGTTTTCACTTGAACAGTCTATGAAATCACTAAAGTTATAGTGGATTTTGGTGAGGTTTAATACCCCTAACAACATATCTCAAGACCAAAACTTGATCCACTCCAGCACTCCAAGGATCCAACAAAGTACACAGACCTAATAGAACCCTAAAAGGCTTGGTTTTCAAAGGAGGACCAAAAGAATGGGTCCATGAATCAGGTTTAGGGCCTAGGATCTCTTCTAAGTACTATTTAAAAACCAAATACACCTTTAATTAGTTGATTTCCTTCACCTACAACTCTAACAACTCAAATTCCTACAATTTAGGACCAAATACATACAAATATTTGACCTAGGGATTGCAAGTAAAATTACCTTCCCTTGGTATTTCAACTCCAACTTTTTGAATCTATAGGAACACTCCTAGGGCTTTCATTTTCATTGGGTTTTGTGCCATTTGAATCATACATTTTAAAACTATAGGTCCATTTGTACAAAACCTTCCTGAACCTAGGGTTTCCAGATTGATTTTAGAAAAAATGCTCTAACTTTGCTCTGAAATCACCAATAAACCTCAAATCAAGTACATAGGATAGAGGAATCAATAAAGTTTCTCCTTTTACCATTCAACCTCCTATCCCAATCTATACAACACATGTGGAAGAGAAAATGTAGCAATTCTGAGCCAAAAAACTAGTAAATTTTATTAAAACTTGCAAAAATCCGTCCATCAGACCAAATTGTTCTTTTGGGAAGGTTGGGTGTTACATTGATATTCTTGCTTGACCAATTAAATACCATATAAATAGTTGGAATCAGTTCAAACTTCTTCCTCCCTAATTAGCAACTTTTGATAAAAAATTGCTTAGCAACTTTTGTTGCATTTTTGCAATTTTCAAATCAAGAAGTCTTGAGACTTTCAAACCTACCTAAGACTTACCTAAACCTATTCTAAGGTCTTTTCAACCTTCTTTGGAGTATATTACTTATTCTAAACCTATTTTCCCCTTATAGGTCTCTAAGGATTCATGGTTTATATGAGCACCAAATGAACCTCGAGCCTTTACAAATGGGCTTGTTATGACATGATCTTATTCCTAATACCTAAAAACCTTATCAACTTGTTGAAGAGACATATATAAAGGTGGTATGATGCAGAGTCCTTGAAAATGCTTCATGAAGACCTTGAGTGCCCTGAGTGCTTCATAAAATAGACTAGTAGTAAATTTAACTTGCGAGTAAGTTTTGTGGCCTATCTACACATAAAGAATCAAAGGCATCACAAGTCTTAATTTCAATAACCACAATATTACAAGAAATCCATCCAGTAATTTAAGAAATCTAGAGAGTAATTCTTCATTGTATTCCCTTGGCAGGGAACTTCAAAGATCACATAACTAATAAGGGTAAAAGTGGAATAAATTTTATTCTATTTTTAACACAAAATTGAAGCACATACATTTCATTTTCAATTCTTCTAACATTAAATATTTTGATATATCTCATTGATTAAATATATGAATACTCTATATTAACTCAACAACCAAGTTCTTATAGGTTCCCAAACATCACTACTATAAATGCATACATAAGTTCCCATAAGTAAAAACCATTATAAATATATGAACAAGATTTCATTATAAATAATTGAATCCATTATTACAATTAGATAGTGTAAAAGTCACATAAGCATACCAAGGACAATTATCTTGATATACCAATTCTTCTTTATTGCAACTAAGCATGTGTACATATACATATTAGAAGGAGAAAATAATCATTATATATCATGTTTTTATATACTTCTAACATTTTTCTCCTCCAACATGATCTCTATACAAAATGGATACATAAGTATTATATCATAGTCATGATACAAAAATATGATGTTGCAACATCTAGTCACACACAATAAAAGAAGCAAAATTGGAATGTGTGACAAAAGATCATCTAAGGCTCTTGAAAAACTTTGGAAAAATGCTCAATGTTTAAAAGACTTTCCACCCAACCATGGAACCTTACTGCCCCACTCCCCTAAGCTAGGAGATAACACAAGGCCCTACACCAAGTTCAAACATAAGCAAGGAGATAAAATAGCTATTTTACCACCGATAATGTTTATTTCTGATCAATATTGTATCAAAAATTCAAATTGATTAGGTATTGAATTAAACTTGATAAACAAATGATAGAGAAGGAAAACTTTAAACATGAACAAGATCATAAATCATATGATGATGACATATTGAAAATGATAAACTTATGCTTAAATAGTGATAAATTTTATTGTTAATCAATATTCTATCAAAGTTTTGAACTGATTAGGTATTGAATTTAAAGTCATACATAAACATATATAATTTAATGTCATACATGAGAAAACATATAATATAAAATGATAACCAATAATGTCATGTACATTAACAAACACATAATATATTATGATAACCAATAATGTCATACATGAACAAACATATCATATATTAACCAATAATGTCATAAGTATAATAATTTCATGCATCAAATAAATGTCATACATCAAATATAAAATGTCATATATACATCAAATGTATATTGAATATGTCCACTGACATAAAATCCATCATATATGTCCACTGCTGCCTATACATATACATGTCTATCAACTATATCTTCTCCTTCCCATGAGAGGGAGCAAAAAAATATCTTGAGGTCTTCTGTCCTCATGTGGAGGGAGATAGTAGTGATGATGGGGTTTTCCTCACACAATTGCTTTTCCTCTTGTTGAGGCTCTTCTATAACTCGAGCTGATACAAACAAAGTAGATATGAATCAATAAGTATTATACATTGAAATCAAATTTATGTATACACACAATTAATTATTTTCTTACTGCCATCAAATACTTACTCCAGAAGTCCACCTTGAAGGCTCATGGGCAATCAGGTGTAACGAGATGCTACAATAATTCAATCAATATAATCAATTATAAATAACATTAGAAATTTTGATACTACTATTATAAACAACAACTAAAACCAAGAAAATTCTTTCATACGTTAGTCAATGGCTATGAACTAGCCATAGCTATAGCCATGCCATGATCGACAAACTGTCGGACATCAAGAGGAGTGTCTGATGTCATGAGCTGCATGCCATACAATACACGCTACATGTAACATGAAACATGAAACAAATATAATCAAATAAATTAAATTAACATGAAACAAATGTACCTCTATGAAGCTCGTATGATGTCTATGCTCTGAGTCCGTAGTAAATGTTGACAGTCCTATAGAGAACTAATGCACATGCATAATTTTATTTTTCAATCCTAAATATGATTACTTAATAAATATATGTATTAATTTAAATTATTAAATTGATACATACCTTTGTACTCGTGGAGGGGGAAAAAAGTGGAGTTGGGGGATCGCTACTAGGCCTGCCAACACTCTGGCCCTAAATTTTGAACAATGTCAATAGATCCTAATTAATTAATCATTCAATATACATATGAAATGTGTTCAAATTAGTAAATTATAATTGTAACTTACCTGTGTGTCAATGCCAAATGTATCATTCAATAATTGATCAGTGACAAGCCCATCATCCACACCATCTCCAACATGAGTGCCAAATGTGCATAAGGATCTACATGATGTGCACATGTGACCGTGACACATAGAAGGCTCCCCCTCAACTAATGGACTTGTGCAATGGATGAGGGTTTATGTCAAAGAATTAATGGTTCCTAGAGCACTGGCCTCTACATGTTCCATCACAACTGAAGGAATAGTCACATGCTCACCATGTGGCTTGACCATAGGTTCCCTAACTACACTAGGGTCATTGCATGCCCCCAGGCTCTCAAATGATGACCCCCCACCTCTACCCTAAGAGTCTAATATATCAAAATAATTGGGGATCTCCCCAAGGACAAACTCACAATACAATTTCTTTAAAAAATACATGGGGACCTCGTGATTGTTGCAAGGAGGGGCATCAAAAACCATCCACCATCTATCCCAAAAATTATTTCTAATAGCATCATGTATGAACCAATGGATGGGGAACTATTTAGTACCCTCTCTAATAGTATTTTGTTCACCGGGTTTTCTAAATAATGCACATATTCTACCTTTTGGTATTTCTTTTTTTTTTAACATCTTGATATGACAATTTATTTGCATTAATTTTATTTTTTTCATCCCTCTTGACCCACCAAATATCTAACTAACCACTAATAGAAGCTATTTGGGTCTTAATGGATTCGAGTGATGATGTTGATTGAGCTCTCATTGGATTGGTTTGTACACATTCTTTCAACCAACTAATGAGTCCTTCTAATTCAGTTTTGCCTCTTTCTATTTCATTCATTATATTTTCTTGTGTGTCAGGTGGTGGTCTTGCAATTGGTTTAGGCTACAAAATTTGTTGTTCTTCTTGTGGAGGGTTTTGGTTTTTATTTTTTTGAGGGCTTTGAGCTTCTTGGGGATTTTTTAGTTCATTATTGATATTTTCTGATAAGAAATCAATTGGAATCTAAATAAATAAACAAATCTATAGAAAAATTGTAAAAACCCTACAAAATAATATAAAAAACCTACAAAACAAAATACTAAAAACATATGAAACAATGCAAAAAGAAATTTAGATAACATACGACGTGCTCGTGATCTCAAACTTCACTGGCAAGAAGGCATATTAGCAAGGTGGGTGGTGAAAAGCTTAATTTCTTACAATTCACATACATGTTGTTGCGAGGAGAGGCAAGAAAAAGAAGTGAAAATGAATGGGTTGTGCATATGCAGCCCATTTATAATATTTTACTTTTTAAAAAACATGTACATGCTATAGTGCGTACGTGCTATTGAAAATTGAAAAAGAAAAGGGTGTCACCTTTTTGGCACCACAACTTGGTACACATACCCATATGTCCTTTTTAGAAAGTCTTCCTATATAATTGTGTAGGTTTAGAATCACATACCTGCATTGGTGCTCATGTTCAATATGTCCCTTCATTGCACTTTTATTTAATAAAGTCCTATTGTACACTTGTTCACCTGAACACATGCACAAAATTTGTCATCTAATGCTCAACATTAGGGCCTATAAAAACAAGTTTAGGGGTCTATTATTCACATTTTCATTCTTTGAGATTATGTGTTGTTTTTTCCTCATTGGTCTTCAATATTTTTCTAACTCCATAGTGGATCTACACACTTGTGAAGCTCCATAACTCTATAGGTGTTTAAGCTCATAGTGCAATGCTCCCTAGGTTTCTCACTTGGCTAAGTCTAAACATGTAATTAAGCACTTGCACAAGTGCACAATGTTGAAGTTGACAAAAGATCAACCCTCTAAAGAATCACTTGTCATAGAAAGAGAAGCAAAAATCTATGGAGGCTGAAATTGCCAGATCCATAGATGACACATTCTTGAAGAGCAAAAAAGAAATTTCTATTATCAAAAGTGAATTTTCAAGTTAACATTTACAATGAGAGATCATCCTAAGAAAGGAGATTGAAACCCTAAAAAGTTCTAACCTAGGTTGTATCAAAATAATTAATAAAAGAATTAATTATTAGATACGTAAAGTTTAGCTTAAGAAACTAGTGTTAATTAGGAAATATCTAATTACTCTAACAGCCCCCTTAAGACAAGCTTAGGAAGTAGCTAAAAACTTAGAAACTACTACTGAAAGGAGATTTGGGTTCATGCAAACAAGGCCTGATAAGGTACCCAAGCACAACCAAATCTCTACAAAGAGGAGAAGTAGAGAAAAACACATGGGAAAAAATCTACTCCAAAAAGAGACGGAAATAATGCTGAAAGAAATTAGTAAAGGATTGAAGAAGCCTCCAAACTAGGGTATGTTCTAGAAGATAGGAAAAAAATGTTGGAGATCTAATTGAAAAGATCATTGTAAGAAGAAGATTGATTCAAAGAGGGAGATTGTTGTTAAAAGAATGTTTTCAATCATTGTTTTGTCATTGATGTTGAACCTACTATTTGAAGGAATGAAAATTGCTTATAAAATCCAAGTACTATCACTTAGTTGATTGATGAAAAGGATTTAATCAATAAGATGTAACAAAAGCACTTAAGGGAAAGATTGAGTTATGGTTTTGTAATGAAGTGCAAGGATCAATTAAGACAATGGTTAAATGATGTATTGATAACATACTTGAAGATATAGAGGTTGGTCACACTTAAAAACTTTGGAGGAATAAGTTGCAATAAGGTTGACTACAAAGCTTAAACTAAGTTCATCAGTAAGTGTTGAGCAAGCTAGTTTAAGCCGAGAAAATTTTTAGTTGGAGCCAAGCAAATGCAAAATCTAGTTTGTGCCAAGTAAACTTCAAGTGCTGAGTGAAGTTTAAGTGCCAAGTGATATACAAGGAGCTGATTTTTAGAAAATCTTATTAGGTGCCGAGTAAACTTTAGGTGTTGAGCATTAGTAAAAAATAGTTGATGCCAAGTAACACAGTATGTGTCGAGCACCAAAATTTCAATAGTGCTGAGCTACTGCATTATTGGAAATGACAAAGATTCTTCAAATCTAAGCTAACAAAGTTGTTACTTTGAATTTTGTGAACCAATTAGAGGATAAGGATGATGAGCTAGTGGTACAAAATTTTATGTAAACCATTTTTCAGTGAATTCAAGAAGATTCTTCATGATGTTTCTAGAAGAAACAAAATATGGGTTAGATTCAATGAATCCTACCTAATCCATATGAATTAAAATTAAAGAAGGGAAGAATTAAGCAGGAAAAGAAATTCCAGATCTCTATTTAAGGAGTCACAAACCAAGAAGTAAGAGTTACTAGTGTGCCAAATTGTGAAGTGGTTGAAGGGTGTCAAAGAAAAGGCATCTAGGAGAAGGAAGAATAGAGTACAGAGATTCTGCTTCAACAAGTGGTCAGAAAGAGAAGGATTGCACTAGTATATTGAGCATGAAGACTCAAGGAAACTAAGCTTGAAAGGAGGGAAATCTGTCAGAGTTGCAGAGATTGAAAGCCAGGCAATGTCATGAGCTGAGAAGTGATCTAAAATCTACAAACTAAGTTGTATGCTATGATCAGGTCAAAACCCCTTATTCTTACTCTCTAACAATTGTATTAGCTAGAGTAAAAGAAAATTCTATGGACTTAGGTTGGTCTAACAACCATTTGTAAATCCTTTAACTGGGTGGCATTCCAAGTGAATCTTCTAAAGTCCTCTAACCAGACCCACTTCTAATAGGTTCGTTAAATCTTTTAACCAAGTCACATTTAATAGTGTGTTGTAGCCTTTAATAGGGTAAGCCTTTCAAATGGCATCACTTCAGACGTGTGAGAATTGAGTAGCATGTTACTAGTGGTTTTTGCCAAATTGGGTTTCCATGTAAATCATTGTGTTATGTGTTGATCTTTTTATGTTTTATGCTTGCAAGTTGATTTACAGTAACTTGCTGAATAGGAAAGTTAAAGCTTGGATGAATGAATAAGTTTGATGGGCATACTTTTCTTGATGAAAAAGTTTGTATAGGACATTTGGACCTTGATTGCGCACCCCCCCCCCCCCCCCCCCCCCCCTGCGCTCAATTATTATAAAGCATTTCTAACACAAAAGATGATCATGAAGAACACTATGGAAGCATGTAGAAGCTGCAAAGCTCTATCAAAAGTAATTTTTGATCTAAAGAACCTCCATTGAAATAGAACCTAACTAGGTAGAGAAGACAATAATCTATAATGAATCAAGAGGCACACAAAGGCAAACAAATGAACTCAAAGATACAAATGGCATGAAATACCAAAGCTTGAAGAGATGATCAATCAAACCAAGGAAGCATGAGAAACAACAACAAAGTTGTTACTTTGAATTTTGTGAACCAATTAGAGGATAAGGATGATGAGCTAGTGGTACAAAATTTTATGTAAACCATTTTTCAGTGAATTCAAGAAGATTCTTCATGATGTTTCTAGAAGAAACAAAATATGGGTTAGATTCAATGAATCCTACCTAATCCATATGAATTAAAATTAAAGAAGGGAAGAATTAAGTAGGAAAAGAAATTCCAGATCTCTATTTAAGGAGTCACAAACCAAGAAGTAAGAGTTACTAGTGTGCCAAATTGTGAAGTGGTTGAAGGGTGTCAAAGAAAAGGCATCTAGGAGAAGGAAGAATAGAGTACAGAGATTCTGCTTCAACAAGTGGTCAGAAAGAGAAGGATTGCACTAGTATATTGAG
Organism: Cupressus sempervirens; assembly: GCA_028749045.1. Lineage (NCBI taxonomy): Eukaryota > Viridiplantae > Streptophyta > Pinopsida > Cupressales > Cupressaceae > Cupressus > Cupressus sempervirens. The sequence goes on from CM053789.1 coordinate 795,838,812, forward strand.
CATGAAGACTCAAGGAAACTAAGCTTGAAAGGAGGGAAAGCTGTCAGAGTTGCAGAGATTGAAAGCCAGGCAATGTCATGAGCTGAGAAGTGATCTAAAATCTACAAACTAAGTTGTATGCTATGATCAGGTCAAAACCCCTTATTCTTACTCTCTAACAATTGTATTAGCTAGAGTAAAAGAAAATTCTATGGACTTAGGTTGGTCTAACAACCATTTGTAAATCCTTTAACTGGGTGGCATTCCAAGTGAATCTTCTAAAGTCCTCTAACCAGACCCACTTCTAATAGGTTGGTTAAATCTTTTAACCAAGTCACATTTAATAGTGTGTTGTAGCCTTTAATAGGGTAAGCCTTTCAAATGGCATCACTTCAGACGTGTGAGAATTGAGTAGCATGTTACTAGTGGTTTTTGCCAAATTGGGTTTCCATGTAAATCATTGTGTTATGTGTTGATCTTTTTATGTTTTATGCTTGCAAGTTGATTTACAGTAACTTGCTGAATAGGAAAGTTAAAGCTTGGATGAATGAATAAGTTTGATGGGCATACTTTTCTTGATGAAAAAGTTTGTATAGGACATTTGGACCTTGATTGCGCACCCCCCCCCCCCCTGCGCTCAATTATTATAAAGCATTTCTAACACAAAAGATGATCATGAAGAACACTATGGAAGCATGTAGAAGCTGCAAAGCTCTATCAAAAGTAATTTTTGATCTAAAGAACCTCCATTGAAATAGAACCTGACTAGGTAGAGAAGACAATAATCTATAATGAATCAAGAGGCACACAAAGGCAAACAAATGAACTCAAAGATACAAATGGCATGAAATACCAAAGCTTGAAGAGATGATCAATCAAACCAAGGAAGCATGAGAAACAACAAAAGAATCTACCTAATGTAGAAAAGTGTGATGTGATAGATAATTGGAAAGTGGGCCAAAAGAATTGCATGTGAAGGAACCATGATCAAGATGCACAAAAGAGTACATATGTGTTTATTGCGGTAATCAATCTCAGACATGTCATGAGGCTAATGTCATGGAAGAGACACCCATTGGACAAAGGAAGATGAAAAAAAGAAAAAACATCAACCCACTATGGCACTTTATCATGAGTAGTGCATTTACAATAAGGAACAAGATATGGTGAATCTTAATTTTAAAAAAATGTATGAGTGTCCTCAGATGATACTGCTTGAATTAGAAGTAAACACAAGGCAAACAACTGAAACAAAAATGCAGATGCAATATGGCACTTTACCTTAGTGTGTTTGTAAGAATGAATACAAATGATGTCTAAATAGAGCACAAGAGACATAAGACTAATACAATAGATAGTACAAGTCATGATGGATCTAAAGCAACACAATCGATCCTCATACTTGAAATAGCCAAGTTATCCACTGGAATGCAAAAATGTAGAGGACTAAATAGAATGTTCCTAGAGTAGATCCTAGAAAAATAACTAGCATCACTAGAAAGAGCTTAGAAGGAACCTTCCAATGATATAAAGAATTCCCAAATTAGAGATCGGATGTTGAAGAGATGCCTTCCAAAATGCAAGACTAAAATCCTAACTTTGACAATAGAAAAAGCCTAAAAGACATCAAAACAAAAAAATTAACTATACCACTATGACGAGCTCAGAACTGACTTTTCAATGATATCATTTTTCTAGAAAATAGAGTCTGTATGCCCAAGATATGAAAAAAAAAGTGAAAGTAGGTAAAAATAGAGTCTAAGGAGGTGACATGAATGCTGATGCAATGCTGATGTGGTACTAACATTAGCAAGTGATGAGCCTAAATATGACAATCAAACAACCATCGAGACAAAAAAATCATAAAATGACCCCTCTTAGAAAAAATCTAATTGTTGGAAACAAAAAAAGATGTCAAGAAAAGACACTATTGTGGGTCAAAGGGCTAGTGCTGGATTAAAAATTGGTGCTCAAAAAGCATATGTTGAAAGTGCATAATCCACACTTCAAATAAAGTGATAAACCATCATCAATGCATGAGAACAACTTGTAATCTATAAAAACACCAAAAAGTAGGAAAATGTAGAGCATTGAGAAGCCGAACGTGCTTATATAGGCTCACAAATAGAGGCACAAAAAAAAAGTGGTCCTTTACAAAAGCTCACCATAAATCATAGTGACATGGCATTGAACTCATGGCATAAGGTCCAAAAAAGGCATGCAAAATGTCCAAAGGGCACTAAGAAGAAATGCAATGAGTGTAAATGAACAAGAATGCCTCCAAATATGCCAATAGAGTTTTGGACAAAACTAACATTCTGATAAAAGTCGGGTCAGTCTCAAAAAATATGCCAGAGACTCCAATAACTATTAGTTACTAGCTCATCCCAAGGTTTCCACTTTCACAATCGTGCATTAACCTCTCGCGATAACTTAGTAGGTTGAATAGAGAAATCATATGCTGAAAAAATCTCCAAAAAAGATGCATGTAATAATTAGGCATCTTCAAATGATTTGGACAACCTCTGAGTCTATGTATGTGCCTCAGCTAGAGCTCAAAGAAAGAGGATGCAAAAAATCATGCTCTTTAACTCTTCCCAAACTCCATAGCTATTGAAATCAAAGCCATGGAATGTACTACATCATGCAGGACCTTTGATAGCCAGGAAATCTGCCAAATACTATATGTTGAAAGTGCTAAATCATGCAGGATGGAAACAAGCCAAAGCAGACCTAATGGAAGGACAAGCAGAGTAAATCTATTCATGCTTTAAACTCCAAGGTGGGTAGAGCTAGTTGGGATAGCTAGTGATGACCTTGGGGCATGGCGATGAGCCCAAAAAATGAAAAAATGGGCTTGTGAAGGGAGATCAACGCCAAAGCTAAAGTGGCCTCTTGGCTTTCAAGTTGCTGAAGTCGTGCCTCCAATGTAAAACTCCATGTGGCCTTGGAGCATACAACTCATCAAAGCTCAAATCTAAGGATTATTGAATGCAAGTGTGTATGCCCATGAATTTTTCTACGACCCCACATGAATCTCTTTTTGTCCATAATGACACATATCCACTAGGAAGGTAGATTCAAAAATCAAAGCCTTCTTGATGTAGGCAACCATGTCTATGCAAAATCTTACATAGAAATTCTTGCCAAGAAAAGATCTTAGGACAATGTGATATATTTTGGAGGGAGACTAGGGTGCATGGAAGTGTAGGTATGAGCATAAGAATAGGTTGGCATAAGAACCCAGAAAAAAGAACTCCAAAGCATGCACTATATTTTTAAAAAAATGCTCCTTCGATGCCTTCTTTAAAATTTCCAAATGAGAAGCCACCCCAATAAAATGGACCACATTCCCTTTGCATGTCTCCAAATTATTTTTTGAAAAATAAAAAATAATCAGATGCCACACTTCTTGAGCCCAAGCTAAAATAAACTAGGTAAAAAAAAAAAAATTGCCTTAGGTTTCAACAACGTCCAAACTAGACATATTTTATATGGAAATGGGGGTTTTTGAGTGCTTTGAGCTCAATGACAATGTCCATTTTTGCTCAAAGTGCCTCAAAAATTAGTTACCCCTCAGATCTAATAAAATTCATTGCAAGCTTAGATTAGAAAATTGATGCTAGACTTTTTACAAAAAAAATGTGGGCATGAAAATTTGGAGCTTTGATAGCATGTTGAAGTTGATGAAAGATCAACCCCAAAGCTCCAAAGAATCACTTGCATGCAAACAATTACCACATAAGGAGAGAAGGAAAAGCTATGGAGGCTAGAATTTCTAGATCCACAGATGAGACATTCTTAATGAGAAAAAAAGATGGATTGCTATTATGCATGTTGAAGTTGGTGAAAGATCAAGCCCATAGCTCTGAAGTGTAATGCCTTGCTTGAAGATCCTTGGAAACAAGGGTAACTAAGTGAAGATAAAAATTTTACACAAGTATGAATGCACTCAGAAACAACATACAAGGGTCACAAAGATCACAACAAAAACTATGCAAACATCTTGACACCAATGAATCTCCAAATGCCACTACTAACTAAAATGACTGATAGTTGAAGATGCAAAATTGAATTTGAATAAAAACATACTAAATCCAAAATGTGACACCAAAGGATTAAAGAGAACTTAAGAGGATACCCTAAACACTTCCCAAAAATTTTAGGTCTTACCAAAAAGTGCCTGCTATTCACCTAGATAGGTTTTCACAAATACTAGGTGATACTTTAAATTAGTACTAGGCAATACTTTCTAGTATCGCGCAACATTTCTAAAGAAGAAAGGCAACACTTTTAGGGATAGGGTGACACTACTCTTAAGGGCATGTGATGCTTTACTAGTATTGTACAACACTTCACCAAAGAAGGTGTGATACTTTCCAGTTTCACGCAACATTTCTTCCTAAAGGGTGTGATACATTCTAGTATCACATGAAAAAATCCTAATGGGTGTGCGACCCAATTTTATATTGCCCCATGCTAACACATGGTCACCTAGGAAAAATAAGAAAATACTTAGGGACAAAAATAAGGATTAACACTGAGTTCAGAACCTCCACACTAGGGAGTTCCAGATCTACAATTCGAGGTGTGAACACTCCAACACACTACTAAAAGACAAAAAATACTTCTAACCATCTAACAAGCAAAAAAGGGAAAGTATAGAAGGAAACATTGTAGTGTACTCAAAATAATATCACAATAAATAGAAATAACATCACGATGAGTAGAATAAATAAACTAAGTATGTGGTTCCTCCCAACCATAATGACATCAAAAGACCATCATGAGCCCTAGCCATCCCCCATGTAATGTCCTAAGCTATCGAATAGATCATTGGCACTATCATGAGAAGGACGTAAATACTAAAACATGCTACATCATAAGCATAAGGAAATCTAACATGCTAAACTAAAGCATAAGATAATCCTATGAATATAAATAACATTATCTATCATATGCTAATCATCAAAATAAGGAAATGTGTCAATAAATAACATCATCTAAACATGATATACAAGCATCCCAATGATCATAAGAAAGCATACTCAGGAACCCAAAGTACCAAGTGAATACCTCCAGCAATAGTTGCATTAGAAAAATAGACCATCTTTGTACACTAATCCCTAGCAGTGGTATAGGTAGCTATGCCTCCCGACCACATGTCACCCATAGGTTCACACTTGCTATGTTGATGGAGATAAAGATCCAACCACAAACACATGCAAAGAAAGCATCCATGGATAACACACACGCCAAGCAATATGATGACTGAAACCAAGACATAGACAATGCATAAACTATAGGTCCTAGTCAAACACTCAATGGGCTACTAAGTAGGGGATGACATCATGGAGAGTTACTTGGCATCAACAAGCCCAAGCTCAGATCATGCAAATTCAGCTCCCTCAATGGAAGGCTCAAGCACAAAATAAATTTCATTATCTTAAGTTTTATTACCACCTAGTCTTTTATTTAGTTATCACTTATCTAAAGCTCCCTCTACCAACCCATGGTGCCATGATCACCATGTTGTGAGATAGAAACCCCTTCCATATGCTACCCTACCCTACCCATGCTCATCCAATGATGAGTGCCGGTAGGCATGCAAATTCCCAACCCAACCCCAATGATCATAACTTCTAGAAGTACCATGGAAGATCAAGCCTCAAAAGTTACCTGAAAAATGTATGCACATGTACTCATGTGTGGCATACCACCATCACAAACATCATAGCACAATGACTAGATGAGAACACAAAGTAGAAAGTCACTCAACCAAAAATAGAATTAGGATGAAAGATGTGACATACATCCCAAAGAAATAATGAAAGTACAATAATGGTCTAACAAACATCTAAATAGATCATCCAAGTCCATCAGGAAACTCATGCCAAGTGAACTTGAGAAAATAGGGTGGCACACAAAATGAGGTAAAAATCCCAAAATTTGGAAAACTTTGAAACTAAAACCCATTTGGCCTTTGGGTACAAAAACTTCAAAAATCCAGAAATAATTGAGTTCAGACATTGTATGCAAAAATGGCTAGCATAATAGTGCAAAACCCCAAACCCCCATCCCAAAAATAGGGAAAACATTCATACCCAACCAACTGGGCACAACTAATAAATAAAAATGGAGGGGAACACTAGTTCTTAGCCTTCTAACAAATGGCTACCAAAAACATTGAACCTGAAATGGAGTAGAAATGATAAAATGGGAAAAATCCTACCTAATAGCAATAGGGACAAAATATGAAACCCACACAATCAAATAAATAACTTGTTGATATTACTAAAAATTGTAGTAAAGCAAGGCCTCCTTGAGCTAGATCCAACGAGACTAATCTCATGAAAATCCCATGCATACAGCTCCCAAAATGAACAAAAATTAAACCCTTCAGAAGAGGATTATAAAAAAGCTCTCCAAATTTCTATTTCAAAAAGTGAGAAGTGAATAATAAAATCCCCTTTTCAATACTTATTCACTTTTAGAGTGATTAGTCGATTAGGGAAAATAACTAGTTAGAGTAGTTAGACTTCAAAACAACCCAAACAAAAATAGGTAATTCCTCATAATAGGAATTCACCTAAGGAAAAACTACCAAAAATTAAATTCAAAAAGATTTAAAGCCCTAAAACCCAAAATCATAGAAATCACTAAACATATTTCACGACAGTGCGAACCTCTAAATGCATAGACACATTTATTAGTCTAATCACATAATGCAGATGAGTTCAAATTTACTAATCATTGAAAGGTTTTAAATCTAAATAATTAAATAAGGATACATTGACCATACAGGGATGACATTGGTAAAATATGAATAGTTGAATCACTAACTCCATGTGCCATTACTAGGGATGTAATTCCTATACACAAACACATGATCAAGTGAAATTGCATAATAATATCATAGCCAAATAAAATTGCATTAAATACCTAATTAATCCATTTACATCACTCATGTTCATATAAAGTAAAAAGGGACAAGAATGATGCAAATCACCATAGCATAAAATCCATCACATAACATAATCAAAAAGTATATCTAAATACTAGATAATCAGATATCATCACAGATCTACTACCATCTCAAAATGACATCAACATGCAAATATGATAAACTAAACAACATAATAGTAAAACATCTATGGTATTGAATCAAAGTATAACATTTGACCCTCAGGTCATGAAAAAGTACATATGATAAGAGTATCAAGTATCTCTTGAATCAAAATAGATAAGGTATAGACTACAAACATGAGAGGTACTACATCCTAACCCACTAGCATAGCCTTACTCTTGAATGTCGACAAAAAGATAGGGGTACAATCACATCAATCATGTAGCATCCTCCCAACTTGTAGATGTCTCATCACTCAGGTCCCATTAGACTCTTAACTACTCTATGTTTCGACCCCGTAAGGTCAACCTCCACCACTGTAAGATATGAATGGGCTCCAAAGTAAGTTACTCATCTGCTACTTGCAAAGCATTCCAAATTAAGAACATGGGTCACATCTAGAATATACTACCTCAAAAAAAAAACATGAAAAACATCATGGATGCACGATAGACTAGGTGGCAATGCTAGTCAATAAGCAATAGGACCAATCCTCTCAAGGATCTCAAATGGTCTAACAAAATCTGGCACCAACTTAGAGCTTCTCCCATAATGGATGGGGCTTTTCCTTGGTCACACTCTCAAAAACACCCTGTCACCAACAAAAAATTGATGATCCAACCTATGGGCATCTGCATACTTCTTCCTGTCTTGAGCAGTAACCAAATGCTCCCTAATGCAAAAAGCCTACTACTCCATATCTTGAAGCATCCCTAGACCCAAAAGAACTTGACCCTCTAAGCGATCCCAACTCAAAGGGGTATGGCATGGTCTATCATACAAGGCCTAAAAATTTGACATGCCAAGAGAACTATGATACCCATTATTGTATGCAAACTCAACAAGGTACAAATAGTCCTCCCACTTCACCTACCTATCCATAACTTACATGTGAATCATATCATCTAGAACTTGATTTAGTCTCTTAGTCTGACCATTGGTCTTTGGGTGATAAGCTAAACTAAAATTGAGCTATGCACCCAAAGTATGCTGAGGAGACATCCATAGTGCAAAAGTAAATAGTGGATCTCTATCTAAATAATATGATGAGGGATCCCATCCAAACGTAAAACATTCTCCAAGAAAACATACACTACAAAAGAAGCTATGTAGGATGCTCTCATGGGAAAAAAATGTGCTACCTTGGACAATTTGTCTACTGTCACCATGATATAATCATGTCTTTGTAATGACATAGGAAACCCTATGATAAAATGAATGGATATTATATCCCATTTCTACTCTTGAATGGTATGTAACTACAAAAGAGTCGCAAAATGTTGATGCTCTTCCTTTACTCTCTAGCACTCGAGACATCTAGAAAGAAAATTAGCAACATCGTGTCTCCTCCCTGCCCATAAGTATAGAGGTTTGAGATGAACATGCATCTTCTTAACACCAGGATGTGCAGAATATGATGCACGATGCACTTTTGACAAAACTAAGGTGTGAAGATCACCCAACACAGGCACATAGATACACCCCATGTCTCATAGTAGTCTATTAGACTCAAGAATATAACCTAAAAATATCCCATCGAGGGCACATGTAGACTTAATCTCTACCCTCACCTCCTAATAACAAGTGTCACTAGGAAAAGCCTCCAAGATACGACCTTGCAAATCCACTCCCAAAGACATCATTGATACCTCATGTCACCTTCTGCTCAAAGCATCCACAAAAACATTCTCCTTCCCTTTAGTGTAATGAACATCAAAGTCATACTTGCACAAGAACTCCATCTAGTGATGGTATTGTGCATTTGGTTTTGGCTGAGTAAAAATATATTGCAAGCTCCTATGATTGCTATGTAACTCAAACCTATGGCCCAAAAGAAAATGTCTCTAGCAGACAAGGTCATGCACTATGGCTATGAGTTCCAAATCATGAGTTGGGTAGTTAAGCTCATGGTCCTTGAGTTTGCTAGACTCATATGCAATTAGGCGACTACCCTACATCAACATGCACCCACACTTTCTAATGAAGCAACTGTGCAAACCATGAAATCACCTATAGGATTAGGCACTACAAGCATTGATGCACTAGTCAAACACTCCTTAAGAGCATTAAATGCCATGTCACACTAGTCCAACCAAACATACTTCTTCCCTTTCCACTAAAGAGAAGTGATGGGATGAGCTACTCATGAGAAATCCTTCATGAAGCGATGATAGTAACCCACCAATCTCATAAAACTATGAACCTTAGAGATACTAGTGGCTACCAAAAAATCCATGGTAGTATGAATCTTCTCTCAGTCTACTGGAATTCCATCATTGGTGATGATGTGTCCCAAATACTTCACCTTTGACTGGAAGAACCCATATTTACTCAAGTTTCCATATAATCAATGGTCTCTCAAGCACTGCAATACTTGACATAAATGGACTTCATGCTCCTCCATAGTCTTCAAATAGATCAATATTCCATTGAAGAAAACAATGACACACTAATCAAGGTAAGTGAAAAATACACCATTCATTAAACTCATAAATACTAATGGTACATTGGTTAACCCAAAGGGTACAATTTTGAACTCATAATGCCCATACTGTGTATGAAAAGTTGTTTGATGAATATCAACCTCTTGGATATGAAGCTAATGGTATCTTGACTTAAGATTAGTCTTCAAGAACACTCGTGCTCCCTTCATCTTACCAAACAAGTCATCTATCCTCAGAAAAGTATAACTGTTCTTCACTGTCACCTTATTCAATTGCCCATAGTTGATGCACAACCACAAAGAACCATCCTTCTTCTTCATGAAGATGACTGGTGCACCCAACAAGGATACTCTAAGATGAATATGGCCCTTGGCCAATAAATCCTCCAACTGCAATCTAAGCTCACTCAACTCCTGAGTAGTCATGTGATAAAGAGATTGTGAAGTTAGCTCCACTCTTGGTACAAGATCAATCTGAAAATCAATGTCACGCTATGGTGGCACACCTAGAATATCATTAGGAAATACATGTGCATAATCATGGAGTGAGTTATCATCAAGTGTCATTGTATGGCTCTCATCTACCTTGAGATCACTAATAGAAATAAGAAACAACTGACAACCCTTTCATACACTTCGCTTTAGCTAATTAGCTAAGATCAATCAAAGTGAGATCGTTCTAGGGATTCCCAAAAGTTCCACCTACCCACCTATGTCATCACACATTGTACCATTTTATAACAGCAATTGATATTTTCCTGATGGGTGGCTAACCAATGCATGGCCAATTCATTATCATATGGTCCCAGAGGTAGAATGCATAGATCCACTATGGTGGTGAAGATACCCAACTTCAAAACATAAGTCCTAACCAACGAGTTAACAACTAGCTTGGAACCCATGGCTAACTCAACTTCCCACCTATCGAAATGACACATTGCCACTAGCCCACATCACTAAACAAGAGATGATGAAACAAAGGAATCAAAAGCACTAGAGTAAAACAAAACTAGAGTTAAAATACCATGCAATGTACTTGTAGCCTCAACTACCATACCTTGATGATCTACTTGATGGTTGTCAATATATGTAAAGTCTCTATAATTCCTACCTACATCTCCTGCAGTAGGCTTAGATCTCACTATGCCCTTACCAGTTCCTAAAGATGGTTTTATGGAGCACTTAAAATATTTATGGCCAAGCTGACCACAAGAATAATAGTTCCTTGTAAAGTTGGAATCCATTTCACAACCAACTTGGGTAGCACTAGGGTAAGGTGCACTACTCCTACTAGAATTCTACTAAGCAGTCTAAGGGGGATGATCCTACTAAGCTTTATATCCTCAATTTTGATGATCTCCTTTCTTTCTAGAGGTATTAGAGGATTGTCCACTCTTTTCCCAAAACCTCTTCTTTCCCTTACCATGATAATCACCTCAAGAGGGCTTTGACTAGGCTTGACCCTTTCCTGATGACTAGGTAAACTACACATCCGACCTTGAATTTCTTGCATTTTGGTTTTGAGAACTAGATCTACCATTGAAACCTCTAGCAATATTCTCTTATGCAATACATACCTTCTCCATAGCAAGAACAAGAGTCTTAGGTTGATGCATGCAGACTTCTCTAATGAGGGAATCCTTAAGGCCTCAAATGAAATGATGAGCCAGGATTAAATCATCATGGTTGTAGCATGAATACTTCTTAACTCAATGAATTAGATTTTGTATTGATCCACTATCATATTTGCTTGCTAGATTGCATGGAATTCATCAACATGAGCCTCTCTAAACTAAGGAAATAAGAATGTCTCTTGAAACCTCTCCTCAAAGATCTCGTAGATGAGATCTACAACATTGATTTGGAGCTTCTGGGTCTTAATATTCCACCATACATATGTGTGTCCTCTCAACTGCATGATTGCACAATGTGCCCTCATATTGGTTGTGTTGGTGTAAATAAGTATTTACTTATTACACTTACTTAAGTTTACTTAGGTTAATGATTATTTAATTATTTTGTATTATTTTATTGTTATTTTTATTTGTGAGACACTTAGGAGTTTGTGCACTCTTGTAAGTTGTCTTGATGACATCATAGGGGTCCGCACCTCTTTTAAGCACATGTTGTCTACAACATTGGAATCTTCTACACACATATGACACTTTGTCATTCTTATCCATTCATCTAAAATGTTGGATAAGGTGCTTAGTTGTCTTATCTCCTGATTGTTTCTAGAGACATTCTAGGTGCTTCCTAAGAGGCCTTTATAAAGAGGCACTCCTAGTGTGTCGAACATCACATTTTGAACAGAGAAATGTATTTGAACATACTCTGATTAATTGATCATATTCATTTTTGGTCTACTGTGTGCTTGTGTTTGAGTTCTTAGTTCCTGGGTGAATTTTTCCCTTAGGAAAATTCTTACATGGTATCAGAGCAACTTGGAGATTTTCTCATCACATAGCTATTTTGAGACCATCATCTTGCTTCATCATCGTAGCTTGACTCTGGAGTATTGCAAAAAATTGAAGTGTCCAAAAATAGATCTGACCTTGCCATGGCATTGAGAATGCTGATTCGGGGAAAATTGGCTATATAGCTACCTACCCTAGGCCAAAGTCGATTGTGAGGCAATTTTTTTTTGCAAACTGACACCTAAAGGACTGATTTGCAAAATTGGTATGATCATTTATGATCTATACATTTAATTTTTAGATCTACATTTTTTTCATTTGCGTCTCTGCTTTTTTTTAGATCTGCATTATTTTTCAAAAAAAAATTGGCCATAGGGCCATAGAAGAGATTTTTGCAAGTGAAAATTAAAGCTTGTTGGTGCAAATCTGATATTTGCATCACATTCAGAAGGTCCAAAAACCCCCAGATCAGATTTTGTTTCATCCAAATCGAACATCTGAGGCAAAATCTAGAGCCATTTTGGAGGCGTAGTGGCGATTCAGAAAAAATAACAGTAGCAACAATTTTCAAATTTTGATATCTTCCTCATACGGACTCCTTTTTGCAAGCAATTTTTTTGTTTTGGGGTAGGATTTTGTGATCTTCACATTGGTGTAGGTGGTTTGAGATTTTTGTTTTTGAATGTTTCTGTAACTTCAAAATCTCAAATTTTGCCACTTAAAATGCTTGGTACAGGCTCATCTGGACTCCAAATCAGGTTCTATTTTTTTTGAAAGTGCATATTTTTTGTCTACTTTCCAGATTTGCAATTACATTATAATTTTTGTAGAAAAAATAACTAATTTTAGAAATAGGCCCTAAATTGGCAAGTGGCTTTCAAGTGCCAACAACATCTTTTTCAGGGGGTTTTCTTTGATTTTTTTTTGGAGGTTTCTTTGATTGATCCATCATGGAAGAGTCATATTTGATTGAATTGACCCCACACAACTATCATGAATGGAGTCAACTTGCTATCAGATATCTCTGTCAACACAACGTACTACCCTATGCACTAGATCTTGAGTTTACTTTTGATCAGTATGACATCATTTAGCATACTCTCTATTTATATATGGAATATAAAGTTCTAAAAAAGCTGATCAAATTAACTCATCTTATCCATATATTTTTTGGATTTATCTTTGGGAGACTTATGGAGATCCAAACATTCCTCCATTCCTAGAAGATCTCATTCCTTCAATTGCAACTAAGTCCTCTTCTGATGAGATCACACCTCTAGCTCCTGTTGCTCCTACTAATCCTATTTCAGCCACAGATGCTTCAAAACCAATGCAGTAGGATACTTTATTTCTTCCTACACTACCTTCATGTGAAGACTTTCTTTTAGACATTGCACAATTGTTCCAAGAGTCTCACATTGAAGATGTGGGAGATATTATTAATGACATTCATCTTCTATTTGAGGTGGATACTCTATCTTTTGCCGCAGTGACAACTTCATGTGCTTCAGCACTCCAAGGTACTCATGGTCTTTCAGGTGATGATTTCTTGCCAAACATTTCAGTTCTGTTCTTGGAGTCACACACGGTAGATATGGGAGACTTTTATGATGATTTCTCGCTTCTCTTTGCTAAGGAGTCTTCTACAGTTGTTGTGAGGGCCCACTCTGACCCTCAACTCCATGCTCTACATGATCAATCCTTCCAGATTGGTGTGATTGTGGATTCTTCTTTACAACATATGTAGGAGGTCTCTTCATCAGTTGAGAAGGCTGTTGGTTTCCTGAGATAGGTTCTACCACACTCCTTGTTTGAACTGCTCTTCTCTTTAGCAATTTTGGAGGAAGCCATCATCAGTATCGACACAAGGATTTTTGAATTGGTTTTAGAGATACTAGTCATCATAGAGATTCCTTCTCCATCTAGGGGACACATCTCATAGGTACCCTTGGCTTTGTTTCTTCCAAAGGGAAGGAACATCATCCTAAGGTCATGGATCAACTTCTACATAGGAGCATTCTTCACTGATTGACACACTACTTTTAAGGTGGGGGGGGAGGCTACCTCATCTTCTTCTTCTCCTTTTTGGGGGGGACCTTTTCCTCATAGGAGGTTTTGTCCTTCTCCATTCTTTCGTGTACATACATGGATGTATGTCATAATGGGGAGGCCTTGATTACTCCATCCAACCATGCATCCCTTTTATCTCTCTTTTTGGGGGAGGCTTTTTCCCATGAGGTTTTCCCTCTTTCTCTGCTTTATGGGAGATTGCATTTTCATTATGTAAATCAGTACCTAACATGGCCTAGTAGTCGGCACCCATTATGCATCTTCATCCTAGTTCGTAAGCTTAAGGGCATTTCCCTAAGTTGCACTTAAGGGGGTGTGTTGGTGTAAATAAGTATTTACTTAAGTTTACTTAGGTTAATGCATTATTTAATTATTTTTCATTATTTAATTATTATTTTTATTTGTGAGACACTTAGGAGTTTGTGCACTCCTATGAGTTGTCTTGATGACATCACAGGGGTCCAAACCTCTTTTAAGCACATGTTGTCTACAACACAGTAATCTTCTACACACATATGACACTTTTTTATTCTTATCCATTCATCTAGAATGTTGGATAAGGTGTTTAGTTGTCTTATCTCCTGGTTGTTTCTAGAGACATTCTAGGTGTTTCCTAAGATGCCTTTATATAGAGGCACTCCTAGTGTGTTGAACATCACATTTTGAATAGAGCAATGTATTCGAACATACTTTGATTAATTGTTCATATTCATTTTTGGTCTACTGTGTGCTTATGTTTGAGTTCTTAGTTCCTGGGTGAATTTTTCCCTTAGGAAAATTCTTATAGGTTGCATATGGAAATATGGTGAAGCATCACTCCATGTCCAATAACCAATTTTTTTCCTTAAGGCCACTTCCCTTACCATCAAAAAATGGTGGTTTGGATAGATGTAGAGACTTCATAATATCAAACCTAATGGAATTTTTACTGTTGTAGTCCTTACCACCCTAAGAGTACCCTCTGCGACCTGGTGGAGTAAGAGAATGTTCATGTTTACATTCTTCCTCTCTGTGCTATGAATGATGGAAATCTCCATGATGAGATCCCTCTTCTCGATCATTATCCTATTGGTGCTCCTCAACACAAGGGACCAACTGAGCAAGAATCTCCTAAAGCACTAGAAACAATACCTCCATGCCATTTTGATTAGCATTATTATCCTATTCTCCCCCTCCTTTCTATCCCTCTTCCCATTTTTCTTCTCCATGATTACCACTATAGGTACCACCATGACCACCAAGTCTATATACAGGAGGCATCTATCTAGAAACAACAAGATAATGTCAGAACACGCAAATCACAAGCATAGGAGTCAAAACCATGAACTATCAAAAGATCAAAATAACAACCATAATATAATAATACACAATGAAAAACAAAACAATAGTGGAAGCATAACATAGAGATCCCAATGTTGCAACATGGGCTATGATACTAGATGTAATGCCCCACCTGGAGATCCTTGGAAACAAGGATAAATAAGCCAAGATAAATTTTTTTTAACACAAGTATGAATGCACTTAGCAATAACATACAAGGATCACAAAGATCATAATGGAAGACTATCCAAACATCCTGACACCAACAAATCTCTAAATGCCACTACTGACCAAAATGGCTAGGGTTACAAGTTGACAATCTATGTTGGCTTGTGAGGTTATGGACTGACAATCTATGTTGGCTCTCCATATTAACAACATCTCTCAATTGTATATGTTTAACCTGTCATCAGTTCATGTTGTTTCATTTTTTTAAATTCCATCACTGTCACATTTCAAGGTAGACATATTATTTCCATGGAGCTTTGTATTGAAATTCTATTTATTTCCCTTTCTTTTTTAGATAGCTATCCTCTTGACATTTTTTATGCTTTGTACAAAACTAAAAATTTCTTCATATTCATCCATAAGATCTATTGTAAATGTCTTATCTATGGCTAGTAGATGTGGAGATCTAAAAACTACATTTCTTCTATGATTTGTACTACACAAGTTCCATGCATAAACATACAATTTGAAGGATTTTCTTATTTTGTCAAGCTCTACAAGATCACTCCATTCAATTTTGTACATTTTTGGTCCATTCTGAAGCCATATAAATTCATATATATGTGCAGTTCCTCTATGTTGCCACTGATATATGTATCAATAATCTTTTGCATTAAGTATTTTTTCTATTACTTCTTTGCGAAAGATTGTACATCATTGATGTAGGTACAATGTTGTGATGTGTGGGTTGATGATTATATTTTTTAGTCATTTTTTGCTCATTTCTTTTTTTACATGACCATCATTATTAAAAAAGCACTATAGGCTAGGCCACTTTGTATCTCTTACACTCAATGTAAAAAACAAGGTTAGTGGATCTATTTGATTGATAATGTTTGTTAGCTCTATTCAACACTTGTTCCAATATGGTCTTGTGCCCCCAATAAAAGGTCCAAAGTGCATGAGTTCCTCGAAAAGTTGTGCATTTGGAAGATTCTTCAAGTGTGCTCATAGGTTTTTAATTGTGTTTGACATAATTTCCTCTACATTTATTTTGATGAATATGGTTGTAAGGCTCTGGTTGTGATGGCACATCATGATATTGTAGATAAAGTACCTAAATTGAGGATGTCTTCCAAATATTGATCATGATATTGCATCACATGCAATGGAAATTCATGTATTTTCACTTCTTTTAATCATGGTTTCATAGGTTGTGTAGATCTATTGGGGAAGAGGATAGGAAATTCCATATCAAGCAAGCCTTTCATGCTGTATTCATTTATTGGAGATAGATTCATTTCTGGGTAGTTGATTATATCCCCTCCAGTATCCTCCAAGTCTAATATTTTCTTGATAATATATAGCTCATGACGTCTCTTTTCCATTTTTGTTACAAATGATGAAGTACAAGACATTTTGTCTTCAATTGTCTCCTTGTCTCTTTCGATTTCACTACCAAGACTTTCCATTTCATTATCTACCTCAATACTTTGGAGAAGGCTTAGCTTGTTTGATCATCTGGTAGTTATTCTAGGTAATTATTGTCTACTATAACATTTTCATAGTATGGATCATTCTTGATCTTGTATAGTAATTATATCATCCTAAATTGGAAGCACTTTAATTTAATGAAGGTTTAGCACCTATTTAATACAAAATTATATCATTTATTTTTCCTCTATTTAAATAATTTATCTCATCTCATTGGACATTTTATTAATTTAGAATTAATATAAATGGGTTACACCTGTATTTTTCTTAAATATTGTGTACTCATTTATTAATTAAATTACATTCATATTTATTTATTTTTTTGATAGGTGATTGGTTGAAGCCTAGATTATTTATTATTCATTTATTATTATTGTTAAGATTAATTATTATTATGTGTTAATCTTGAGTAGATTCAAACCCCAGACCTCTCCGATGAGAGGTTTACAATTTATTGTTGTGTTGTAGTCTCTTGCCTTAAATTAATATTAATATTTGAAATTAGACCTTTCTAAAATAATATTTTATCTACCCTATAAATTAATATTATGTAACTCCTCTTATTTTATAAACTAGGGTAGACCTTTTATTAATTTAAATTAATAATCCTTAATTGACTCCCCTAAGAAATCTCATTTAACGTCCTAGTCTAAGATGGGTCCTATCTCATTTTAATGTTCAAGGTATTGGTTGTTGATATATGAGTGAAAAAATCATTTGATTAGAAAGGTTGTTGAAGAAGATTGTGTGTTTCAATCATTGTTCTGTCACTGATGTCAAACCTACTATATGCTAGTAAGACAGTTGCTTATATGTTTCAAGTACTATCACTTAGTTGATTGATGAGGAAGATTTGTTCAACAAGATGTAACAAAAGTACCTAGAGGAAATGTTGAGTTATGATTATGTAATGAAGTACAAGAATCAATTAAGACAGTTATAACATAATGTATTGATGATCTATTTGAGGTTACAAAATGATTGGCTACACTTAGAAAGTTCAAAAGAATAAAGTTAAACAAAGTTCATTTGCCAAGGTTGACCAAGTGGATAGTAGGTGTGGAGAAAAGTTAGTCCAAGCCAAGCTAAAAGTTAGTTGGAGCCAACTGAAAGAAAACTCTAGTGGATGTTGAGCAAGTTAGTAGATGACAAGTAATTTTCAGTTGATGCCAAGTACTAGTAAAATCCATTTGATGATGAATGATTTTATAGTTGATGTTGAGTAATGAGCATCAGAAGATTGATAATGCTGAGCTATTGCATTATGACAAAGATCAAAGATTCACCAGATAAAAGCTAACAAGTTTGTTTTCTTGGAACTTGTGAATTAGGAGGAAGATAAGATTGATGAGTTGGAACCGAATCTTATGTAAACTATTTTGAAGGTGAATTCAAATGGATTCTAAGAGAAGTTTCTAGAGAAGACAAGATATGGGGTAGATACATTGTATCCTACCTAATCCATCAAAAACCCTAATTTTGTTGATGGATAATGAGAGGGAAAATGTTCTAATTTCCTATATATAGGAATTTCTAGTCATGAAGCAAAGAGTTAGAGAGTTTTGATGCAAAAATTTAATAAGGAGAAGAAAATGGGTTTTGCTTCATCAAGTGACCCAAGTGAAGAAGTTTGCAATGACATACTAACCAAGAAGGTTTAAGAGGATGAATGCTTGAAGGGTGAACAAGCTGTCAGAGCTACAAATAATAGAAGCCAAGAAAAGTTGAGGACTGAACAAAGACTTGTAATCTGCAAGTAAGGTTGTAAGTTGTATCAGATCAAAGCTCTACTGTTACTTTCTAACAATTGTATCAGCCTAGAGTAAATCCTTTGGAGTAAGGTTGACTTAATAGTCATTGAAAAATCCTTTAATAGGGTGGCATTCCAAGTGAAGGGCCTAAGTCCTCTCACAAGGCTCACTTTTATTAGGGTGACTAAAATCCCTTAACTAGGTCACATTTAATGATGTGTATTGTAACCTTTAGCATGGTTGGCCTTTAACAAGGCATCACTTTAGAAGAGTGAAAAAGGAGTAGCATGTTATTGGTGGTTTTTCTTGAATTGGTTTTCCATGTTAAATCATTGTGTCAAATGTGCTAATGAATGTGTTGTGTTTCATACTTTAAATTTCTGCAAGTTGATTTGATGGTAAAATATAAGCTCTAGTTGATACACAATGAATGCATGCATAGGTATGGATGTTTTATGGGTTTACTGAATTGTGAAAATTTTTATTTTGTACATCTAGACCTTGAATAATTGATTCACCCCCAACCCCCCTCAAAATAATTCCAAGAATTGGTATTAGAGCCATCTTCTTAAGAAGGCTAGTTTTAAGGTACAAGAAGCACAAAGATCAAGATGTCAAAAAGAGAGGTACCCAAGCTCAATAGAGATAATTTTCCTACATGGAAAATTTTGATGAAGCTATATCTTGGAGGACTTGGAGATTATATACAATCTTTCATTTCAGTAGAGGATGTTGATCCAACAAGAACCCTACCTACTGAAGATATGAAGAAAAAGAAAGAACGTAACCAGGTGATGTTGGAGATTGCCTCTGCCCTAAGCTATGTTAAATTTGATGATATCAAAGACCTTAATAGTGCAAAGAAGATGTGGGATGCCCTAGAGACCATCTATGGAGGAGAAAAAAATGTTCAAAGAGCCAAGTTAGAAAGTCTCATAGGTAAGTTTGATGACATGAGAATGGAAGAAGGTGAGAATATTGCTCAATATGTTGCTAGAATACAAGAATTTGTTAGTGTAATAAAAAGGTTCTACTCATAAAATAGATGATGATACAGTATTAAGTAAAGTCTTGAGGACATTGTTGCCTATTTATGCCATTAGAGTTTCTGAAATCCAAGAGTTAAGATGTATACAAGGAAATGATTTAACCCTTGAAGGTCTGGTAGGAAGACTTGTTGCTTTTGAGCTATCTAATTTTGACAACTACAAACCAAAGAGTATTGAATCAACTTTCAAAGAATAATTATTATTGAAGGATTCTGAGGAGGTAAAGCAAAAGAAGAAGAAAAGAAAGATAAAGTATGCATCCGGTGATAATAACACAGATGAGGAATACATTGAAAAATTTGAAGCATAGCTGGCTAGGAGATTTTATAGAGGAAAAGTCAAGTTCAAAGTTAAGTTACCCATCATTTTTTTCAATTGCAATGAAGTTGGTCATATTTCTACAAGATGTACACAAAAGAAGAACTATAGAGAAGGAAATAAACACAAAAATAGAAGAGAAGATGATGGAAGAGACTTTAGAGACAAAGGCAAGAAATCATGCTACATTGCTGATGAACATGACTATAATGAAAATGATGATAAAGTGGTATATGTTGCAATAAAGGACGAATCTGATGAGGATGAGGCAACTACACTTATGACTTGTGTGAATAAGAATGAAAAATGGATCATTGACAATGGATGCTCACATCACATGGCTAGAGACAAAAGTAAGTTCATTACCTTAACTTGTTATGATAGAAATAATACAAGGTTTGGTAGTGATGCACAATTTTTGATAAAAGGAAAAGGGTCTATCAAACTCATAGAAAAGATTTCATGTGACAATGCTTATTATATTGAAGAATTGAATTATAACTTGTTAAGTGTGTTACAATTGAACAATTTGGGATGCAAAGTTGAGTTTGAAAATAAATTTGCCAAGATATAAAGCTTATTAATACATTTTAGGGGTATAAAATTAAAGATGTATAATGTTACTATATTATATATACATATTTGAGGTTGAAGTGAAGAATAAAAAACAAAATAGAAAAAGTATAGTTAAAGCCATGTTTACAAAAGGAATGATATGTGTTGATTAGTAGTGAAAGTATGAGATTAAGTTTGCATTGGACTATTTATTTTTAACCTTTTTTTTGTTTAATGTTAACAAACACATAATCAATTTCTTATGCTAGTAACATATGCACAAAGACAAACAAATAACAAAGCAGTCATGTTGATGGAGTTGATGCAATATGACTAATCCATAGTGGGCAGACAATATTGTAGCCTATGGTATAGATAGTGTTGATCTCCAACTTTGGTTGAGGGAATGATCACAATAAACACCACAAAATAGAAATACCTGATGATGCCCTAAATTAGAAAGCATCATTACCTACGAGGTACAACCACAATTTAGTTTCATGTGAAATTAAGGTGGGAAAAATCATTTGTTTGGTGAAATAAAACTATTAAAGAGAACTAAAATAAGGTAAGCATAATCCTTCAGATCATCCTATGGGAGAACTATTGTGGAAATAATGTATTCTCATGCACTAAATGTTGTAGGTTGGTAATAATATGAAACTTTGACATTGTTCACATGAAGGACAAGATCGATGGCCACTTGAAGAGGAGGGGAACCTTATGGCAGAAGCCACAGAAGAATCCTTGGTTATGGTAGGTTCTACTAAAGAAGTTGAGATTGTAAGATCATCGTCATTTGGAAAAATGATGTTTTCCACCCCTTGCTCTCTCATCTTAATGATGAATCATGTAGTGTGATTTAGAATGTTGATGGTAAGAAATTGAATACAATCTAATCTAGAAATCATACCAATAATTCAATGGATTGTGGAAATATGATATCTCTAAAATGATATTTGGTTTAGAAACTTCCCAAGTTAGGGGAGAAACATTGATCACAATCACTCCAATTAAGCATTTTAACCCATTTCAACCAAGGTGGACCATCAAAATAAGGGAAAAAACAAAAAAAGGTGATCCACCAATATAGAAAAAAAGTAGGGAAGTGGTCAAGTATTTAGTTTTGATGTAATAGAAAAAGAAGGGAGCAACACACAAGCGACATGTTCTAATGAAGTTGTTGATATTCACTCTAATAAAATTCATGTGGAAGAGATATATCTGATATCATGTGGTGGAATAAAAGTTTCAAAGAAGTTTTACAATAGATTAAATAACAAATTGGAAGTCATGCTAGGTACTCAATCAAAAGTTGCCCCTTGTGATGATGATCTATCCATTCCCTGACAAAACTTCAGGTGCATCCCCATTAATGAAATTTAAAAGAAAAAAAACAACACAATCATAAATTTTTTTAGAGTAGTGGTGAATGTGGGTCCAACATTATTTAGAAGGAATGATGAAACAAGAGTTTATAATTGTACCATACAACTACTAGACATGTCTGCAATTTCTATAGTTGTCACATTATGGGGACATTTAGCAAAAAATCAAGGAGAGCAACTAGAATAGACAATTGAAAGATAGGAGCCAATGACTCTTGTTGTTGGAGGTGGTCAAGTTATTGAGTATAATGGGAAAGTTGTGAGCACAACAGATGTAATGTCCCCATCTTTTTAGCATCTCAGTGGAGCTCTTAGCCTTTACATTCTCTGAAGGCTAAGTGGAGAAATAAGAAGAAATTAAATAAATTAATTTCTTATAAAGTCATTAAATAAATTAAAATTAAGAGGTGACTTTATATTTAATTAATTTAATTTTCTAAAAGCACAATTAATTATTGTATTGCAAGGGAGAAGCTTCTAAAGAGTGCATTTTCTAGAAATACAACTAATTATTGTATTGGAAAGGGGGAAGCTTCTAGAGAATGCAATTAAATAATATTTTATTTCCTTATATAAGGGTGAAGGAAAATAATAAATAGAGGTGAGAGCTTCATTGTTAATCTTTTGATGATTGTGAATTGCATTTGATATAAACTTGGGAGAAGAAACTAAGGTTTTTGATTTTTGTCAACTATTGGAGAATGTCAACCCTTCACTGTTGCAACCATTTTAGGTGGTGAAATATCCATTGAAATTGGTATTTAGGATAGCTTCAATTTAGGAGTCCTATTTGTACTTAAATTGGAGAATACATTTTCGCTACTACAGTATGCAAGAACGATGCCATGCTATAGTACTTATGCTTGATTCATCTCCATCCTTGGGCATTACTATTATCAGCTTCCTCTTGCAACTATTAGTAGTTAGCATTGTAATTTTTAGGCATATGATTTTTCTATGATAATTCAAAATCAGATTTTGCCATTATTGTAGTCATTATTGTAAGCCCATTTGTCTTGGCAATCTCAAAGCAACATTGTACATGAGAATGAATTCAATAAAGGAGATACATGTTGCATACCATTTGTTTCATAAAATGTCCATCTAATAGCATATATGATCAATGTAATAGTTGTATGTCAATTGTTTGTCAAAATGTTAGTTGGTTGTAGGTATGCATTCCATATCTAGTTTCCATGTATATGCATTGAAAGTACCAAAAGAATTGAACTTGCATATTAGTTCATTCTAAGAGGCATTGTAATATCATTTACAATTTTTTTAGCATTAAAAGGCAACATACAAGTGTTTGACCCTATTCCTTGAGCTAAAAATTAGTCAATTTGGGCAAGGGATATTACAACAAACAGTACTACACTAACAATATACCGAGACATAGATAAGGGAAAAAAAGTCTTGGTTTGCAGAACATGATTCTAGTTTACTAGGTCCTTCAAAGGGACTTGCTTTAATAGCTATTGATGAAGGAAGAATGACAAATTGTAAACAATTGAGCAAAAATATAGAATTCAAATAAACTCATCCAACGCATGGTGAAGGCAATGATATTATACATAAAAATAAAAGGATTATCCTATCTAACATGCCCCATTTAGATGGGTGGGAAATGATGAAAGAAAGGTTTAGTAAAAGACAAAGATTGAAATCTATTTTTCCCAAAGTGTGAAATTTCTATAATTTTAATTATAAATATATGCTACAAATAAAATAATAGGACCATACATACTTATTATAGGTCATAGAATTTGATGGGGGGAAACAAAGCTTATGGGAATGCTTGCAAAGGAGCTATACTCCTTACAATATTTTGAAGAGGTACTTATAGATACTAGAAATTTGATAACATAAATACTAAAGAAGGAATATGTTTTCACCATGACATTCAAGAAAGAGATACACAATGATGAAAAAATGGTGAAGGAAATAATCACATGGGTTGAACCAATAGACTCACTTATTCAAAATACTACTCTAAAAAGTGAGATCAAATAGATAGGAAGCAACAACAATATTGGAGCATAGATAATGAACAAACCAATGCATAAAAAAATGTAAAATTAAATTTATACAATATATACTACAAAGATGAAATGGGAGTTTTGTATATTGAATTTTGTCGTCATTCACATTAATGTAACACATCTTTTGTACGCATAAAATATCTAGTATGTTTTCCTAGAAAAAATAAAAGAAAATATGATCAAGCACATATATACCATAGGCATACACAACCATTTATCCTCATGATTAGTGTCAATGTTATAAATGCTAGCAATGTAATGTAGCGTCTTATATGGTTGAATTGGATTTGTCTCCAAAATTATTTATGAAGTAGTACTTAAAGTGGAAATAGAAAATTTGGTTTTCATTTTTTAAAAAAAAAAATCTTGTTGAAATGAAACTTTTCCAAACAACTTTGAATACATTCCAGCAAAAATCTAAAATACTACTTCTACCAATTGAATTTTTTGGCATTAACTATGTGTCTAGATTTTCTGTCAAGTATATTTTGAGTCTCATAATTTAAATATTACATATAGGAATTGACATATGGAGATGCATTTCAAATTTTCTTGCACAACTCTAATCAATCTTAATTATTTCCTTCAAAATACATGTTTGTATATGTATAAAAAACCTTTGACAAGACAATATGATTGACTACCTTTTTTCCTCAATAAAAAATTATTTTCTAATGTTTATAGGATCTATAGCATGGATTGAAACATCACAAATATAAAAGATGAGCAATTTGGAACATGAATTTCCACTACAAGAGAGTTTTCAAAAAAGTAGAGAAGATAATGCACATCACAAAGAAAATATAACTACACATAGATGTAATAAAAGGAAATGCCAAGAGAAAGATGGAATAGATCAAATATAGGCACAAATGTTAAAAAATTGTAAAGATAATCGAAGATATCATGCTTGACATAGACACACAAATGCCCAACAACAATCAAGGATGGAACAACCTACATGTGAATACCAACTAGCACCATAAGATGAGTAGATTTTAAAAGAAATACAGGATGCCAAAAATAAAATTACTATAATACAACAACACACCAATTTTAAAATATTATTGATGTACTATCCAAATTAAAGGTTTTCTTTACATGATAGGTACCCAAGAACGTTTCTCCAAATATCAAAGCTTCTCACTACTTGCAAGATATGTTATAATGAAAAAGGCAACCATCAATTTTCATCTTTGAACAACATAAACCCAAGTGAACAACCTTTTGTGCTACAAAGACTAACACAAGTGGAAGAAATTCTCATTGCATGAGTGGACCCTATAGTCCAAGTAACACATAGTTGTAAAGGTCAGTACAAATATAAAGGGCATATAATCAACTTTGAACATGACATAGAGACTATCACAAAGGTACTCACACGTAGAGTGCAAGAATTAGATGTGCTCATAGTTTGAATGATGCATACAAAAGGTGAGTTTTATGATTGTTATGTGAGAAGAAGCCATGTTAGAGAGCCATTACTATATAGGGAGAAATGTGAATCAAGGATATAAAACCCTACGCTCATCACAAATCTCGCTTACATAAGTCAAAGAGGGAGTCAAGGAGGTTGATCCTTTTAATCCCAATTCTATGGTGATTATATCTAGGAAGACTAGTGCCAACCAAGTGATAAAGGGGAACTAATAAAAAAAAAGGTTTGATGGCTATAGAATTGGATAAAGGATAAAAATATTCTTGAAACCCTAATTTAGAAAGAGCTATGTAGAGGAGCTAAGTAGATGTGTAGAACTGAACAATGATAAAGTATATTGAAATGAAAGAAGGGAAAAATATATACCTTGTGAAAAATGTGAAGAATGGGCTATCAAATGACCTTTGAAAAGGTTGATTCTTGCTATTAATATGGAAACTATGTTCTAGAGAAAAGCCATAAATTGTTTGATGAGATATCAAGGGAGACCTTCTCAAATTAGGGGCAAAATTTGACCCTGATTAGTCCATCAAGAGTGAGAATTTTACCCTAATGAGATCTTTAGGGGTGAAAATTTTAAGGGAAAGATTGATCATCAGGGGCAAAATTTATCCCTAATGATAGTGTCTAATGATCATTTTGATTTCACAATTCTAGGGAATGTCGAAAAGGGTACTCAAATTTGAAACCTATTTGTCAATATGAGATCTATAACTTGTAAAAGAAAAGGGATTTTGTTTTTGATGGGGGCTTTACCTTCATCAAACCATAGTTTATGAATTAACCATTAATTGAAATAATTTAAATAACATGTACAGTAAATGTATGAATTCATCTTATGATAGTTTGATCTCTCAAATCACATGTAGTTTTCTTACTTCACGAATTGATTTGGATGAAGAAGATGAAGATGAATGGATTTAGAAGATGCAACAAAGGATCTTGAATAGATGGAAGGAGATCTTGAAGATGGCTCCCACAATTTCTTGAATGCATGATCTTTAATGGAGGAATAGCTTGAAGAATGCTTGAAGACTTCAATACTTGAGTGCTTGATTTTATGAATGAATTATATGATATGATGTAAAAATGAAATGGGAAGGTTCACTTTCACAAAGATCTCAAAGTAACCAATGTTGGAATTCTTTTAGAATAACTTGGGATCAGACCGGGGGGGCAGGCAATGAATTAGTTATTCAAGGTCCAGATGTACAAATAAAACTTTTCACAATTTAGTGAACCCATCAAACCTTCATACCTATGCATGCATTCATTATGTATAAACTAAAGCTTATATGTTACTGTCAAATCAACTTGTAGAAATGTAAAGCATAAAATACAACACATTCATCAATACATTTGACACAATGATTTAATGTGGAAACCCAATTTGGAAAAAACCACCAATAACATGCTACTCCTTTTTCACTCTTTTGAATTGATGCCCTGTTAAAAGTTTCAATACACAGTATTAAATGTGACCTAGTTAAGGGATTTTAGTCACCCTACTAAAAGTGAGCCTTGTTAGAGGACTTTAGGCCATTCACTTGGAATGCCACCCTATTAAATGATTTTCCAATGATTGTTAAGTCAATCTTACTCCAAAGGATTTACTTTAGGCTGATACAATTATTATAAAGTAACAGTAGAGCTTTAATCTGATACAACTTACAACCTTACTTACAGATTATTGATCTTTGTTTAGTCCTCAACTCTACTTGGCTTCCAATCTTTGTAGCTCTAACAGCTTGTTCACCCTTCAAGCATTCATCCTCTTAAGCATTCTTGGTTAGTACACCATTGAAAACTTCTTCATGTGGGTCACTTGATGAAGCAAAAACCCTTTTCTTTTCCTTATCAGATTTTTGCATCAAAATTCTCTAACTCTTTGCTTCATGATTAGACATTCCTATGTATAGGAAAGTAGAACATTTTTTCATTCATTATCCATCATCAAAATTAGGGTTTTTGATGGATTAGGTAGGATATAATGTATCTACCCCATATCTTGTCTTCTCTAGAAACTTCTCTTAGAATCCATTTTAATTTGCCTTCAAAATGGTTTGCATAAGATTTTGTGCCACCATCTCATCAATCTTATCTTCCTTATAATTCACAAGTTCCAAGAAAACAAACTTGTCATCTTTTATTTGGTGAATCTTCGATCTTTGTCATAATGCAGCAGCTCGATATTATCAATCTTCTAATGCTCAGCACATACTGTGTTACTTGACATCAACCATAAAATCACTCAGTATCAACTGGATTTTATTGGTGCTTGAGATCAACTAAAAATTACTCGGCATCTACTAACTTTCTCGACATCCACTAGAATTTTCTTTCACTCGTTTCCAACTAACTTTGAGCTTGGCTTTAACTAACTTTGCTTAGCACCTACAATCCACTTGGTCAAGCTTGGCAAATGAACTTTGTTTAACTTTATTATTTTGAACTTTCTAAGTGTAGCCAATCATTTTGTAACCTCAAATAGATCATCAATGCATTATGTTATCACTATCTTAACTAATTCTTGTACTTCATTACATAATCATAACTCAACCTTTCCTCTAGGTACTTTTGTTACATCTTGTTGATCAAATCCTCCTCATCAATTAACTAAGTGGTAGTACTTGAAGCATATAAGAAATTATCTTACCAACATATAGCAAGTTTGACATTAGTGACAAAATAATGATTGAAACACATAGTCTTCTTTAGAAATATTTCTAATCAAATGATCTTTTTAATTACATATCAATAGTCAATACCTCAAACTTATAAATGATATAGACCCAACTTAGAGTAGAACATTAAATGAGATTTCTTAAGGGATTCAATTAATGAATAAAAATTCTACCCCAGTTTATAAAATAAGAGGAGTCAAATAATATTAATTTATAGGGGAGATAAAATATTATTTTAGAAAGGACAAAAAAATGATTGAAACATACAGTCTTCTTCATCAATATTTCTAATCAAATGATCTTTTCAATTAGATATCAACTATCTCCCTCTTTTGCATTGATGGAAAACCAAACTGATTAACCAAGTCAAAAAATGATGAACATCTTGTTCTATCAAACTAACTAGGATAAAACAATAAGACAATACCAAAAAGAAAAATTGTATTTGAAAATTCTCCCTCTATTAGTGATTTTCATCTTTTGATTAGGTTACAAAATATAACTCCCTCTGAGTTACTTCTATATCTTTTCTCTTTCATACTGAATTAATCAGCAGAATATCTCCCTCTTTTGTTCTAATCCTTGCTTTGATTTCTTTTTGCTTTCTCCCTCTTTTTTTTAATCTTTAGATCTTCTGATGATGTGTACTCTCCATTGTTCCTCATGCACTTGATCAATTTAATGTACTTTCTCCTCTTTGAAAACAATGCCAAGGATATATACTCAATACTTGGCATCTTTAATATATGTAGTTATAAGCTTTTGCAAGTTATTCAATGTTCTCCCTTTGTCACCTTTCTTATGACTGATTTGTAATTCTAGTTTTGCAATTATTTGAGGAAATTCCTAAAGTAAGATCCACAGCATCAATTTTTATGAAATGAATGTCAACCTATTTGACGTAGGGCACTTCCTCTTTCTTTTACATAGCCTTTGATAGGGGTATCACCCCTAGTTTACCTCTTAGATACTCATAAGAATCCTTAGGTAATGCTTTTCTGAAGATATCATCAATTTTCTCCTTTGTGTTAATATATTCTATCTTCACCTCTCTATCTTGAACCAATTCCCTTACATAATGATACCTGATTGCAATGTGCTTCGTCTTTGTATGCATCATAGGATATTTTGATATGTTGATAGCACTTGTATTATCACAATAAAGTATCACTGGTTCTTTGTTTTCTTCCTTCATTCCCTTAAGTAGTTGTTTGATTGATATAATATTTGTGTAGTTAATAGTAGCAAAAACATACTCTGCTTCAACATTGTGCCACATCTCTCTCAGAAATTTTATCAAGAATATTGTGTGCTTTGGTTTCCATACTTGACATTTTTAAACCATACTTCTTGCATTGTGTTTTCTAATACTTAAGCCTTCAATTGCACAAAGAGTTTTTAGAATGTTGCTAAATAGACCCTTGGACTATGGACATTATGAACTCCATCAATTCATTCAGGCTTTGATGCATGTTGAAGAACTTATTTATGAAAGCTAGTTTCTTGTCAAATGGATGATGCATGATATCTCCTTCATAGTATTGAAGCATTTTTTCAACCAGTTCACATGTATGGGATTGCCTTTCATGTCAAATTCCAAAGAAGAGCTTGCATCTTGATTTGGGAAAGCCTTCCTTTTGTTGCATCTCGCCAATCTTGTAATCTTTCCCCCATGTACCTCAAAACAATGTCTCTTCCAAACACAAGTGGATTGCCAGACTTCACAATGAAAAATATTAGGCATTTCTATCATTTTTCTACTTAAATATAAATTCTAAACCAATAAATAGTAGCCTTTGCTTATCTAGGTTGAGATCTCATATAGTAGATAACTAACATTGAAGGTACTCAAATCGGCTATGTTTGGTCTAGAGTTTCTGGGCAATTTGCAGACAATGCTAAGCCAATGTTCTCAAACATATTCAATGTGTTTGTTTAGGCATGTTCTTTGGTCAAATTAGCTAATAAAATATTCTATCAACCTACCACATCATGCTTTCTCTTCAACATAGGTAGAGACCTACAAATTTCATTGTTTCATGCTTCCATACTTTGGTATGCATGAGAAATGAGATGCTCAATTTTGTATGAATATCTCCTTGCTTGCATATACATGAGTTTTCATTATCACTGATCATGAGCCATTCACATACACAATCCTTCACTAGGTTAAGAATTGTCTTAGAAATGCATATTTTGGACTTGAACATTAACCTCTTTTTAAAAGGTTAATGGTTAATGATTTGGTTTGGAGTATGTGTTTTGACCCCCAAACCTTAACCTTTAAAAAGGTTAATTTTGCAAACTTATCTTAACCTTTTGATGGAGAGGTTAATGGTTAAGCTATCAAAGTGAAATAGATGTTTTGACAATTAATCTTAGCCTTTTTAGAGGTTAATGATTAATGATCAAGTTGAAAATATCTATTTTAATTCCTTCCATTAACCTATGAGAACTTTTGACTCAAGGACCAAATTTTAAAAATTTGAAGTTCTGGATAGAGCTGAGATTAGCCAGAGGATTTGAACGAAAAAATTTCTCAAAAACTCTAAGGGAAAGTGACCATTTTAATGCTTAAACTTGAGGCTTATTCCAAAAATAACCATAGCTCAAAAAAGCAAGGTTTGTGGCAATTTGATATCTAGGCAACATTCCTTAACAAAGAAAATAAAAAAACTATCATTGCTAATAGTAGAGAAATTGGATTTGTTCTTGCAAAAAAAAGAAGATTTCCTAAAATTTGAAAACAAAAGAATGAATATGAACTATCACATGTAGAGAAGATAATATTTATAAATGAATTGTTATGAATAAGAAGATATGTTGGAATATATTTATGTTGAAATATTTATTTCTAATTGTAATATTTGTTTAGAAATAAAAATAAGATAGAGAATTTTACCTATTACTAATTTTGTGAATTACATTAGAATGTTGTACGGTGCTTTATATAAATGTCATGAATTTTTACATGATCTTTCATAAATGTCCTATAGAGATGACATGTGATCTATGAATGTGATGCTCATGGTTGAGGAATCATTAGATAGTGTCAATCACTAAACTTTGGAAGAATTCTGATTGAAGTTTTCATTTGATAAAAAATAATTCAAATCTCACAAACTGTTTCATGGAATGGCTCAGATAGGACATTTCTTAGCACAAATTTGTTTTTTGGGTGGACACTGTGATTAATTAATCATTTGATAGATTTGGTCTCTAGATTGTGAAAGAGCAGAGTGGAACAAATAAGAATTGGCATGAGATGTCCTAGCAAGTTGTCTCCTTGATAGCTCCATTTAGCCAACATGTGAGAACCAAGTATATCGTAGGAATCCCTACCTCATAAAGGTACATGAGGAAGAAAGCCATACTCAAGGGCCCATCCCAAGATGAAAAATTTGTATAATATGGAGAGAAGATGGATGAAATACATGATAAAATGAACAACAAATCTTGATATCTCCAATTAATCAAATGAGATAGAATACTAGGCTACCATGAAATGCATATGTTTGTGGGCTTGAGAAATTGAAACAAATATGAATGGTTCAATAAGAGTGTCAAAGTGGGTGGTTTCAATATAGTGTACAAACATAACATAGTTGTAGCTCAAATGTTGCCTTTCTCATGTATAGCATTGATCAAGCATCAAAATGCATTCAAGACTTTCATATAAATCTGTTGATCATAATAAGGATAATTAAGACATATGACTTGTTTATCTTGGAGATCTTCTCTCTGATATCTAATAAATTAATGAAGCACATTTGCATAATCTTTAACTAAGCATTTTGAATGATATAGATACGGGCATGTAATGGGGAATATTAAAATTGCAAACAAAAGAACAAGCTCAATTTGACACTTCTCCAACAGTTTGAGGAAAAGGGATTATTGATGAAAGAAAGGATGTTCATGAATATAATCCAAAACAAAGTGAGGGGAAAATTAGTATTGAGAAAGTAAGGAGAAGATTTAATGGCTACCATCAAAGATCAATCATTCACATGCTTTTCAAAATGTTGAGTTTTAAGTCACATTGGTTAATTTTGTCAAGGTTAATTAAACCCTCCCAAAACATGTGATTAGGAGGTGGTTATTAATTACAAAGAGGTAGTGTTAACCTCAATGTCTATATAAGGGTTTATTTGACTTTGTAAAGGGGAATTTTTTGGATTTTAGAAAAAAGGAGCACTATGCTAAAATTTTGATTAGAAGATGATATTTGGAAAGTATGTACAAATTTTTTCTTTGTAATAAGAAGTTCTTAGGTTCAGTGAGTTTTCTCATGGTATTGTGTAGATGTTTATAAATCTTCAAATCAGCATTGTGCTAGTAATAGTTCTCAAGTGTAGATTTTGATTGTTGTTATTAGAAGTTTTAAGTTACTCCATGAAAACTTTGAATTCATGTGGTGTATTCATCATTAATGGATTTCTATTTATCTTTTAAATTTTTATTTCATCTTTATTCAAAAAAAATCAAAATTATATGATACGAGGGAGCTGCCCCTCTAAATGCAAACGAATGCCACATATCAAGGGCCTATCCAACTGTTGCGAACAATTTGCCACATACATTCCATTGGGCCATTTTCAAGTGAAAAATTTGTTTACCAACAAGGCATAAATGTTTACATCAAATATCAACATACAAGACACCGTGTGCATTCTTTTCTTTGCAAGTACACTACCAATTTCTCTACTATCAACAATGGAAAATTTTATTTATATTTGTTAGTATGTAAATATTTACATTGGATATCTTTATCCAAGACACCATATACATTCTAATTATTATCAAGTTTTGTAATATTTCTTTCTACATCATTGATACAAGAAAAAATATACCTTACATTACACATGTCATACGTTATACATATTTGTATGCTACCCAAAATTGTTAGCTGCCAAGCATGCTAATTCCTAGTTATAAAAAAGAGATTACTTCTCTTATCGATCTATTTTAATACCATTTTCCAAACATCTGCTAAGAATTGATGGAACATATGTTTCAATATTGAGGCACCCCCGATTCCATAGTACTGGTCATATTTTATTTCTTGATGTAAGTTGTAGCATGTATCAATCACCACGCTTATCATGCATTCTTGTTGGGTCGCTTCCTCTACCTTCTCTATCACACAATTCTGAACATTTTGTAAATTTTGGCTCATTGAACTAATTTCCTCTATTATTTCAAGATTTTTTGAAGTGATTTTCTTTACAAGGCTTTTTGGATAATGTGGACATGTTAATTCATTGAGGAAGAGCCATTTGATATTGTCCCATTTACATGTGTTTTACGTGGGGGCATTTATGTCTCTATTGTATCACTTTAGATGTCTATGATTTTCCTTGATGTGCCTCTATTTGCCATGGCTTAAGCTTGTAATGCTAATTCTACATTCAAATAACTTGCAATTACCCTTTCCTATTATTATTTTACATGAAATATTCATTCTTATAATGTAGATGCAAATTTTTTATAGAAATTTGTGGTGATTTAATATTTCACTTATTCATTTTACCTTGATGGGTAATCTAGAGATCTCTTCAATTTAAATAAAAAATTATAATGTTAAATACTATGATGACACTAAAAATGAGAGCAAAGAGATAATGGAATTAAAAAATAATACAACTAAGTCAACAAATCACATAATATTCCTAAGGTAAATTATCAAAACATGTTGTGCCAAAATTGAGGAAACTTTCAAAATTTCTTGTGACAAAAAATGACCATTCCTTAGAATCATTAAAATCTACTTCTTATATTGACTAAAATATATTTAAAAACTTGTAATCTTTCAACTATTTTTTCTTTCAAACTTGTGTGTTGCTCATTTTTAAATTTATTTCTTTGGAAAAAGAGGTGAAAAAAATTACTTCCAACTAAAATAACAATTTATTCAATTAAATTCTAAATTGAAATTTATACAATGAAATATTACAATGTTGTTCAATTTTTTAATGAACATTTATTTTAAATTTTAAATTTAGAGTGAAAATTTTAAAAATATAACATATTAAGTACTTCATTTAGATAATTTTTAAGGTGAAAGTAGCTAAGGCTATTATAATTATATATAAAATAATAAAACCTAGTTCAAAGGCTCCACAAGGAAAGAACTAGGAAGAAAACCCTACATCTTAGCCCCATTACAATAATTACATTGATTTATAATTCTCAAAGCAAGAGCATATAACCTAGTACAAATATTCTGCAAAGCATAACTTGGAAAGACTCCTCATAGAAGCTAGCATTTGATGATGCCTGGTACAATAGTTGATCTCACAATCACACTTAAGGGGAGTAATTTTCTCCTCTAATTATGTCATTTAATTCCCCATTAATACTATTACAATCTACCGCTACAAGCAGTTCAATGTTTATTGAATCACATCCCATATTCAAGAGGCAATTAGCCACATGATTACTTTCCTAATAGGTATAGAAAATGAAACAACTTTTAAATTCATCTAGAAGTCACTAAATCTAATTAAAAATATATCCCAAACTCCTATTAGATAACTTTTTGTTAATGCATGCTTGTATCACTATAACTGAGTCACCTTCCACATGGATGTATTCAAATCCTAATAATTTGGCAAGAACTAACCCTTGAAGTAAAGTTGATGCTTAACCAATATTGTTTGTCCTAGGCAGAATATCAGAAGATTTCATAGCAATTGGATGCCCAAATTCATTTCTCAAACACACCCCAATTCTTGACTTTGATTCCCCTAAGAAGCCCCATCAAAACTAATTTTGATAACACCACGATCTAGAGGAAGCCACTTGACCTTATGCCTATCCACTTTCTTGGAGGAGTTGTTCATATTAAAAAAGGATGGTAAGGTCCTCAAAAAAGGGGGCCACAGAAAGTTGTACTGTTTATTCCAAAAAAACATAACATAGTACAAAGTGTGGCCCCCCTAAAATTTTAACTTTTTTTTTGAAATTCTTTAATCACTCCAGTCAAAAGTTACCTAACACTATGTAGTTTATCCCATATTTTTTGGGTAATTTTATAATGTGTATTTTTTTTAATGAACTTTTTAATTAGACCCATCCCAAAAACGTGAAATATCTGTGTGCTCCCCCTAGAAATGATTGAAAACTAATCTAAAATCAAAACTTCTTTTTTTCAAAGTTTGTAGAATGGAGTCTAGTTTCTAAAAAACTAAGTTGTTACAAAATTTGATGAATGAGCTAAATTCTACAGCCCAATTAGTACATGGTGGTTTTTGACAAAAAATGAACATACATTCAAAAGAAATTATACATGAAAGACTTAAAATAGTTCAAATTAAAAATAAATTATATGTTTAGATAGCTAACACAGAGACCTATAATGTTGTGTAACCTGATCTTATCGATACCCAACCATGAGGAATCTTGAAAGGGAGCACATAAGAAAAATCAATCATTTTTTGTATGTTTGTTGGAAAACACGTCTCAGACCTGTTTATAAACTCCAAACCTTTGGGTTGGATCTCCAAGCAAAAACCAAGCCTTAGGCTTGGTTTTAATGCAAAGCTTTGAATAGTGCGTGCGCCCTATAGCATGCATGTGCTATTAAAATGCTATTGAATTCGAGGTAGTTCGCACGCGCTATAGTGCGCATGCACTATTGAGACCTAAATTGCAAACCAAAACCAAGAGAGAGCTAGGGGGGGTGGGGAAAGGGAATGGCTATTTGTGTGTGTGAGAGAGATAGAGAGAAAGTAGGGGATGGGAGAGGGGAGAGAGGAAGTGAGAAAGAGTAGGGGTGGCAGAGAGAGTATAGGATGGGAGATAGAGGAAATGTGAGAGAGTAGGGGTGGCAAAGAAAGTACAAGATGCAAGAGAG
This sequence comes from Cupressus sempervirens, assembly GCA_028749045.1. Classification (NCBI taxonomy): domain Eukaryota; kingdom Viridiplantae; phylum Streptophyta; class Pinopsida; order Cupressales; family Cupressaceae; genus Cupressus; species Cupressus sempervirens. The sequence goes on from CM053789.1 coordinate 795,874,912, forward strand.
AGGAAGTGTGAGAGAGAGTATAGAGGTGGCAAAGAGAGAGTACGAGATGGGGGAGAGAGATTGAAAGTAGGGGATGGGAGAGAGAGGAAGTGTGAGAGAGAGTACAAGTTGGGAGAGAGAGAGTAGGTGGTGGGAGACAGAGTGGGAGAGGAAGAGTGAGAGAGAGGAGGATGGGAGTGCATGTGTGTGAAAGAGAGAGAGTAGGGAATGGGAGAGGGGGAAGATAGAGTAGCTTGAGAGAGAGTAGGGGATGGAAGAGAGAGTAGGAGATGGGAGAGGGAGAGAGAGAGGGGGGATGGAAATGTGTGTAAGAGAGAAAGAGAGAGAGTGTGAAAATGTGAGAGAGGGTAGGGGGTAGCAGAGAGAGAGTAGAGAGGGAGAGAGTGAGAGAGAGAGAGAGAGAGAGAGAGAGAGTGAGAGAGAGTGAGAGTAGGCAGTGGGAGAGGGAGAGCAAGTGAGAGAAAAAGTAGAGGATGGGAGAGGAGAGAGGGGGATGGGTGTGTGTGAAAGAGAGAGAGTAGGGAATGAGAGAGGGGAGAGAGAGATAGAGAGAGCAGGGGATGGGATAGAAAGAGAGTAGGCAATGGCAGAGGGAGTGGGAGAGGGAGAGAGAGGGTGGATGGAAGAGAAAGAGATTAGGCAATGGTAGAGGGAGTGGGAGAGGGAGAGAGAGAGGGGGGATGGAAGTGTGTGTAAGAGAGAAAGTAAGGGATGGGAGAGAGTGTGAGAGAGAGTAGGGGTGGCAAAGAGAGAGAGTGAGAGTAGGGGATGGGAGAGAGAGGGAGAGAGAGAGAGAGAGAGAGATAGTAGGCGATGGGAGAGGGAGTGGGAGGGAGAGATAGAGTTGGGGATGGGAGAGAGTAGGCAATGGGAGAGGGAGTGAGAGAGAGAGAGGGGGGGGGAATGGGAATGTGTATAAGAGAGATAGAGTAGGGGATGGGAGAGAGTGTGAGAGTTTGAGAGAGAGTAGGGGGTGGTAGAGAGAGCTTGTACAGGATGGGGGTGAGAGAGAGAGAGAGAGAGAGAGAGAGAGAGAGACAGAGAGAGAGAGAGTAGGGGATGGGAGAGAGTGTGAGAGAGAGTAGGGGATGGAAGAAAGAGAGTGAGAGTAGGGGATGGGAGAGAGAAAGTAAAGAGGGAAAGAGAGTACTTTAGAGAGAGAGATAGTAGGTGGTGCAAGAGGGAGTGGGAGAGGGAGAGAGAGGGGGGATGGGAGTGTGTGTGCAAATCTAGAGAGTAGGGGATGGGAGAGGAGAGAGAGAAGGGGGGATGGGAGTGTGTGTCTATGAAAGAGAGAGAGTAGGGGATGGGAGAGGGGAGAGAGAGAGTAGGGGATGGGGGAGAGAAAGTAGGCAGTGGGAGAGGGAGTGGGAGAGGGATATAGAGAGGGGGGAATGGGAATGTGTGTAAGAGACACAGAGTAGGGGATGGGAGAGAGTGTGAGAGTGTGAGAGAGAGTAGGTGGTGGCAGAGAGAGCTCGTACGGGATGGGAGAGGGAGAGTGAGATTAGGGGATGAGAGTGTGAGAGAGAGTAGGGGATGGGAGAGAGAGAGAGTGAGAGTAAGGGATGGGATGGCAGAGAGAGAGAGAGAGTAGAGAGGGAGAGAGAGAACTTGAGAGAGAGAGAGAGATCTAGTAGGCAGTAGGAGAGGGAGAGGGAGAGAGATACAGGGGATGGGAGTGTGCATGATAGATGTAAAGAGTAGGGGATGGGAGAGAAGAGAGTTGGGGGATAAGAGTGTGTGTGTGTCTGTGAAAGAGAGAGAGTAGGGGATGGGTGTAATCTCCCCATTTTAGCAGTTGACCAAGTTTGTGTGCGTTAGCCTTGTTCTACATGGTCTCGAGGGCTAACGAAGTGTTTAATGGGATTATTGTATCGGATGATTATGATTTGCATTAGATAAGAGCTTGGATGTGTGAATAACACTCCTTTTTTGGCAATAGAGGATGTTCATTCTCTATTGTAACATTCTAGACGTCATTCCCTTAGGATTTGGCCTTTGGAATACATCTCTTTGTACTTGATTGCAGCATTTTTAGAATTAATATAATTTCAGCAATTGATTCAGCTTTTTGGCATTCTTGGGTGTCCATTACAGTGGTATCAGAGCTTGCTTACAAAGTGTTTCACGAAGTTATAACCAGTAGGTGCCTATTACAGTGGTATCAGAGCTATAAGTCCTGCCACCCTATGGAGATCATATTGATAGCTAGATAAAGATGTATATTAGTTCAGATCAAGATGTGATGTTCAGACAGTTATCGGGTTACTAAATTACAGGCTTATGACTTTGACATAGATTTTTTCAAAGGTAAGAAAAATGTGGTGGCTGATGCCTTATCTCGGAGACCTCACTTATGTGCTTTGGCAGAGATTTCAAGAGATTGGAGAGATCAGATTATAGCAGAGTATGTCAGAGATGCTTGGGCTTTTTGATTGATTTCAGGTACCATACAGGATGATCGCTATGAGGTGATAGATGGATTGATCAGAGTTTAGGACAAGGTTTATTTGATTCCGTCATCACATTTGAGAGAGGTGATACTAAAGGCATTTCATATTGCACCCACAGCTGGACATCTGGGGGTCTTCAAGACCTACAGGCAGATCCAAGAGTGGTTTTCATGGAAAGGGCTCAAGGATGATGTTCAGAGGTATGTCAGGGAGTGTGTGGTTTGTCAATAGAATAAGGGAGAGCACACATTTCCTGCATGCTTATTACAGCCCTTGCCCATTCCTGATAGGAAATGGGAAATTATTTCGATGGACTTCATCACTGGTTTACCACGAGTGCAAGGAAGGGATTGTATCTATGTGGTGGTGGACCGCTTGACGAAGTTTGCTCACTTCTTTGCTATTCTGTCCACTTACATAGCAGCATAGGTGGCAGATCTTTTCTTTAGAGAGATATTCAGGTTACATGGGCTGCCCAAATTCATTGTCAGCGACTGGGATAGTAAGTTTATGAGTGTTTTTTGGCAAGAGTTGTTTAGGTTGTGTGGTACAGATCTTACACCTAGCACTAGTTATCATCCACAAACAGATGGGCAAACAAAGATTGTGAATAAATGGGCAGAAGGATATTTGAGGAACTATGTAACTACACAACAAAAGGCTTGGATCAGATGGTTGCATATGGGAGAGTATTGTTATAACACCACTTATCATATGTCCATCAAGATGACTCCTTTCATGGCACTCTATGGTTATGAAGCACCTAGCTTCATGGATTTAGTTTTGGGGGACAGTAGAGTGCCCAAAGCCAAAAACTTATTGCAGGATAGTCAGGACATCCTGAAAGTGCTCAAAGAGAATATACAACAGGCCTAGAATCAATAGAAATTGTATGCTGATCAACACCGAATAGAGCGTAGCTTCGAGGTAGGGGATATGGTTTACTTGAGGCTACAACCATATAGACAGTCATCGCTCAAGAAGAGTGGAGCTGAAAAGTTGAAACCTATATTTTATGGTCCCTACAGGGTGATTTGCAAAGTGGGCAAAGTCGCCTATGAGCTTGAGCTTCCAGAGGGCAATCGAGTGCACAATGTGTTTCATGTGTCTAGGCTTAAGAAAGCCATTGGTTAGAGTGTAGTGCCTTCTGCAGATCTACCCCCTTTGGATGAGGAGGGGAAGCTTGTGTTAGTACTTGAGGCTATTCTAGACACCAGAGAGAGGAAGCTTAGAAAGAAGATAGTGAAGGAGTATTTGGTCAGATGGAAAGACCTGTCGGAGGAAGATTCTACATGGGAGAGTGAGCAGGTTATTCAGCAGGCTAGACTGAGATTGCTTGAGGACAAGCAATTTCAAGGGGGGCAGACTATAATGTCCCCATTTTAGCAATTGACCAAGTGTGTGTGTGTTAGCCTTGTTCTACATGGTCTCGAGCACTAACGAAGGGTTTAATGGGATTATTGTATCGGATGATTATGATTTGCATTAGATAAGAGCTTGGATGTGTGAATAACACTCCTTTTTTGGCAATAGAGGATGTTCATTCTCTGTTGTAACATTCTAGACGTCATTCCCTTAGGATTTGGCCTTTGGAATACATCTCTTTGTACTTGATTGCAACATTTTTAGAATTAATTTTAGCAATTGATTCAGCTTTTTGGCATTCCTGGGTGTCCATTACAGTGGTATCAGAGCTTGCTTACAAATTTTTTCACGAAGTTATAACTAGTAGGTGCCCATTACAATGAGAGAGAGTGTGAGAGTGTGAGAGAGAGTAGGGGGTGGCAGAGAGAGAGTATGGGATGGGAGAGACAGAGTGAAAGGATGGGAGAGATAGAGTAAAAGGATGGGAGAGAGTGAGAGAGAGAGTAGGGGGCGACAGAGAGAGAGAGTATGGGATGGGAGAGACAGAGTGAAAAGATGGGAGAGAGTGTGAGAGAGAGTAGGGGATGGGAGAGAGTGTGAGAGAGAGTTAGGAATGGGAGAGAGAGAGAGAGTAAGAGTAGGGGATGGGAGAGAGAGAGAGTAGAGAGGGAGAGAGAGAACTTGAGAGAGAGAGATAGTAGGTGACCTGGGAGAGGGAGTGGGAGAGGAGGAGAGAGAGGGATGGGAGTGCGTGTGACAAATCTAGAGAGTAGAGGATGGGAGAGAAGAGAGAGGGGGGATGGGAGTGTGTGTGTGTGTTTTTGAAAGAGAGAGAGTAGGGGATATGAGAGAGTGTGAGAGAGAGTAGGGGGTGGCAAAGAGAGAGTACGAGATGGGAGAGATAGAGTAAAAGGATGGGAAAGAGTGTGAGAGAGAGTAGGAGGTGGCAGAGAGAGAGAGAGTATGAGATGAGAGAGACAGAGTGAAAGGATGAGAGAGAGTGTAAGAGAAAGTGGAGAGTGATGTGTTCTCACAGTGCGTACGTGCTATAGTGCATACGCGCTATAGTGCATACGTGCTATAGCGCATACACACTATGTGAAATCACCTAAAAATGGTCAAAAAGCAACTTTGGGGCCCGTTTCATTCATTCTCTGCTTTTTTTATGTTCTGCACTCTGTTATCCCAATAAAAATCATGGGTTTCAACACAGCAAACACTCTTTCAAGGTGGAAAACACTATTTCAAGCTAACAAACACTATTTCAAGGTGGAAAACACTTTTGAAAGCTAGCAAACACTAAATTCAATCATTAGATACACGATTTGAATACTTTTTGAATATTCCTTGTATAGAAAAGGTTAGTGCAATCTATTTTAAATATTGTTTGTTGATATATAGATACAAATTTGATTATAATTTGACATGTTGTTTAATATATAGAGAATTCATTGAAATTTGTATGTTTCAATGAAATGTTATTTTGAAATGGTTAGAAATTTGACAAGTCATTTTATATATATTATGTATTCATTCAAATAATTATAATTTTTATATGTATTTGAATAATTTGTAATTTACACATTTTAAGTAATTCAAATGTTTGAATAATTTGACATGTAGAAATCATCATCATGCCAAGGAAGAAACCAAAAAATCAAACAAATGAAGATAGGGAGAGAGATTTGGCAATTAAAAGAGATAAAATGAAATTACTACGTGAGCAAAGAAAATTGCAAAGCAATAATGAAGAATTGACTTTCGAAGAGGATCAAGAACCACCGGTACCAAGAAACAAAGAGGAAGAATTGGAAAGACAAAGAGAACGAATGAGACTGTTACACTCAAGAAGACAATTGAATTGTGAAGCTACACCATCTTCTAATGTTGGAGTCATATCGTCTGCTACACCATCTTCCAATGTTGAAGTCATATCATCCTCTCATGTTGAAGAGACACCGATTTGTAGATCCAACGATATACACACTCCATCATGTCATGTTGAAGGCACAACATCAACACATCAAGTAGGTGATATTCCATCTTTTGCATCTTATTGCCAAGGCACATCATCTTCGATTCAAGGTACGCAATACACTCAACCTTATGTTGATGTTCAAAATGTCGAGAGAATTGAAGAGATTATAACACCTTCTAGAATTCGTTTTAGAAGACCAAAATATTTGATTGATATTGATAGTAACATTTTGAAATCAATGCCTGACAAGATTAGCAAGCGTACTTGTCAAAGAAAAGTTAATCGTATGTGGAGATTATTTTTTGATGAATTAAATATTACAGGTCAATGCCAATTATTTGTTGAAATGATGAGGAATTTAAAATTTAGGCCTATCATGAAGATTCTTGGGCTAAGAACGATGGATGATTCAAATGAAAAAAACATTGTAAATAATCTAATGAATGCTTATGACAAAGTGGGTTCTAAATCACGCATCAAAGATAGTAATATCGCAAGACGAGTACTTACATCAACAATAGTAAGTAGCCAAATGAAGAAAGCTCGACTCATGAGAAAGACAAGAAAAACATTAAAAATTGGTAGAGGTATTCTAAGGAGAGCCATGGTAAGGCGTGAGAGATTGGAAGATCCAACAAAAAATAAGTTATGAACATTTAGTGGTAGACTACCGCGAAAGGATAAAGAAATTAGTGAAGCCTTGAAATCATTGATCGAAGATTTTTGGAAAAATAACACATGTGTTTCCCCTAATCAAAGAGATGTTGTAAGAAGGAGGATTGGTAGCCAAAATCGCGAGCCACATGTGAAACATTTTTTGGACACAACTCAGACACAATTTTTTGCAAAATTTATTGGTATGTATCCTCAAATTCAAATAAGTCAAAGATTTTTTGAGATGGGTAAACCTTTTTATGTGAAGATAAATCACACATGCACAACTTGTTGTTGTAGGATACATATTGAATTTTCTAACCATTTTGATGTTTTTAGGCATATATGCGTAATTTTGCATTCTCAGTTTGTTTTGCAGGATTTTGACATAAATGAGCCACAAAGATCTTCAAGGGAATTCATATCCAACATTTTATGTGAAATAAGGGATGGCCAACAATTTTACAAGACATCATGCTTGGATGGTACATGCTTATTTTGTGGTTCTTTGCAACTTTTATCAACTTTTCAACATATGGATAGTACACATGCAATTGGAAATGAAATAGTAGATTACGGAAAATTTAAGACAGTGACATATGCTCTAAAAGATGGGAAACATGGTAAAATATGTGATTTAGTCATTGAAAAGATTCCAGTGTATGAGTTCATGAAAATTTTTCGTGAAAACATTATTTATGAGTATGCAAGGCATACCCATAGAGCTCGATGGCTGGATTTGCAATTCAAGTTGTACAAGGATACATTTCCACTGGATACCATTGTTTCGGTTGTAGATTTTGCAGAGAACTACACACTACAACCACAAAATGAGGTGCAAGAAAAGTATTATACTTCTCAACAAGTTTCCATATTTGTTCACATAACATTCATGCATTCACCTACAAGTACAGAGGATGGCAGGAAGATTTTAAGGGAGTATGATTTTTACATCAGAGATGATCGATCACATTCTATGAAGTTCTTACATGGTTGTTTTCAACTATTTTATGGAGATTTGGCTAACAGGGGCATCACATATTGTCAGCACATTATTTGGTCAGACAATTGTGCATCTCAATTCAAGAATGCACGGATGTTCTATTGGTTGAGCAGGATGCACAAGTTATTTAGAATTCAATACATGTGGAATTTCACAAAGGCTGGTCATGGAAAGTGAGAGCACGATGGTATAGGCGCATGCATCAAAAGAGCCTTAGCTCATGAAGAACTAAAGTACAAAGATGGAGCAATATTGATAGATGCAAAATCCATCATCCAGTGGTGTAATGCTACAATGGGTCCAAGTAAGGAAGGTGAGTCTACGGTTCGTAGATTTTTTTGGTTGATAGATAATACTAACATTGCACCATATCAGGATTGTTGCACACTAAAAGGATCCAGTGAGTTGCACTCCTTTAGAAGGTCTGATGCAAGTTCATGGAGTATCCACACATGAAAAATGGCATGCTATTATCCATCATGTGCAGAGGAAAATTGGGATGACTGTGAGTCGGCTGAATGGGTGGACAAATGGGATATATGGGTTTTGGACCCAATTGACACCTATCGTCCCCCACAAGTACTGGAAATGGTACAGATGGAATCATCTATTGACTTTGACTGCTTGTCTGATCTAGTGCAACCTGGTAATATATATATATTTATATATCTTTTTAATTTCAATATGTAACTTTATAACTTTTACGCAAGTATTTTCTGAATTAATGATCGCATTTTGTACATTTGTCAATGTAGGCCATGTTTTTGCTGTTATTGCACCTGAAGACAATGAAGAAGGGATAGATTATTATTTGTGTCATTGTGTTCAAGCCAAACAAAAATTGGATCACTTAGTTATAGATGGTGAAGGTTTAGAGTACCATGTTGGTGCAGTGGTTCTAACTGGCACATGGCTTAGACGATATTCTATGAAGAACCCTAACTTGTGGTTATTCGAGGATTAGAAAACAAAGAGAAAGATTCTTCATTATTCAAATCTTTGTAATCGCATCAAATGTCCACTTGATAAAATATGGTGGAAAACCACATAATAAGAATCTTTGGAAAGTTCGCGAGTCAAACCACGAGGCAATACTTGAGACATTAAAATGTCGAGCAGATCCAGTTGGCTCATTAGATTGAATATAGAGAGAGGGGGAGAGAGAAAGAGTGATCAACTAGATCCAAATACATTGTTGCAACCTCTTCCCCAAGACTGTCCACATGACTAAGGTGGACCGTATTGTTATGATGCGTAAGTGATGAGATTTAGTTTAAATCATAGATTTTATGTTTTGATTTGTTTAGAATCTAGATTTTATGTTTTGATGTCTCCAATTTTTTTAAAGCTAGAACAATATTTTTCATATTTTCTTATTGTGATGATATTTTTCTTCCATTGCATGTTCTCTTGGATGACAGGAGGGAGAGAAGAAAAATAAGTAGATTTCCAAACAGCCAACCACCCTTCTTCATGTAATTTATTCATTTAAGGTAAAAGTCCCATTTCCTTTTTTTGGCTTTGGTATTTGGTTATTTAAAGTCATTATTCTAGTTGGACCTTTGTATGTTTGAATTTGGGATTGTTTAGTGTCTATTTGTTATGATTATACTAAATTATTAATTCTATGATGTTTCTATTATTTAATTATTTAAAATAAATTAAAACTTTTTGTATAAAATTATTATTTTTTATTTCTATCTATTTGTTATGATTATTTCTATTATTTAAAATAAATTAATTCTATAATATCTCTATGATGAACTATTTATATTTCTAAACTTTACATATTTTAAATTAGATATCTCTTGACTCAATTTACCAAAAAAATTAATTTAAATTTTAGGTATGCTAGTAGTACACCATGACCAACAATCAAACTATTATAACAATACAAATACATTTAAATAGTAATGTAAGAATGGTTTAGTTGACATAAAAAATAAGTCTATCTTAGATATTCTAAATACATCACAAAACTTTATCGCTTCAAAAAAATTGGAATTTCTCCCATCTACTTGAGTTCCCATCAATTGTCCATAAAACTGGGAAAGGGAATAGATGCTATGCTCCCAATCCCAACATCCTCCTGTCCACTACTAGGAGATGTGTGTAATGTAGGATTCAGCTCCATCAACTTAGTCATTTTTTTCACTAGTTGATTGGGACTCTCACCATTTGTTGCCAACTATGGTGACAATGCTTGGGGTTACACTTATTAAGTAAGAATATTTCCTAATCTAGGGATTAGAGCATTGAACATATCAGAATGTGATTTATGCTATGGGAGAAGAGGTATGTTGGGCATACTAATTTATTCTAGGGCTAGTGCAATTACATCTCCTTCCACTAGTGTTGTAAATATAATTTCTATAGTTGTTGAAGGTGCACCTCCAATATTTGGTCTATATCTCTTTCAAACATTTAGATTATCCTCTCTTTCTTTCCTCTTCTATTCCTTTAGTGCAACCTTCTCTACAACTCATTTTCCCCTCTCTATAGCATCTAAGATCTCATTTCTTGCAATCTTTTCCTCTCTCCCATCTTTCCTATCCCTGATCTTCTCCTTCATGTAAAGTGCATTAGCCTCAAATAACTTCTTAGTTTCTCTTGTTCCTTAGAATTTTGTATCCTTTTCTTTGGTAGCTATAGGAATCTACTAGGTAAACCACTATGTTGTTTTCTGTCTAGTGGCATGTAACGTATAAAATCAACATCTCCATCATAGTCATTTTGGGCCTGGGTATCAAAAAATTGTTAACTATTTATTTCATCATGGTTGCTACCATTTGCAAAGCATTAGATGACGTCCTTGGGGTCAACATGTGGTGGGGATGGAATTAAAAGGGAAACATTTTCATCCCCAAAAGTATTTGGTTACCCAAGGTTTGTGACAACCTCCTACAACCAATCTGGTTATGAATCTTGCATTAGGAAGCTTAATCTAATATCAATGTTTGTTGTATGCTCAAGGTTTTATCTCCTATAATAGTCCACTGGCTGGTTGAAGTTTTCTGGTTGTGTATTTTTAGGTGCAATTGTACCTAGTCCCTTCATATTTTGTCCATAACTCCTCAACAAAGTGTTAATTGGTTCATCTAATAAACCATTGATTTTCAGGAAGGATTCAATAGTGATTTCCTCCCCCTCACTTTACAACTCATCAATATTTGCATCATCTACAGTAGTTGTTTCTTCTGATCCACTACTTGTGGGTTGTGGTTTAGATCCCTATTTTCCATCCTCATCAATAATGAAGCACTTTCTTGGGCCTATATCATTCACTAAAACCTCCCTATTCAAAGACCACATCCCTATCCTATGGAAACCACTCATTATATTATCGGGTGTAAGTGGAAAATTGGAGGCTTTGCTAGATAACATTCCTAACTCCTCACGACCAATATTGATTTGAGGGTTCCTAGCCAACCACACATTCCAATTATGTTTTAAGTAAGATTTTAATGGTGAGAAAAAACTAACATCCAATGATTAACACCTATAAATGGTATACGCTACAAGTGACACACAATCTATGCCCAACTTCTTTGCTTTATCAATTATTTTCCATGTCATATGGATTCCATGATCATCAAATACTAGAAGACACCTTTTTGAGAGAAACACCACACATGGAATTGTTCTTACAAAGTGGTCTAGCCAATTCAAGAATAATTATTTCATCATCCATCCATGTACTTGGACTTCCATGTAGGCCTTGAGATCATAATTGAAAATGTAGTTTTTTATATGTCTCTTAGCCTTGAACAAATAAAAATTGGAATTCTCTAACCAACAGTAATGTAAGGAGACTCACCCTGCTAGTTTAGGCCACTATGCCCAAACTAACCAATGACTTCTTCTGATCCTATAGGGTTTCTTCCTGACCCTATTACCTAGAGGATATCTCCCAACTATCCCCTTCCCTAGGATCTATGCACACCAATTGACTATGTCAACTTCAATCACCCCAATATTCAAATGAAGGCATTTTCTCTCTACTAGGAAAAATTGGGCACAAACCCCAATGCAATATCTAGGGTTATTATATGGTCCTCAACTTGATATTTCCAAACTCTCCTAATCATCACAAGACTCCACTCACCAACCAAAATTATAGATGTCCTTTTCTTTCTTACTTGACCTGCTAGGTCTAGAGCCCCAATTAGGCCAAAATTTTCAAACTCACTAGGTGCTCTTGCACCATTCTCCCCATGTGACAAAGAACTCATGGTGGATAAATCTGAAGGAATTTCGTAGGAATACCTTTATTTCCAAAATCACTCTCATCTGTCCATGTTACTTTAGATTCTGGTTGATCCTTCCATTTGATAAGATGCTCCATATAGGTGCCATGACAAGTCTTCTTCTTGATTCTTGAATCCATAACCTTTTCAGCTTTTGGCTGAGATTATAATGGGATAGTGACTTCTTCAACCTTTGATTTTGTTTGTCCTTCTATGAATGTAGGCCCTTTATATTGAACTTAGTCCTTGACATTAAAGATGAGGTAAATTTCCAAGTTTGGTGGGAGTTCTATTTAGTTGGCATTAGAACCATAATTTGCAAGTACCTTACAAGGTCCTATCCTATGCATTTGTAGCTTGGTTGGAACACCCTATGCAAGTATGAAAACTCATCCTTGGCATCATATCATGGCCTCAACACCTTGGATCATCTCAAAACATCTCATCTAACATGTTCCAACTCCTTGCACACTCTCAGCAACTCATCTCTTACACTTTCTCAATTTTGCCTCTTCTAGGCTTGTTCCAACTAGTCCTTGCTAGTCACTAATTTGTTGTTTTCTCCAAAATTTTCCACAGAACTTCCTAAACTATTGGGTGATTAAAATACCCTTTTCCTCACTCTAAAATATACTCCAAAACCAACTACACTTGTTTTGTAAAATATCACTCAAAACTGGCTATTTCAGTCTGCCAACTAGGTCTAGTTTGAGGCCATTTACAAAGCAACTCACAATACCTTGACTTTTGGAACTCCCATGACCCAAAAAAGTCTTAAGACATGACTCAAATGCAAGGATTCTTCTATTTTTTTGGTCTCATGATCAACTTTACAATGGTTTTTACAAAACCCTCCTTTCTAGCCCCTTTACCCTAGGGCTTTCTAGAACTCTTACTTTGCAATATCTCTAGAACCCCAAAATGGTTCAAAAACCTTCAATTTTGTTATATTAGATGACTTCAAACATAAAATGCAACTCTTGTTTGGAGAAAACACTAAATCCACCTTGGGAGCAATCACATACCCCTTTTTATGCACTCAAATTTTAGGGAAAACTATGCAAATACTTCTTAAATGGTTTCAAAACTTGACTTTTCAGATGGAAATGGTTATTATAGACTCAAAACAAGAAGAAAAATCCCAAACTTGAGGTTTCTCAACACTCAACAATCAAATTTCAAAACTGTTACCAACACTTACTACTAGGAGAATTTCTAGTTTTAAAGGTCAAACTCCCAAACCATACAAAGGACCCCCCGCTGTTTTTGTATTTTTAAACACTCTTTTTGGAGACCTACAATAACCTCTCTCACTTTTTGGAGATCACACTTCATTTTCATTTTACGATGCCATCTCGGGTGATGCTGAAACTTGCAATGTCGGCTAGTACAAAGTTGCCAACTGCCAAATCTCTCTCACCTTTCCTCGTGGGATTGAACTGTCTACTCGGTTAGCTCCATGTGGCTGGGTAAACCCTATCCCCAACCTTTTCCTATCCCCTTCCATGCTTGAACGTTCTTAGGCACGCCAATCCAGAATGTCCCCAAGGGTCACTAAATGCCATAGGGCTGCGATCTTTGACGGGGCATATCTCGGAGCTCGTGTGAGGTATGGATGCGATTCTAGTTCCTACAGGACCATGTTGTAGAGACCTACAATAAAATCTCTCACTTTTTTGAGATAACACTCCATTTTTGTTTCACGATGCCATCTCGGGTGATGCTGAAACTTGTAGTGTGGGCCAGTACAAAGTTGCCAACTGCCAAATCTCTCTCACCTTTCATCATGGGATCGAACTGTCTACTCCGTTAGCTCCAAGTGGCCAAGTAAACCCTATCCCAAACTTCATCATAGCCCCTTTAGTGCTCGAACATTCTCAGGAACACCAATCCGGAATGTCCCCAAGGGTCACTAAATGCCATAGGGCTGCGATCTTTGGTGGGGCATATCTCGGAGCTCGTATGAGATATGGATGAGATTCCAATTCCAACGAGATTGTGTTGCAGAGACCTACTATAACCTCTCTCACTTTTTGGAGATCACATTTCATTTTCATTCTACAATGCCATCTCGGGTGATGCCGAAACTTGTAATGTTGGCCATTACAAAGTTGCCAACTACCAAATCTCTCTCATCTTTCGTCGTGGGATCAAACTGTCTACTCCATTAGCTCCGGGTGGCTGGGTAAACCCTATCCCCAACCTCTTCCTATCCCCTTCAGTGCTTGAACATTCTCAGGCATGTTGAACCAGAATGTCCCTAAGGGTCACTAAATGCCATAGGGCTGAGATCTTTGATGGGGCATATCTATGGGCTGTCAATACTTCGACTATACTTTAAGTCAACGATTATCAATATGTGAAAAAAAGGAACTCGTTGTATTTTGAAGTACTGAGAAGATGGCCTTGCCCTTCCCCAGGAGTTTCATAAATGGGAGACATTAGGTAAGAGAGTGAAAATGTTACTATCGCTTCAACGCACATGACGCAATTGGAAATGCAAATTTTGATGGTAATCATTTTGTGATAAGGGAGGGACTAGGGATGATCATTGTTACTATCTCTTTAGTAGTGCAATTTTGTTTTCTCTTGAATTTGGTGGTGGGGGATCAGTGGTAAGTCTCCTTAGATATTCCTTCTTATGATGTTAGTGACAAGTGTTGCTCTTTGAAAACACTTGTACAATCTTTTTTAAATTATTAGATAAAAATAGAGAATTGTAAGTATTAAACATGATTAGCCTTTAGTTCCTAGAAGATCTTTATTTCCCCATCAATGCATTTAGAAAGTTAAGTTTTAAGAAGATCATAAATAGAAAAAATTAGAGAAGCGATTTAAACATTTATATTGATTGGAAACATGTGAGTCTTGAGTTTCCTCTACCTTTTAAAGAACATTCCTTAGCTAGCAGACCTAATTCCACATTCCATAAGACTGTCATTGTGCTAAAGATTTAGGAAACCAATTGCTCTAAGATAAAGCTTCCCGGTCAATAATAATCTAGCCTATTGAGGTACATAATACTTCTCAATTAAACTTGTGTTAATTCAGTATTAATTTTGTAATTAACTACAATTTCAATATCTGTGTACAGAGGGTGACTGAGAAAACTATTTGAGGTCCAATTTGAAAATATATTTTTAAGGATCTCAACCAAGGTTCACAACTTCGATGATTAATACATTCATTCAGGCCAGAACCTCACTACAAAAAAATAATATATAAAAAAGGTAGTGAATAACATCATGTCTAGACCCAAAGCAACCAATGAAAGTCAAATTAGTATAATGTGGAACAACAGTATATGCCTTGAGTGGGTTGTCATAAAAAAGCTTCATAATAAAATTCATGTCTAGAATTAAAAGACCTTAAAGAACATTTATGCTTGTAACACAAATGGCCATTCAAAACTTAATATGATTACAATATGTGAAATAGCATTACAAGAACTTGTAATGCTCTTGTGAACATCATGTTAATTCTTGTAAGAATCCCTAAGATGCTTGTTATACTCAAAATTTTGTTGAAATTGAATTAATTTTTATTCTGTCGGTTAATTGGCTTAGGGTGATATATGCTTCTTGGATGGAATAATGAGTTCGTGATTAACTTTGTATTAAGATTCATAGCACCTTCTAGTTATTTGCAAAGGAAATTTATAAATTACTTGCTAATGTCATATGGCTTGCTTTAGAAAGATGTCTGTGTTCTTATTGATGGGTACTAATGACTATCCACATTTAGTTGTTAAATATCCTATTTGACAAGCTTTCCATAGATTTTTCTTTGCCATACTAAGTATTTTTGAAAACATATTTGAGTAGAAGGACTACATGATGTTTTAACAAATAAAGTAATGGGTTAAAGACTATTATTTCCAAGGTATTATGTCATAGTATTTTAATTGTAATGATCTTAGACTAATGATATTCTTGAAGGTAACTTCGACATGCAGCAAGAAAGATAACCTACAACCAAGGCTATATTGTGCCTATAACCAAAGCCATAAATGCTCACAGCCAAAGCCACTAGTGCACATAGCCGAAGCCATGGATGCTTATAGCCAAAGTTACAAGTGTTCGCAGCCAAAGCCATGAGTACATGAAGTCGATGATCATAATTGTTTACAACTATTCACCAGAAACAGCTTCTTTGCAGTTTTTGAGAAATACTAATAAAGCAAAAAATAACATCTACTAGTTGGTAGACATAATGGCAACTCTCTAGAAATTGAATTTAATTTCATACATGCACATATCTAATTTAATGTCATACACAAACATATATAATTTAACGTCATACATGAACAAAAATATAATATAAAATGATAACCAATAATGTCATATACATTAACAACCACATAATATATTATGATAACCAATAATGTCATATATGAACAAACATATCATATATTAACCAATAATGTCATACATCAAATATGTCATACATCAAATATAGAATGTCATATGTACATCAAATGTGTATCGAATATGTCTCTTAGATGCCTATATATATACCTAGGGAAGGAAACAAGTCTCTCTATATATATGTATCAAATATCTCAACTACATCTTTTCCTTCCCACGAGGGGAAGGAAACAAGTCTCTCGACGTCCTCTGCCGTCGTGTGGAGGAGATAGTGGAGATGACGGGGCCCTCCTAACACGCTCACTTGACCTCTTGTTAAGGCTCTTCTCTAGGTCCAACTGATACAAAGAAAGTAGATGTGAATCAATATTTATTATACGTTGAAATCAAATATATGTACTCAAAAAATCAATTATTTTCTTACCGCCAACAAATAGTCACTTTGTAAGTCCACCTCTAATGCTCGTGGATGATCAAGCATGACAAGACCCTACAAAAATTCAATAAATATAATCACTTATAAATAAAATTAGAAATTTTGAGATTAACTATTATAAACAACAACTAAAACGAAGAAAATTCTTTCATACCTCCGTCAGTGGCTGTGAGCTAGCCACAGCTGTGGCCACTCCACTATCAATAGACTGTCGTAGATGAGGAGGTGTGTCTGACATCATGAGTTGCATGTCATACAATACATGTTATATCTAACATGAAATATGGAATAAATATAATCAAATGAATTAAATTAACATGAAATAATTGTACCTATGTGAAGCTCGTATGATGTCTCTGCTCTGCGTCTGTGGTAAAGGTTGTGGGTCCTGTGGAGAACTAATGCACATGCATATTTTTTTTGGTCAATCCTTAATATGATTATGTAATAAATATTCATATTAATTAAAATGAATAAATTGATACATACCTCAGGACTCGTCGAAGGGACAAAAAATGGGCCCAGAGGATTGCTCCTAGGCCCAGGAACACTTTGACCCTAAATTTTGAACAATGTCAATAAATCCTAATTAATTAATCATTAACTATACATATGAAATGTGATCAAATTAGTAATTTACCTGTGTGTCAATGCCAAATGTATCGTTCAGGAACTGATCAGTGACAAGCCCATCATCTGCACCATCTCCGACATGAGTGCCAAATGTGCATAGGGATCCGCATGAAGTGCACATGTGACCACGACATATAGAAGGCTCCCCCTCAACTAATGGGCTCATGGAATGGATGAGGGTCTATGTCAAAGCATTAATGGTCCCTAGAGTGTTGGCCTCTACATGTTCCTTCACAACTGAAGGAATAATCACATGCTCGCGCTGTGGATGGACCACGGCTGCCCTAACTACATTAGGATCACAACGTGCTCTTGGCCTCTCAAATGATGAACCCCCACCTCTACCCTGGGAGTCTAACATATCAAAATAATTAGGGATCTCCCCAAGGACAAACTCACAATATAATTTCTTCAAAAAATACATGGGGACCTTGTGATTGTTGCAAGGAGGGGCATCAAAAACCATCCACCATCTATCCAAAAAATTATTTCTAATAGCATCATGTATGCACCAATGGATGGGGAATCGTTTAGTACCCTCTCTAACAGTATTTTGCTCACCGAGTTTTCTAAATAATGCACATATACTACCTTTTGGTATTTCCTTTTTTCTAACATCTTCATATGACAATTTATTTGCATTAAATCTTTTTTGTTCATCCCTCTTAGCCCGCCAAATATCTAACTGACCACTAACTGAGGCTATCTGAGTGTTAATGGATTTGAGGGATGATGCCAATTGAGCTCTCATTGGATTGGTTTGTTTGGATTCTTTCAACCGAGCAATGATTCCTTCTAATTTAGTTTTTCCTCTCTCTATTTCATTTCTTATATTTTCTTGTGTGCCTAGTGGAGGTCTTGCAATTGGTTCAGGTTGTGGAATTTGTTCTTCTTCTTAAGGAGGGTTTTGGTTTTGGGGTTCTTGAGGGTTTTAATGTTCTTGTGGATTTATTGGTTGATTATGAACATTTCCTGATAAAAAATCAATTGAAATTCAAATAAATAAACAAATCTAAATGAAATTTGTAAAAACCCTACAAAAGAATATAAAAAACTTACAAAACAATATGAAAAATATATCAAACAATGCAAAGTTAGGTTTATATCACTTACGGCGTCGTCGTGGGTGCGCTTGTGGTCTTGGATTTTGTCGATGAGGAGGCATTTTGGCAAATGGTGGTGCAAATTTTGAGTCTTCAACTCGCATATGCGCTGCTCGCTATAGGAGTAGAAGAAAATGCTGATGAAAATGATGGGCTGCGGGTTTGCAGCCCATCATATATACTTTTTATTTTTTTTAAGTGCATACGCGCTATAGCGTGTACGCGCTTTTTAAAATAGGAAAAAAACATTTCCTTGTCACCTTTTTGGCACCACAACTTGGTGCATATGCCCGGTAGCTCTCCTATTATTCCAAGTAAACTTTCCATTTGATGGGATAATGTGAATCAAACTACTATTCTATATAAAATTATTAAAGTCATCCATGCCCTCGAAGGGATGGAAAATTCCTCTTTGTTTCTCATTATTTGACACAATTACATTGAAATTCCCTCCAAGGATAAAATTTGTGTCAACATGATCTTGTATAAGTTGAGCTAAAACTAACCATAATCTATGTTTGTCATGAGTTGTTGCTGGCCCATAGTTTACCATAAAAGCTAAATCAAAATGAGTAAAGCTAATGAGCTACCAGTAATGTTCCTATTTAATAAGAAGACCAGAAGCTATCTTTGGATTCTATAACACTATCAAGCCCCCAGAAGCACCCTCCCCTTGCATATAAGTTGATTCCCATAAGGGTTATTTCCCAAGTATATTGGAAAATGAATCCTCTGAAAGTTTTGTTTCTTGCAATAACACTATATCTGCTGACATAGAGTCCAATTTTTGTTTAACTCTATGTCCTTTTTGAAAGGCATTAATTCCTTTGACATTCCAAGATAGGATCTTCATTAGCTCTGAGGAGAACCCCTAGTCCTCCTCATGACTCTTTTTGATGAAACAAACTTCTCATTAAGAGTTGATTGCAAACCTGATTCAATTTCCTCTTTTGTTATTAGGCTTTTTGGTTTCTTGCATCTCTTCTTAGGAATTTTAGCTATTTCCTTTACAACTAATGATGATTGTAAAATAGAGAGTTTTTGTGTATAATCAAATTTTGATCCATTATTCTTGATATTTGTATCTTGCTACTCATATTTAGTTTCCATCGAACCTGATAGAGTGTCTAAAATCATAATCTTGTGTAAAAATTTATTATGTTCCTCAATGAGCTCAGAACCTTTCTACAATTCTAGCAACAAGGGATCATAAGATAATTCCATTACTATCATCGCATTGTTAGTAGCAGTTGAGGGGAGTGTTAATCCCATCTCACAATCTTGAATCTCTAAAGGAATAGGAAATGGTTGTGAGGAAGTAGCCAAATCTTGAATAAATGAATTTGAAATGTGATCCTTAAATTGCTCCTCCTTTTGCATTTGTTCTTTCTAGGGCCTCTGACCAAATCCCAAATCAATGTTATCTTCTTGAACTATTTCATGAAATAATTGGCATGCAACAAAAATAGAGATATGACTTGCTAAAAACTTAAGTTCCACCTCCATTGGTTTAGCAAATTTGACCTTATTTTGCAAGGAACAAAGCATGTCCTCCCAGTTCTGATATTTTTCCAAATCATGACAGTTTTGCTCTATGTTGTTTTGCTCCATCGAATAATCTTGATCCTAAGGTAACCCTTGAACATGGGAGGTCAGTAGAAGTTGATTGGTAGATGATACTTTATATATTAGCATTTACATACTAGCTATAGAGTGAAAAAAACAACTCCCTCATAAAATTTTCTAGAGATAAATAATCTAGATTATTGTATGAGTTATGTTTCTAAGGAGAGCCAACCACCTGTGATACCAGTATACAACCAACCTGTTTTAGTAAATTGGGAACTTGCTCATTCTGACATGAGCAATGATTTAGATATTTACAATAAAATTTCAATAATTTTAATAATTTTAAAACATTTAAGAAACCTATGTTGAAATTTATAGATTATTTTTAATTAATAATGTATGTTTAATATTGTTAAAAATATACAATAAAGGAAAGCATGCTATAAAAGTGTAACAAAACAACTACATAAAATTCACCAAAATGTTAAATAGTAAATTTGAATGTTTAGTACTATGGCAACTCTAAAAATGAGAGTGATGAGATAATGGAGTAAGAAAATAATAGTATTATTAGTCTAGCCCATATAGGTAGAGACTTATGTTTTCACCTCAAATTTTTATTATTTGTTTTGCTTTGTTCCACAATATTAAATTAGAATTGTAATGCTTGGTTTTATTTTTAATTTTTTAAATTTTTAAAATTAAATATTTCCCTTTTTCCATTGGCTATTCATATTTTTGCCAGTGATTTTTTAATTTTGCATTCAAAAATCTAAAAATGTATTATATAGTAAGTAAGAAATAAGCAAAAACAAAAAGAAACTTTGTAGATTTCTAATATTTTTTATAATCTTTTCAAAAGTCAAGATTTCAAGATATCCTATAATTTGATTTTAAATTAATAATAAGTATATATGTAAAGAATAAATAATTATTAAACTTTTAATATTTCTTTAAAATATTATTTTCACTTCATTATTTATTAATACTAAAAGTTTAAAAATATTGATACATATTATCTAATATTTTTAATATTTATAAATAGTTTATAGATTTTTATAGTTAACATTTTTAAATAATTTTAACAATAACTTAAACTTGATCTTTTCACATTAGGCGAGACTCTAGCTCTCTAGAGCTCTTGTTAAGCCAAAGAATCAAACAAAAATCCTAAATCTTTCAACATTTTTTCTTTTATAGTCCTCATTTTTTATTCCTTTGGAAAAAGAGGTGAAAGCATTAGTTTAAGAAAAAATGTTGGTATACTTTAAAAAAATAATTTATGCCATTTCAATTAAAATTTATATAGTGAAATATTACAAAGTTTTTTTTTTTTGTTTATATATATATTAGTTTTAATTTTTAATCTCAATTTAATTTCAAAAAAATTAACATTTGAAGCACTTAGTTCAGATACTTACAATAAAATTTTATTTAGCTTTAATAAATTTAAAACATTTGTTAAGAATTATAAATTATTTGTAACTTTTTATTAATTATATATATTTTTAGTAATTTTAAAGGATAATGTAAAGGCAAGCATGATATAAAACTCTAATAAAATCATTAAATAACATTCATCAAATGTTAAAAAGTAAATTCAAATGTCATTTTTTAAAAGAAAATAATGCTTTTCATAATTTATATCTAACTGAAAAATTCATTCTCATTTTAAACATGTCAATATTTCTTAATTGCTCTTCTCCTACCAACTATTGATTCTATTGAATTGTTTATGTTAAAAATTAAAAAAACTACCCATATAGATAATTTTAAAATATTAAATTGAAATAAACTTATGCTACCCAAAAAATTGACATGATTAGATGTGAAGGTGATGATTTGACTTTTTGAATCATTACCATGGGCATCTATATCTATTTCTATAGTGTTGTGGCTCAGTCCAAGTTGATAGTGCACATAGACACCTAAATTTGATCACATAAATTAATAATCAAATTTAGTCATCTTTTAAAGCTTTTTTTTTTATCGGTAAATGACTGAAGCCTTATATACTATATTAATAAAGATAAGATTACAAAAATCTCCATTCAAACAGGCACTGGTAGGAAAGAACGGAGAAGAAAACCTCCAGTCTTGCTTGAGACCTTAGTCCTTTACAAAGTACATAAATAAAAGGGGTGTTCCCCAGTTTTAGAGTTTGATTATAACATTATAACCTTTCTATGCTAAATTACTCCTTTATCTATGCTTCAATAACCAATTCTCTGATACAATTATATTTTGAAAGAACATTCTTCCTTTTCATCTTTTGTGGAATTATTTTTAAAAGTTAGTTAGTGTATCTGATAAAGGTCATGATCATCCTATTAAATCTCTATTATAATTTTTTCTCTATTGATGAAGTATTTCTTACAGACTTTCTGCAACCAAAAACCACTCAACACTTGTTTTTTACATGTTAGTACTTTATGTCAATAAATAATCTGTCTTTGATTTTTTTTTTTTTTGAAATCTAGATCTAATGCATGTCTACTTTTAAACTTGATTTTTAAGAGCCAAGCCCATATTAAGTTAATTTAAGATTCCAATACTTAAAGGTTAATATTTATAAACAAAGCGCTAACCTATCTTCTACAATTTCTAAAATCAAAGGGTCTAATTAACATGAATTAATTATTTTATCCTTATAGTAGTTCTATACTTGTTACCTAATTATATTATATGATCTCAGCTATTATTCCTCACCACTTATAATCTAAAGACTTTCTACTAAATTCGAGAAGAAAGTATACTTAAATTTCCACTTTATAATTAATGACTAAATGTTCAGGTCTAATTATTAACTTTTAAAGTTTATATTATGATTCATTCTACTTTCAAGTTCTTAACTATTTTAAGCTTACTCTTTTTTCTCCCACTCTATTTACCTATTGATTACTTACCTATTTACATATAGGGTTGATCTAAGGGGGAATCTAATTTCCCTAAAAATAAATGTTGGTCATCAATGAAGATCCTCCCCTTGAAATGGATGACCTAGATGTAATGAGGATCTCCCAATGAAGGATTAAAATAGAGTTGTCGACGTAGATGATCTTTATTTATTGCAAATGACTGAGATGTCACAAGGAGACTCCTCCTGATGAAGGATGTTGGCTAATAGCACGAAGGGTGGGGAGCCCCACCATATGACACAATTCTAGGTCTTAGAGCTTTGTGAAAGCACTATGGAGTGAGGAAACCTTAGAAAGATGTGTGGCAACATGACATAATTTTGGTCTCCAAAGCATTGAAGAAACAATGTAGTGTGAGGAGGCGTCAAGATGGAGATGTGTGGCAACATCTCACACAATTCTAGGCTTTAGAGTCTTATGGAGATACTAGTGTATGAAGAAACATTAGAATGGAAACATGTGGCAGCATCTCATGGGACATAGAAGAGATTTATTTCTAGTGGACAATTGAGATGTTATGAAATGACTCCTTCCAATAAAAGAAGCATATAGCGTGAAAGGTGGGGACCCTAGCAACATGGCACACTTTTAGGTCTTAGAGCCTTGTGGAAGCACTAGAGAGTGAGGAAATGCCAAAAAGGTGATGTCTAGAAGCATGACACAATTTTGGGCTTTAGAGTGTTGAAGAAATAATGCAGCATGAGGAGGCATCAAGATGGAGACTTGTGGAAACATTTCATGTAATTTTAGGCTTCGGAGCCTTGTGGAGACACTGGAGTATGAAGAAATCTTGAATTGGTAACACATGTCAACATCTCACATAATTGGAAAGATTTGAAAATAGCTTGTGAAAACATGAGAGTCATTGATCACCATAGTATAAGTCAACCTAACAAAGAAAAAATTGAGCCAACTGATCAGCACAACATGAATCAACTATCGACTGTTGTGTAAACTTTTTAATATAATTAAAATATTGATTCTAGGAAATGTCAAATATGATTATCTAAAGCTTGATTAATGAAGTGCTCTCCTTCTACACCTTTGTTTGCTAGAAGATTTTCTTCTATGTTACCTTCCCAATAAATGTGCAGTATTCTAGTTTCTTCAAATTTATCAATGATACTAAGAATATTCTCTAGCTTTGAATTCTTAATCTAATTAGGAGTTTTTCTATTTCTTAGACCATTTAGAATAATCTATTAATCCCCTTCTATGATTAGTCTCCTTATTCCAAATTGATTGCTCATCTTCAGTCCTTCCTATAAAGCTTCTAGTTCTGCTATATTATTGGCTGCAATTCTTAATGGTTTGGCTCTCTCAATGATCTAGTTTCCAAAATCAAAATGTATAATACATCCTATGTCTGCCATACCTAGGTTACCTCTAGATGCTCCATCAAAATTTAATTTCATCTACCCAAATGGTGGGTTCCCATCCACACACTTCTCTTTCTTTTTGGCTTTTCTGATAAACTAATGGGGGATTGATAAGGTTGACACAACTCTTTTTCATTTAGGTATCCCATTCATTAAATATTCCTTTTTCTTTGATGATTATTCATGACTTCTATTATCTGCCTATTCTTTTCTTTCCAAATCTCCCACATTAGAATTGATGGAGATATGTTCCATAATTTATTATAAATCTTGGAGTTATTATTGTCTGACCATCCATTTAGATGACTGCCCAAGTCCCCAACTATAAGAAAAGTCCAATTTAACTTTTGATGAAGCTAATACCAACATTCTTTCACATAGGGGCATTGAAAAAGAAGGTGGTCAATTTTTTCCTCATTTTCTTTGCATAAACTACATCTCAAAGCGCCTACAAAACCCATCTTTCAAAATCTATCAGCTATTAGGATTACTTTTTGTGAAGTCATCCATAAAAGGATACCTACCTTTGGCAAGCAAGCTTGATCTCAACATAGTTTAATAGGCATAGTGATCTTTTCCCATCTTTTAGAGTTGATTATAATGTTATATCCTTTCTTTATCCTATAATACCCATCATTTGAAGCTCCCTATATGAGTCTATCAGATACTCCATTATGCTTCTAATCAGGGTCATGGGTCTATTGGTAGTAGGGCATCTTAACATTTGGATGGTACATTTCATCAGGACCATCAAAATAGCTAAAATGCAAATTGGTTGTGCCACAATACTAAATGAAAATTTGCATGAGTAGCTGGTAGGAGTCAAGGCCAACCCCAAGTTTTATATGACATCATACCTGGTATATCTACTAGCAGTTAGGACAATTAATTACCGAGGATTTTTCAAAAGGGGAAGCATGCAAGCTGCTAATGCCTAACCTTAAGTGGTATACCCCTAGCTGGTGAAGAAGAAGCTCTTAGATCAGAGCAAAGAATACAAAATATTGAATGATGCCTTTATTTTTGCAATCATCCAGTTCATAGAGGGTGATTATGCCAAGAGGATGTCAATAATAAGGATAACAAAAATAGGTTACTACATCTAGTTCAATACATTCACCTACCTAAGGGTAGTAGGTACAACTATAAATTTGAAGAAACTCCCAAGATATTCATCAGTTAGGCTCATCTTGTTGGAGATTGCAAGACAACTCACACCTACATATGGCAGAGTGAGGAAAAAACATAAGACGACATGTGTATGGCCCATCACTATATGAAAATTTAAAGTGAATTAGAAATAAGATATCATGACCTTTGATGTAGAATGGGATCAATATCCCTTGGAGGACTACAATTCCCCTCATCCATATTTTGACAATATTGGTAAAGTTCAACATTTGGCAGGAAAATAATTCGTGCACAAAGATGTCATTGAGGATGATTGGATGATTGCAATAGATGACTATGATATCCAAATAAGGGATTATTTTAGGATGAGTCTATATTTTTTAGGTATCACTTTGAAGATAAAGATCCCATAAAAAGTTGTCCAACAAGACACTCAAGATGTTTTAGATCCCTTGTATAATCATGACAAGATATCTGACAGGTCAATCATGAATGTCGAGATTGACAAGGAAGAGAATGCAGATATAAGTCATAGGGAAAGAAACAAAATTCAATTGACAAGAGAATTGATCAAGAAGCCCTTCAAGATGGATCCAATACCTCAGGTAGTGCTTTTTTAGTCCACAACATGCCTAGTTAAGGGTAAATGTGAAAAAGTAACAATATCAACTTTCCTTGCATAATCTCTAGTAAGGCCAAAAATAGTATACAAACACGACAGGGAAGTTGGTTACTTCAGGGTGGATAAAGGGAATAACAAGAGGGAAAGAGATTCTTTGAAGCAATCTGAGCCCGAATCTAAACAATCACAAGCCCAAGAGGCAACACAAGCACCTAAGATCACAAAGCCTCAAAATGAAAAAGTTTCTCAAGCTCAAGATACTACACAAGTGCCCCCACTAGAAAAGGAACATGAACAGGAACAACAACTAGAGAAAGAAACACACAAGCAGAAGAATCTTCTCCCTCAACTACTAAGAAAGCTAGGATTAACCTACAATTAGAAGGACTAGGAGGCATAAGATACAAAGAAATGTGATACATATTCCTTTGGTCTTGGAAACCATCCATGAGGCAAATGAAGAAGATTAAGAAGAAAATCTCCTACTGAATCAAAGAACACACTTGGCCAAGAAGAGAAAAGAATAAGTTGCACCATTATGTTGCCATGAATTTCAAGATAATCTATTGAGGTCACAACTTCAGAGGATGAGCAGCAATAGTGATGGATGAGCAAGAGGGGAAAGGAACAAATGTTTTCAATATATTTGATTTCAATTTTATGTTAGTATGGACTATATTGATGTGTGATTAGATATGAGATATACCCAAAAATAAACCTTTGGGAGAGGACTGGAACCAAATGCCACCTCTTCCATAAGGATTTGTGGGTACCTCACCTTCACCGTATCAGGACTTGTCATTTTTGTACAAATGGTTAGCCACTTCTCTCCATCCTATTGCTGAAGAAGAGTGAGAAATGCATAAAAAAGAGCCTAAATGAAGGACATCTAATGAAGTATCCAAGGAGGGATAGATACCTGAAGAACATTAGCAAACTTCTCAAGATATAGATGTGAGAACTTTGGATACAATAGATATAGGGACACCAAATTTAGATCTCTGTCTGAAGGATAAGAATCTATAAAGGAAGGATAAGGGAAAAGGACTTGTAGGGAAAACCTCATCTTCAACCAAATACTTGTCTCCTATGGGCACTACACCATTTTGGTTGAAGAGAGAAGTTATGATCCAATAAAAGTGACATCTAAATCTAAATGAAGACTAGAGTATGGATGCACTAGTAGAAGCCATCCAAAGGCCTAAGCCACCTATGGGTGGTGTGAAACAATTGACCTTCATAATGAAGAATAAAGATCAAGACCTACTTTCTCATATAGAGATACCTCCTCCACATGCTAAAACCTAAGATTTGACTCCTAAGGACTACTAGATTAAAGAAGTCCTATTAGGAAAGCCCATAGTAGAAACAACTAAAGTAATGATCACTAGAGGTGTCAAGGAGGTATTCAAGAATTTAGATATAAATGAGAACAATTTGATCAAGCTATGCAAAGAGAATTATCTTCTAAGAGGCTAACTACATGGAATTTTAGGCCCATTGGACCAAGATCACCTAGAAATTACTCTCATTGCAGCATTGGAAAGGAGAGATAAGTGGGGTGTCCAAGATGATTTTTTTTTGGGAGCTTGTTAGCAATGGAATGAAAATTTTAAGTAGAAAGATGTAGAAATAATATATGTTAATTTGAACCTATTGTATAATGTTTAGTCTAATGCGGAGAAACTGGTATCTATAGTAGACCAAGATCTTGGGCTTATGGATGAGGTATGTACTTGGGGAAAAAGACCTCCAAGAACTTCAAACAATAAAAGGTCAAAGGTATCATATACTCATGGAAGTGTATACAATTAATGAGATTCACAAACTTTAGGATTGGATTGAAAAGATAGCTAGCAGAAATAAGGTCATGGAAGAACTTCATGAAGATATATTAGAAGTTGAAAGACCAATCTCAAGAGAAAATTTTGGATGGAGATAGCTATTATGATGTTATTTTTCTAGAGATTTTTGGGATGAGTCAATGATGAAGCTCAAGTTAGTGCAAGCAATGGTTGAAATTTTTTGAAGAACTTTGGAGGATGCTTCGTCTGATGAAGATATTAGGCAAGTATTCAAAATTGAAGAGGTATTGTTGAAACTCGATAGAAAACTTCACGATTTTGTAGAAACTTGGATGGGTATCAATAATTATTGGCAAACAATTAGGCATAAGCATGAGGCATTAGATTTACCATAAGCTTCCCAAGTGACAAAAATTATAGAGAAATTTAAGAGAAAACATGAAAAAATTGCTCTAGTATAAAGGGGAAGAAAACTCAAAAGCTAGAATTTCAATTTTGACACTTGGGAAAATTGTAGATTTTTGAACTTTCCACTAAGTTGCACTACTCCAAAGATTCACAAGGTGCACTCCTCCAAAGGTGTGCTGAAAATTTTGAAGAAGTCAGACATGTACCGATAGTTAATTGCCAGCTCCAAAATTAGAGCTTTCCATACATTGAAAACACATTCTGATGGTAGTTTAGCTCCTAGAAACATGTAGAGAAGGCCAAGATTCCATTTTTAGAGTTTTTAGTGATTCCCAAATCCTCTTACAACTTTCTTCTTCTTATCTACTAC
Source organism: Cupressus sempervirens (assembly GCA_028749045.1). NCBI lineage: Eukaryota > Viridiplantae > Streptophyta > Pinopsida > Cupressales > Cupressaceae > Cupressus > Cupressus sempervirens. The sequence goes on from CM053789.1 coordinate 795,903,356, forward strand.
TTCCTTCTTTATTTTAAGACATGTAATGGCTCATGCACTTGTTAATTGATATAAACAAGGGTGGAGTCCTACTTGGCACCATTTAGAGAGTCATTTTGTACATAAATGGATTTTTTTATTAGTTTAGAAGCATATCTTTGCATAAAGAGATCTCTCACTCTCAACACAAATTTAGGAGATGATTTCTTATAATTTTAGGAATGTAATTTGTATTTCGAGTCATTATTTTGATGCAGTAATATATGCTATTGGTGCTTTCATTTTGCATGTAGTTATTCGCACCAGAGTGTGTTATTTTTTGTGAACTCATGTTCATGATAATAATGGAGCCAATAGTTTTTTTGTGTTGATTTCATTATGTGATCATTTAGTTCTTGTGTTTTTCACATGTTGATGAATTTTGCTGATGTATCGAGTTGAAGAAGAGATCACTTTATTGTTCCCACATAGCTTCATGTCTCATATGAGCATTATTTTTGTGTCCTTTTGATTTGATGAGAACTAGAACATCTTTTGGTTATTACTAAGTTCCCATTGATGATTGCATCGGTGGATTTTGGGAAGTATTGCTCCTATTTTCATTAGCTTCCTACCTGATCTTTTTGATGATTTAACTTGCAAACGAGTTGTTGTCATGGTTTTTGTCCTTCAAGAATTTCCCTTTCATGTTATCTACTTTCATCTCTCATTACCTTATCTTTACTATTTTCTTTGCTAACCCTTGTTTAAATTAGGAATTTATATAGTTGCATTGATTAGGCTTGCATTCATCATAAAAAATAGAAAATACCAACAAAAATATCTCTTTTTGGTTACTATTGAAAATAGTAAAATCAAACATCTTATCCAAATTTTTTAGGACTAGAAAACGTCACCCTATGAACAAAAACATTTATCTTCAATTGAGTGGATTTCAATACTTTGCAAGATCTCCCAGAACCTCAAAGTTGATCCCTAGATTAGCTTTTCAAGAGAGGAGTTCAAAAGGATTCTTGTTGTTGAGCATCATGTAAAATGATAGCTCAATAGTTCTGAGCATGGAAAGTTTCATAGTTATTGCCAAGCATGAATAGAATTTTAGTTTTTGCAAAGTGATGGAGTTATATTAGTATTGGTCGAGCTTGCTATGTTAACTAAACATACTAGAGATCATATGTTAGCTAAGTGAGTGGGAAATCCTATCGTATCCAAGCTTATAGTTGTGTAAGCGTTAAGTATTTATTTTTGAATATGAAGGATTATATAGTAAATTTTTTACTCATTTGCATTCACCAATGATTGAAGAGAGAATGAAGAGAATGAAGGCAAATTGTAACCAGAGATTCCAGCATTTGTAAAATGAATTTGACTACTAATCAACATTATCCTATAGATTTGAAAGGTATTTAACTATTGCTGAGTTATGATGTTTGAATTTTCATAAACCTTAAGTAGTCAAAATGGAAGCTAGGTCTTCTATAGTGTTAGAAAAGAGGAAAAGGAAGTTTCAATGTTCAATTGATTACTAACAATGTTAGGCAACCACCTTTCTAAGCTATACTTGGAATTGCTTATAAACCAGACTTGATTGGTGTGCTATCGATGATACCACCAAAAGTTCTCATGATCCAATATGTGATATGTTTCTATACATGTAAATTTGGAGGAGTAGGAGATATGGAGATAAGTTATGTATATAGTCAACTATGTGATAATGGATTCTTGAGGGAAGAGTACAAAATTATAGAGAAGAAAGGGCTAACTCGTGCCTTAGATTTTCCCAATGTATTCAAGACTAAATGGATCAAAATTGTGTTGAGATGAATACACGATGACTATATTTACTTGGAGAATGGACCCACTAAGATCAACAAGAGGATAACTAACTAATTATTAGGGTACCCTACCCTAGATAGACCTAAGAGTATGTGTAGTGATGTAAAGGAAGTGATTGAGAAAAATACAAGTGTTGTATGAAATAAAAGAGGGATGTCTATTGATTCTATTTCAAATCCCTTAATTTCCTTTGTAGTGAGAGTGATTGCTCAAAAATTCTTTTAGTCTTGCTGACTGAATAGTGTTTCATGTATGGCTATTGATTTGGGATATAAGATAGTAAATAGAGACCATGCCTATTATCTTGTCGAGTTACAAATACAACAACTATCAAAAAACTTGGAGGCCATTAGGAAACCAAAGAGTGCATCATGAAAATTTTGTTCTCTACTGGTTTGCATATTCTTTTATGTGCAAAACTCTTTTCTTACATTTGATAAAGTAGTGTTGAAGACAAACATACCTATCACACATCAAATAGAAAAGTTTATTGAGCAACTTGGAGATAACTTTGAGCTAGTAATGACTAGTTATTTTGTGGATTTTAAGAAATCCATAAAACTAAGGATGAGGATACCTATGTCACTAGTGGAGAAACATTATAATGATGTTTGTTTCCTAGTGGATGTAGACTACACATAAGTGCAAGAAACAATACCTAGGGTCAGATGGCTAAGGCCCTTGCCATATGAGATCAATGTTAATGAGGCCTCTACAAAAATTACAACTTTATTAGTAGAAGACATTGACAAGAGTGTTACCTCATTTGGTAACTATGAGGAAGCCAAATCAAGAATTACAATTGATTTGAAGACATCTACACTTCTTAGAAAGAAGAACAAACTTGTTAAAAAGATGAAAGAGAGATTTGATGAAGGGGGAGAAGAAGAAGATGACGATGACGATGATGATGATGAAGAGGAGGAACAAGGCCAAGCCCCATTGGAATTAGCTCAAGGCCAAGGAGAATATCAAGGTGAAGATGAAAAAGGTGCCAAGGGAGAAGAAGCTAAGGAAGCACCTAAGAAAGCAAAGGCCAAGATGAGAAAGGAAAAAGAAAAAATAGTGGAGAAAATATAGAAGACTATGAAGACACCACAATAGAATCCTATAGTACCTACTACTAGGTCAAGCACAAGGGCAACCACTATATAGGCTAGTGATGTTGCAAAGCCTAAGGGAAAAAGATCAATCACTACAACATAACTAAGACAACCTAAAAAGAAAACTTACAAAAGGTTGTAGAAGAAGCAAAAGAAGGATGAGTTAGATAAGGAGATGATAGAGTCAAATGACTTGAACCAATTCAATGTGGTAAGCTATAATCCCTCTTCTAACATAGATAAATTGTGTGGAAATATCATTACAAATGTAGATTTATCTAGTTTTATAGATGTAGATTTTGACAAGCTAGGGAGCATTGATAAAAATAAGGTTGAATAGTCCATTTATGATATGATAGCTACTTTAAAATCTACTCTACTAGAGATTGCTGAATCATTAACCAAAAGTCTATATGATACAGTTGAGAAAAAGGGACAATTCAGCTTGGCCACTAAGAAGAAAATAAGGGAGACTTAGTTAGCTAAAGTTATGCCTACTTTAGACAAGAAGATGATGACTAAAACCAAGAATAAATACAAGGAGAAATTCTCCCCCAAATATAGAGCTTTTAATATTTTAAGAAATCAAATAGAAGAAGTGGTGAGACAAAGTACATTTCTTTGGAAAGAAATCTATGGTCTAACTACTAAGCCCACATGAAAGACATTAGATGAGGAGAAAATAGAGCCCAAGAAAGAGATAGAGAAAGGTGATGAGGAAAAAGGTGCACAAGAGTCTAAAGTTCGAGAAAAAGATGGTAATGTGGATGACACTATGGAGACAACACAAGAGGCCACAACTAAAGAAAAGTAGCAAGATGTAATAGATGTAAAAGTGTCAAGTGCCAATCCACCACACATAGACCAAGTGAGTCAATAGGACTCAGTACTCATCAAGGATGTTCCTGTTATATCAATATAGAATATCAATCCCTTGAAAAAGGAAGACTTGAAGATATTGGTAGACTCTACCACAACATAACTAAGAAAAAATCCTACACTGGTGAGAGTTGATGAAAATGAGAAGGTAGAGTTGGCATCTATAGGGGAGAAACCAAAAGAAACATCAAAGGTGCTATCTCAATCTATAGAAGTAAAAGAGATAAAATCAAAGGATCTTCAATAAGATCAAAGTGCAAACTTGGCACAAATAGTTGATAAACTAATTCCCCATCTGCAATGCCCATTGTAGTGTTTTAGATGAATGAGAAAGAGGAAAAAAAACTAGATACATCACTTCCTAGCCTAAATAGTTTAGGTTTTCTTGAAATTGTAACTATTGAGAAGGATGGTGCTAAAGTACACACAGGTCAGGAGACAAGTCCTACACCTCTTCCACAAGTACAAGGTGAATTTTACAAAGAAGTAAAGAAGGTTAATAAAAACCAAAGAGTCAACTTTGACTACTAAGTAGATGAACAAATTGCTATACAAAAATTGGTCACACTATTAGTTTTTGGATAGTGAAATTTTATAATGAAGTAAGGGGAATTGAAGTTTTGGTGTATGAAGTTCATAAGAAATAAATAATTAGGGGGAGTATCAAAAGAAGAAACAAAACCAAAAAGAAGTATTTACTTAGGGGGAGTAATGGAGTTATAAGGTATGACAGAAAGGTCATCCATTTTGGAAACTTTTGAAAATTTGAAATTTAGTATGAGAGATGAGTCAAGTATATATGTTGTTTAAGTTATGCTCATATTAAGGTTGTATATGCATGAAAAAGTATATTTTCCACTCATGTCAAAGGGGGAGATTGTTGATCTCATTTTGGTTTTGACAAGGTAGTGACAAAATAATTGAGTCATTATCTAACAAAAACATAGTGCATGCTGAGTGATCAAAGCATGCCAAGAAATTATTATGAGCCGAGTGATCAAAATATGTAGAGAATTAGTTGCCAAACAATAAATGTCGAGAAATATGACAAGTTAGCACCAAGAACTTGTATGTGCCAAGTAGTTTATGCATGTTGAGTCACTTAGGTGTCGAGCCAACAAAAGGAGCCAAGCAAGTTAGTATGTGTCGAGTGATATAGGTGTTGAGTAAACAATGTGTGTTGAGTTGTTCAGAAGATGAGTTACAACATTAAGAATACAGTGATGGTTGAACATAAGAGTCTTTGGATGCTAAGTAAATAGTAAAAGACAATTGCTTTTAATGAAACAAACTACTATGTAAACCATTTTTGGGCTGACATCTACATTATTTTACAATTATAGAAGATAAGGATCGAGTCATATTGAGAATCCCTATATAGTACATGCAATCAATCATATTAAGGGATATTCTAAGTAGAAATATGAACAAACCATAGCTGCTAATTCTAACCTAACCCTATTCCACCTATGTTTACCTAAGGAGACAAACCCTAAAGATTTTGTAAGGAGTGTGAGAGATGAATTCTAAGTGTAGAGAGAGCATTTGTGGTAACTATGGAGATTATGATAGTGATATGAATTGTAGAATTGGTTAGAGAGAATAGAGCATAGCAGAAAAAGGAGAAAGAAGACATTTTTGATCAAAAGGATCAAGGATTTATCAGTAAAGAGAAGATCTAACATCTAGTAGTGAGGTGTTAACTAAAGGATTATAGTGCTAAATCATTTTAATAGGTGATACAGGAAAAATCTCCTAACGAAGTAGCCTTAATAGGTTTTATTTTCTTAATAAGCTCTAATTTCTTAACCGAGTGCTTAATTATGAGTGTAAATCCTCTAACAAGGTGAGACCTAACAGTATTTTTAGCCTTTGATAGGGTAGTCCCCTCGTAGCATAGATCATAGTTTATGATCAAACTTTGTGTAACTATAATTGGCTACACTTTACAATTGTAGTAGTGAAGATTTGTGGGTGTCATCCCCATCCCAATTTTACCTTCTCCTTGGAGGGTTTCTAGGTAACCAATTTTAGTGTGTCATGTGTTTTATGCAATGGATGCAATGTGTGGTTAGCTATTTCAATTTACATGCTAAATTATGAGATGGATGTGTGGTAAATCTTTTATGGTTAAAATTTTTGAAGTACTAATTCACCCCCCCACCCCCCCCACCCCCGCCCTTAGAGTTTACTTTCCCATTGTTATTTCCAACAATGTGACCATTTGGATAGCTATGACAAGTTTAAAAATGAAATAATTATAACATTTGACTTTTTAACCAGATCATTCTAGAATGGAACATTGTACACTATCTTATATATACCTATATATATTACACTAATAGTAATCATTTTGAAGCTGTCTATTTTTATTTAATCCCAAGCTTATTTTTCTTAGTTCAAATTTATGAAAATAGGGACCTCAAGAATGATTACCCTTAGCATAATGTGTGTATGTGTGTGTGCACGTGTGCATGTATGTGAGCTAGTGGCAGACATGGCACAACATTAAAAACAACTTCTTCTTTTTTGATAAGGTTAATATAAGATTGTTAATAAAATTTTAACTATAGTTGTACAAAGTTACTATAAAATCATGCTTTAAAATTTATTTTTTAATTATATATATGGAGTTTAATTTGCAAAAGTTTTAATTTATTTCATTTTTTAGGATATTATTGTGTAAAATGTTATACTCAAATGTAGACAAATGGTTAAGGTTAGAGTTACCATTACAATTAATGTTAACCTTAGGGATAGAATTAATGTATGTTGGAATACTTTAGAATAATTGAGGGTGGTGGGTGAATTAGTTATCCAAGGTCCAAATGTCCAAGTTGAACCTTTTAGTGCTTAACAAAACTAGATGAATACATATGTCTCCTTAAGATGTATCTTGCATGCATCCATTAGATCATTCAAAACTTAAACTTGTAGGTTACTATCCTAGGTCAAAATAACTTTGTAGAAATGTAAACATGAAACATAATAAAATAATTCACACATATGATATAAGGATTTTATGTAGAAACCCAATTTGGGAAAAACCACCAACAACATGCTACTAATTCTCACTCTTTTGAAGTGATTCCCTATGAAAGGCCAACCCTATTAAAGGTTACAATACACACTTTTAAATGTGACCTAGTTAAAGGATCCCAATCACCCTGTGAAGAGTGAGCCTTGTTAGAGAACTTTAGAATATGTCATTAGAGTTCCACCTGTTTAAATGATTTACAAATGACTGTTAGGTCAACCTTAATCCAAAGGATTTACCCTAGACTAATATAATGATTAGAAAGTAACAATAAGACATGATCTAATAACAAATCATAACTCACTTGCAGATTACAAATCTTTGTTTAGTCCTCCATTCTTCTTTGCTTCATTCATTTCAGCTCTAATAGCTTGTTCATCCTTTAAGAATTCATCCTCTTAAGTCTTCTTACTTTGCATGCCAATTGCAAACTCTATAGTTTGGCCACCATATGAAGCAACAACCTAGACTCCTCATCTTCATTGGAATCTCATACATGCCAACTGTTGCTTCAATCTTTGTTTCACCTTATAAAGATAATTTCAATCTTTTGACACTCAATAACAATCTTCAATCCTAGGGTTAGGTCAAATTCATTGAATCTTCCCTCTTTTCCATTATGCTTTCTCTGGAAAATTCCTTCTCAATCCTCTTTGAATTCACCACAAAATCATTAATCTTATGTTCCTCTATGTCATTAAGCTTCTCTTCTGCATGCTTCACACAATCCAAGAAATCAACTTTTTAAGCTCAGATTAGCAAATTCATGATCTAACTCATAATGTTTTCACTTGACATTAACTAACCACCAATGCTTGATACACACTATGTTGCTTGACATCCATTAATAGTTCACTCAACACATACTATCTTTTACTATTACTTGGCACCAACTAGAATTTACTCACCACATACCAAGTTCACTCGGTGTACATTAGAACTTCAATTTTCTTGGCACTAACTAATTTTTTTCTTGGCTTGAACTAACTTTTCTCGTCACCAAATAATCACTCAATCAAGCTTAACAGACAAAATTTTCTTTCTATGTTATTCCAAAATTAGCTAGAGTATCCATCAATTTTATCTTTAAGTAGATAAATAATACAACATATTAGCCATGTCTCACTTGGTATTGGTGCTTCTTTTCTATAAAAAATAACTCAACCTTTCCTCTAGGTTCTCTTGTTATTACATTTGAGAAAATCCTCTTCATCAATGAAACAAATGATAGCATTCAGACCAAATAAGCAATTGTCTTACTAGCAAGTAGCAAGTTTGACATCATTGACAATATAATGATTGTTCTAGGTTCCAAACAAACAATCTCCCTCTTTGGCATTGATGGAAAACTAATACCAAGAACAATACCAAAAATACTTGTATTAATTTTATTTTTCTATTTGTTTGTGTCCTTCCTTTATGTAGGGTAATAGATCTTTGTCAATCTCCTTCTTTCTTTCATATCTCCCTCATAATGTTTCATTGATCTCTATCTCACTATCTCTGTTTGACTTTCTTTGACTACTCCCTCTAAGGTGACTCTCCCTCTTTTTGATATTCAGGCATCTAATGTTTCTCAATTCTTATTTCTCTTGCAATACTTATATATTCCTCGAGACTATATCTCCCTCTTCGATAGCGGTGCCAAAGACTTCTCATCTCAACATGCAGATGTTAACAATTTAGGTTCTCCTTCTATCACCTTACTTGTGACTTATTTTTTTGTTATAACTCTTGATTACTTTAGGTAGCTCCTAAAGTAAGATCCATTGAATCAATGTGTAACATATGCCATTCAATTCAGTTGATGCAAGACACTTCTCATGATTCATAAACATCTTTGGATAGGGGTATCACCCCTACTTTACCTCTTAGATACTCATGAGTTTTGAAGCCACACTAAGCACAAACTGATAGATATAAAACAAAGAACAATAAATGCAACAATTTTTATTATTATATCAACTTAATACAAGTATAAATACATAGATTGAACCACTCTCAATCTGAAAACCTCAAAATGAAAGATGATATCATCCAAGTACATATCCATTATAATGTGACTACATATAGAGTTCAGTACAATAATGAAGTACAACATCTTTCTTAATCACTAATGTCCAACATATGCACCCTACAAGTAATTTAAAAAAAAATTGAATCAAGAAGAAACTTCAATAGTCATCCTTAGCTACTTGCTAATCAACTTGAAGCACCTGGAAAACACACAAAAATGCAACACAACACAAAAGGGGGCTCAATACACATTGAGTTGAAATGAATAATCCACCTGCATGCATGTTAGAATAAACATATACATAACCATAATGTAGATATCTGATCCACTTATCATAGTGCAGTTCCAAAATTAATATGCAAGAAGTAAACATTTACTTAACAATGCAAAATTAAACTCGCACTAAGAATAAATGTAAATGAATCATTTATATACTAAGGTGTCATCATTATGGCTCTAAGATTTTGCATCCATGTATGGTATGCTCATAGTCAACACATAACAATATTCTCTATTATACTTGTCAATGACAGAATAGAGATATGCCTTGTTCTTCGTACTTAACCATATAGGTTTAAGTCATAGGTAAGGCCAGTTATCTTTTATATGTAATTAACCCACCCAATTCATTTTAATGTTATCACTATATTAATTAACTGAATAGGATAAACCAAATTCAGCCATCTTGATATATGTTCATCACAACTATTCTTAAAATACACATCAAACAGATATACTAAGAATGTACATGCAACAGATATAAATCAGTATTCAACATGATACTACATCCTTTAATCTATTTGGATACATCTTATAATGCCTATTCCAAAGATAAATTTAGATTACTATAACAACAGAAACAAATACTATAATAATAAGAACTCGTAAATACAATTAAACTGTCACATTAATTTAATGATATTTATTGATCTTAGTACTATACTATTTAACCCTGTTGTCATAACAATCTACATTTATCCTTTGAAATAGAAAGATGGTAAGATCAATGTACAGCTGATATTTTTGTTTTGAAAAAAAAAGAATTTCATCAACATATATCATAGTCAAAACTTAATCTGAAATCTACTTTCCATTTCAATAGCAACCGGGACACAGTTCTGATACCCATAGCATAACAAAGTATAAATTAAAAAGTAAAAGAATTCCATTTCATTTCAAACATAATGACTGTATTAGAATACTTTGAAATAACATTTTAACACCACTGACAGTTTTCTACATAATCAAACTCAATCAATGTTTGAACAGAGGGTCAATAATAACATTGCTACTCATGTTAACTATACATCTTAATTACTATGACTTCAGTTCTAATCGTAATCAAATTTTTGGGTTTATAAAACCTTAAAACAAAAATAATTTCACAAAGTAATTATCAGCTGAAACTATTTTTCTCCATATGAAAACATTGCCTTTTTAAAACTTACAACATCACCATTCATCATTATTTAACATTTTCATATTATAAAGACCAACTTCATTTCTTTGCCTTTCACAAAAACTATTTAGTTTACTATATATAAAAGAATGAAACAATTGTATCCAAAGAGTCGTTTATCATCAAATAGAAAAATCTATTATTAAAAAAAAGTAAATCAATTAACAACATATTGTTGTATGTTCTACAGACAACTAAAATTCCTACATTTTAATACGACTGTTATATTGATTAAGGATAGTTTTATAACTCCTTCGATTAGAAAGTGTTCGGCTGTCAACTAATGATTCTCACTACCAAAGACATGATTATATCGAAGGTATGTTGTTTCTACTGAACTACTAAGGACTCAACCACATTTCAATGCTGATAATCCCATTTAAGTTTCCACGACCAAAACACAATTTCCCTAATTCAAAGATAAACTATAACTTTTTTTTTTTTAAACATCACATATCGATTGAGATATGACTGTTTGTCAAAATTCCATGAACTTGCAATTATATCCTAACTGTTTACCAAAATAACAATGTCAATGCCTTACTCTAACCGTTAACAATTTATACATTTTTGCACCCGAAATCAAAACTATATAGTCTTCCATTAAAAGTATTGACTTTGATAATGGAAATTTTGAATCTTAAAATTTCCCCAATTTACTAAATTCGAAAAATTCTATGTAAGATCTAAAACTTTACTTCATGCAAATAGTTCAAACAATATTTGAGCTTTAGTTTTCATGAAAATTGTTTAACAAAATAACCGAACCCACGACTGTTATACTCGAATCCCTCTATGAAAATGCCATATATCGCATGCCACCCATAAAATAGAATACCAAACAAAACTCACACACAGTGGTAAATATATAGAGCTCGACTCTATCAACCACAGTCTATGTGCTATGACACATTATCAACATACACAACAACACCAATTGTAATAACCAAAAAACTCAAATAAAACCTACATCCCCATAACCATACACTATGGTATATTTGACACACAATTGAGTTGTATATGGTCGAGCTTATCAATATTTAATACAAATTAAAAAAAAAACAACAACCAAATGCCATTTATATTCTATGCTACCACTAAATCCTTAATATCCACGCTCGAGCATGGAAGTCGACAATGTCAAACAAAACTTGTCGAACCCTGCCCACTTCTAGACTTGGGAGTCGACATGTAACACAGAAAATAAATCGCATATAACATTCATTACTTCAAAACCAAAATAAAAATAGTAAGAGAGAGTAAGGATAGAAAATGTCCCTACCTCAAATCACAAAAATCCAAACCACACTTTCCAAATCGAACACCGACCAACAAAACCAGAGAGAAATGTATCAAATTGACTGGCTGTGAGCAACTCCAAGATACTCAGCCTCAAAGGCATGCATTTACATACAAAAACCCCTCCATGATACCGATTCCATAGTAACAAGGGTCACAGGTGTTCATCAAATAGAGCAATGCAGCCAAGTTTCTAACCCTATCTTAACAGGAAACCTAACTCACAAAATGAAATGATCGACTAAACCCTTAGTGCCATAATACCTCATAAAAATGCATTAAATTCAACTGCAGGACCAAGTACAATGATAGTCCAAAACACCACCATATTTTGGCTTTTCAAACCACAACATATTACCATTAACATAGCATTCAAAACAAATGCAAAAATCCCTTTAATATGATAGCATGCAAAACCCATTGGGTTTTATAAATATAAAACTTATTTCATATAATCAACAATATTTGATAAGACATAGACAATAGGTAAATGGTATAAGCCACGGGTTTAAACCCCTACCAAAAGAACACAAAGTATATAAATACTAATGCCATTAGGATATTTAGCCCTTATCAATACAAAGAATATATGTAAGAATAATCGAACTAATTAAAATTACATAAACATATTTAAGATGAATAACCCCACTAATATCACAATTGAATTCATTTCTTTAAGTTTATTAAATCAAATAGAACTATTTTATAAAAAATATATCTAGGCAAAGAAAATTCATACAACATATCGTGAATTTAACGTTGGCCAATAAATAACTCACAATGTTAACAAATTGGTATCGCCAAAACAACTGAAGTAAAAAATTTCTAATAATAATCAAAAAGTATTGTGCATACACCACAATAATGTAAAATCAGAGATATCAACATGATAATCTTGAGGTAGCAATATGTAACTGACATAAACTCATGTTCCTAGGACATTAATAACCAAGTTCTACAAATGACACGAACATAACACCAGAAAGAAACTTATAACCAAAAAGTCATAATATGCAATAAAACCAAAGTAGTGGTCAGGCATGACATGAGTATTCTTAGGTAAAGCTTTTGTGAATATATAAGCTATATGTTCTTTGGTATTTACATATTCCATCTTTATTTTTTTGTCTTGAACCAACTCTCTCAAGTAATGATACTTGATAGCTATATGTTTAGTCTTTTTGTGCATCATAGGGCTCTTAGGTATGTTTATTGCAATTGTGTTATCATTGTAGAGTATAATAGGTTCAGTAATTTCATACTTCATTTCTTTGAGTAGCTAATTGATCCATACAATATTGGTACAATTCACTGTAACAACAACATATTCAGCTTCAGTAGTAGATTGTGTTATACAATTTTGTTTCTTACTAGTCCATGTAACTATTCTCTTTCTCAAAAAAAATGCTCCACCACTTGTATTTTTTCTATCAACCACATTTCCCACCCAATTAGTATCTATATAGGCTCTCAATTTAAAATTTTCATTTTTCTTGTAGTATAGACCAAAGTCCTTTGTTCCTTTTAGATATCTCACAATTCTCTTAATAGCCATCAAATGGTTCTCCTTGGTATTTGAAGAAAATCTTGAGCCAATCCTAACATCTAATGCAATGTCAGGTCTACTATGAACTACGTATTGTAATTTTCCAATCATAAACCTATACAAAGTTTGGTTTACTTTGGAAAAATCATTAGTCTTTGATAGTTTATATCCTATGACAATAGGTGTGCTAATAGTTTTTGAATCCTCCATACCAAAAGTTTTCAAAATTTCCTTTACATACTTAGACAGAGTGATGTAAATACAATACTACATTGATACACTTGTAGGCCAATAGAGAATTTAATCTCTCCAAACATGGACATCTCAAACTTGTGCATCATTTCATCAGCAAATGTCTTTCAATGTATTTAGTCCTCCAAATATGATATCGTCAGCAAACATTTTAGCTATTAAAATAGCTTTCTCACCTTTAGTCTGCAAGTATAGATTACTATTATTATTAATTCTCTCAAAATGAATCTTTACAAGATAGTTATGAAGTCTCTCATACCATGCTCTAGGTGCTTGCTTTAAACCATATAAAGCTTTGTGTAGTCTACATACTATGTTCTTATTTTTTACATCAATAAATCCTTCAAGTTGTTCAATGTAAACCTTTTCTTCTATTATACCATTTAGAAATGCACATTTCACATTCATCTAATAAACTTTGAAACCATTGTATACAAAGTAAGCAAGAAGAGTTCTTACTCCTTCCAATCTTGAAATAAGGGAAAATGTTTCTCCATAGTCTATTCTTCTTCTTGTGCATACCCCTTGCAAACTAATCTTGCTTTATTTTTTGTGACTTTACCATTCTCATCTAACTTGTTTCTATAGACTGACTTGGTTCCAATAACATTATTGTCCTCTTGTCTAGGTAGAAGTGACCAAGTTTTGTTCTTCTAAATTTGCTCAATCTCTTCTCTCATGACTTGACTCCAATTCTCATTTTCTAATGAATCCTTAACTGATTTAGGCTCATTCATACTTAGTAGACGTGTATCACTTCTTAACTTGTCTCTTGTCATGGGTTTGGACTCTTTATCTCCAATAATTTGTGTAGCAAGGTGATGTCTCTTGACATACTTCGACAATCTTGGTTCTTCTTTGTTTTCTTCTATGGGTCTCTCAACTTTAGAATCATTGTGTGCTTCTCTATTAGGTAATTTAACATTTCTTTCATGTCCACTAATCTCATTATCAGAATGCACCTTAGCTTCTATTTGCAACTCAGTTCCTAAATGTAGCTTAGTTACTGAATGTAGCTCAAAAATCATTCTATGTGACTGGGAAGTCACTCAAACTTCTTGTTGTTTTACATTCATTATATGTGACTTGACAACTACTAAAAAAATTTCTTGTTGATTTGCAACTTGGTTCATAGCTTCCTCATTGATCATGTCATCATAGAATACACAAAATATTTGTAATCTTTAGGTTCTTTTGCAAATTCAACTTCATACATACTTCTATATATTCATCAAATTTTGCATTTGTACTTTCCACAACTTTGTCAGTGTTAATATTTAAACACTTATAAGCTTTACTTCTTGTGAAATAGCCTCGGAATATACCTTCTTCACTTTTAGCATCAAATTTTTCATTCTTATTATCCTTAAGATTGTAGCACTTTCTTCTAAATGCCTTAAAATATTTTACATTGAGTGAGATTCCACACCATAATTCAAAAGGTGTGAAACTTGTACCTTTCTTGACTTGTACTTAGCTCAAGGTATAGACACTTACACTTACAACTTCTCTCTAGTATTCAAAAGAAACATTATTCTCCATCATAAATGTTCTAGCATAGTCCATCACAAATCTATTCTTCCTTTCAGCAATCCCAATTTGTGGAGGGGTTCCAGGTGCATAAGTTTGTTTTTTAATTCCTCTATCATTACAAAACATCTCAAACTCATTTTATGTAAATTCTCCACCTCTTTTAGATCTCAAATATTTCAAGCTATTGCCAATTTCCTTTTCCACTCTAGCCAAGTACCACTTATATATTTGAAATGCGTCAAATTTTTTCTTCAAAGACATAATTGTCACCATCCTAGAATAATCATCAAAAAATAGGATAATGTACTTGTCACCTTGGTAGCTTTTCACATTAATTGGTCCACATAAATCAATATGAACTAATTCAAGAATTTCTTTCAAAGAGCGAGACTTCCTTTTAAAATTTGATTTATCCATCCTGCATAACTGACATTTTTTACATATTACATTATCTGGTTCTTAGTTTTAGAAAACCTCTGACTCTCTTCATCTTACTAATATTGGCCAAATTATCAAAATTAACATGACATAGTCTTTTGTGCTACAACCTTACATCATCAAATTGTACAACTAGATAAGTAACATCATTTATGTCAAGGTAGAAAAGATTACCTCTAGTTTGATCACCATTACCAATTAGCTCTCCATCAACATCATAGATCTTCACTTTTCTATTTCAAAATGCAACCTTACATCCATCACTATTTAGTTGTGATACACTTAACAAATTATAGTTCAATCCTTCTAAATAATAAGCATTATCACATATGATCTTATCTATCAATTTGATTAATCCTTTTCCTTTGATAAGACATGGTGCATCATTTCCAAATCTAATACTTTCATCATCATAATGCACAAGGGAATTGAACTTAATTTTATCTTCAGTCATGTGATTGGAACAACCACTATCAATAATCCATCTGTCACTCTTATTCACATAAGATAATAGTTAAGTTTTCTCATCTTCATTAGAATCATCCTTCATTGCAACATAGACAACTTCATCTTCATGATCATCATATTCTTCATTGGATTCCTCTTCAACAATGTGGCAGGATTTCTTTCCTTTGTGTTTGTAATATTGATTGTTCTTTTCTCTTTTGCTTCTAAATTTATCTCCACTTTTATTGTTCTTTTTAGGGCGCCTTGTAGCAATATGACCCAACTCATTAAAATTGAAACATATGATAGGAATCTTACCTTTGTATTTTCTTTTGCCTCTATGAAATCTCCTAGCTAGCAATACTTCAAGCTATTCTACATCCTCCTCATCTATATCACTCTCACTAGAAACACAACATGTTTTCTCTTTCTCTTTTTCTTTTCATTAGGTTCTTAGTGAAAACTTAGCTTTGAAAGAAGATTCAACTTTTTAAAATTTGAAGTTATCAAAATTAGAGAGTTCAAAGGTAGTTAGCCTACTTATCAAACCTTCAAAAGTCATATTAGTACTAGGTATACATCTTAGTTCTTGTATGGTAGAAACTCTAATAGCATAGATGGATTGAAGTGTGCTCAATAATTTTCTCAATATAGTATCATCATCAATGTTACCATTTTCTCCTTTAATAGCATTAACCATATCTTCTATTCTAGAGAAATATTGAACAATGTTCTCACCTTCTTGGATTCTCATGTCATCAAACTTACCTCTAAGACTTTCATATTTGGCTCTCAGGACATTTGTGTCTCCTCCATAAATGGTGTGAAGAGTATCCCACGTATTTTTTCAATTGTCACAATCCTTGGTGTCATCAAACTCAGAATAACTTAAGGAAGATGCAATCTCTAACATTGTTTGATTATGTTCTTTCTTCTTTTTTAGGACCTAAGCAGTGAGGGCTCGAGCAAGGTCAACATGTTTAACAATAAAGGTAGTTTATGCATGATCACCAAGTCCTCCTAGATATAGCTTCATCAAAAAATTTCATGTAGGAAAGTTCTCCTTATTTTTCTTGGGTGCCTCTCTCTTAGGCATTTTTATCTTTACCCTATAGTACCTTCAAATTATTTCCCACAAGCAACCACTTCTCTTATACCAATTGTTGGAATACTTTAGAATAATTGAGAGGGGAAGTGAATTAGTTATCCAAGGTCCAAATATCCCATTTAAACTTTTCAGTGCTTAACAAAACTCATACATATGTCTCCTTAACATGTATCTTGCATGCATCCATTAGATCATTCAAAACTTAAACTTATAGGTTACTGTACTAGGTCAAAATCACTTTGCAAAAATGTAAACATGAAACATAGTAGAATCATTCATACATATGACACAAGGATTTTACATGGAAACCCAATTTGGGAAAAGCTTCCAATAACATGCTACTAATTCTCACTCTTTTGAAGTGATGCTCTGTGAAAGGCCAACCCTATTAAATGTTACAATACACACTATTAAATGTGACCTGGTTAAAAGATTTCAATCACCCTATTAGGAGTAAGCCTTGTTAGAGGACTTTATGACATTCCATTAGAATGCCACCTGACTAAAGGATTTACAAATGACTATTAGGTCAACCTTAATCTAAAGGATTTACCCTAAACTAATACAATTATTAGAAAGTAATAGTAAGGCTTGATATGATAACAAATCAGAACTCACTGTAGATTATATATTTTTATTTAGTCCTCCATTTTGCTTGGCTTCATTCACTTTAGCTTTGATAGCTTGTTTACCCTTCAAACATTCATCATCTTAATCCTTTTTACTTTGCACGCCAGTTGTAGACTCTATAGTTTGGCCACCATATGATGAAATACCCTAGACTCCATGCCTTCCTTTGGTTCTTGCACATGCCAACTATTACTTCAAGCCTTTTATCCCCTTGTAAAGAGAATTTAGATCTTTTTCTACTCAGTAACAATCATCCATTATAGGGTTAGGTAAAACTCATTAAATCTTCCCTCTTTTTCACTTTGCTTCCTCTAGAAACTTCCTTCTCAATCCTCTTTGAATTCGCCACAAAACAATTTATCTTGAATTTTGTGCCTCTAGCTTATCAAGCTTATCTTCCACATGCTTCACACAATCCAAGAAATAAGCTTTTTTGGCTCAGATTAGAGTATTCATGATCTAATTCATAATGTTGTCACTTGATATTAACTAACCTTTGATGCTCGAAACACATTATGTTTCTCAACATCCACTAACAATTCACTTGGCACATACTATCTTTTACTATTACTCAGCACCAATTAGAATTTACTTGGCACATATTAAGCCCACTCAGGACATACTAGGACTTCACTTTTCTCAGTACTAACTGATTTTCTACTAGGCTTGAACTAAATTTTCTCATCACTAACTAATCACTCGATCAAGCTTAGTAGATAGAATAATCTTTCTATGTTCTTCTAGACTTAGCTAGTGTATCCATCAACTTCATCTTTAAGTAGATAAACAATATAACATATTATCCATGTCTCATTTGGTCTTATTACTTCTTTTCTATAGCAAGTAACTCAACCTTTCCTCTAGGTGCTCTTATTATTACATTTGATCAAATCCTCTTCATCAATCAAATAAATGATAGCATTAAGACCAAACATGAAATTGTCTTACCAACAAGTAGCAGGTTTGAAATCATTGACAATATAATGAGTGTTCCATATTCCAAACAAACAATCTTTTTTTCAACAATCTCCCTCTTTGGCATTGATAGCAAACCAATACCAACAACAATATCAAAAAGACTTGTAGTAATTTTTTTTTTCTATCTGTATGTGTCCTTCCTCTGTGTAGGCTAATAGATATTTGTCAATCTCCTTCTTTCTTTCATATCTCTCTCATAGTGTTTCACTAATCTTTGTCTAACTATCTCCCTTTGACTTTCTGACTTTCTTTGATTACTACCTCTAAGGTAACTCTCCATCTTTTTGATATTTAGGTATCTATTCTTTCTTTGTTCTTATTTCTCCCTCAATACTTATATCTCCCTCAAGAGTATATCTCTCTCTTTGAAAAAAAAGACAAAGACTTGTTATCTCAAAATGTAGATGTTAACAATTTAGGTTCTCCCTCTATCACCTTACTTGTTACTTATCATTTTACTTCATCTCTTGAGTACTTTAGACAATTTCTAAAGTAATATAGATTGCATCAATGTGTAACATATGCCACTCAACTTAGTTGATGCAGGGCACTTGTCATGCTTCTTAAACAACTTTGGATTGGGGTATCATCCCTAGTTTACCTCTTAGATACTAATGAGAATCGTTAGGTAAATATTTTTTTGAATATATTAGTTATTAGTTCTTTGGTATTCACATATTTCATCTTTACTTCTTTTTTTTGAACCAACTCTCTCAAGTAATGATACTTAATAGCTATATGTTTAGTCTTTGTGTGCATCACAAGGTTCTTAGATATGTTTATTGCACTTGTATTAGTATAGTATAATAGGTTCAATAATTTCCTCCTTCATTCCTTTGAGTAGTTGTTTGATCCATACAATATTGGTACAATTTACTACAACAGCAACATTCAACTTTAATAGTAGATTGTGATATGCAATTTTGTTTCTTACTAGTCCATGTAAGTATTCTCTTTCCTAGGAAAAATGCTCGACCACTTGTACTTTTTGTGTCATCCACATTTCCAATCCAACTAGCATCAACATAAGCCCTCAATTCAAATTTTCTATTCTTCTTGTACTATAGACCAAAATCCGTTATTTCTTTCAGATATCTCATAATTCTCTTAACAACCATCAAATGATTCTCCTTAGGATTTGTAATTTTTTTTTCAATAATCCCAATAGATAATGTAATGGCAGGTTTGCTATGAACTACATATTGCAATTTCCCCATCATAGACTTGTAAAAAGTTTGGTTTACTTCAGCAAAATCATCAGTCTTTGATAGTTTATGTCCTATGACCATAGGTTTGCTAACATGTTTTGAATCCTCCATACCAAAAGCTTTCATTATTTCAGTCACATACTTATACTAAGTGATATAAATAGCATACTACATTTGATACACTTGCAAGCCAACAAAGAATTTAATCTCTCCAAACATGGATATCTCAAATTCTTGCATCATTTCATCAATAAATGTCTTGCACAATGTAATTTTTTCCTTCAAATATCACATCATCAACACAAATTTCAGCTAGTAAAATACCTTTACCACCTTCAATCTTCAAGTATAGGTTACTATCATTATTAGTTCTCTCAAAACTAATCTTCACAAGATAATTATGAAGTTTTAGATACCATGCTCTAGGCGCTTCCTTTAAACCATATAAAGCTTTGTGTAGTTTACATACCATGTTCATGTTGTTTGCATCAACAAATCCTTTAGGTTGTTTAATGTAAACCTCTTCTTCTAGTATACCATTCAGAAATGTAGATTTCACATCCTTCTAATAAACTTTGAAACCTTTTTATGAAGAGTAAGCAAGAAGATTTCTTATCCCTTCCAATCTTGCAACAAGGGAAAATGTTTCTCCATAGTTTATTCCTTCTTCTTGGGCATACCCCTTGCAAAATAATCTTGCTTTATTTCTTGTGACTTCATTCTCATCCAACTTGTTTCTATACACCCACTTCATTCTAATAATACTCTTGTCCTCTAGTTCAGGCACAAGTGACCAAGTTTTGTTCTTCTAAATTTTCCCAATCTCTTCTCTCATGGCTTGACTACAATTATGGTAGGGTTATATTTAGGGTTAGAGTTAGGTGTAGGGTTGGGGTAAGAATTAGCGTAAGGGTTGTAGTTAGTGTTAGAGATAGAGGTAGAGACAGGTTTAGAATTAGGGATAGGATTAGGGTTACATTATAATTAGATCTAGGGTTATATACAGGGTTACCATTAGAGTTATGGTTAGAGTCACATTTAAGGTTAGGGGTAGGGTACAATTATTCACATTAAGTAATAAGTGAAAATTGAAAGATGTGAATTCACTATATATGGAGTATATTTTTATTTAGGGTCAAGGGAAGAGTAGGAGTTAGGGTTGGGTTTTGAGTCAAGGTTAAGATTTGGGTTAGAGTTATGGTTAGTGTTAGCATTAGAGATAGGGTTAGGAGTAGGGTTAGAGTACAATTATGATAGAGTTAGATTTAGGGTTAGAGTTAGTGGTAGGGTTAGGGTAAGTATTACAGTTGAGGTAAGGGTTAGAGTTAGGCATTAGTAAAATTTGACTCATTTTTTGATGAATATTGGTCAAATTTTTTACCTGTGTTGGTCTAATATTCGACCAATTCATTGGTCAGTAATTTTATCATTGAAATTGTGATGAAAACCTATATTGTTTGAAATGTCAATGATTTCTTTGGTTAGAATTGAACTATTTTGTCAGTGCCTCCTTCTCCATGCAATGGTCAAAATTTCAACCAAGATTGGTTGAAAGTTCCACCAAAGTTGTCCGATGGTTTGGTTGAAATGTTGACAATTGTTTGGTCAAAATTGCAAACATGATTGGTTGAAATTTTCACCAATGTTAGTCGATGCATTGTTTAAAATTTCAACAACTCTTTGGTAAAAATTTCCTACAAGATTGTTTGAAATTTTCACCAGTGTTGGTCGATGCATTAGGAAAAATATAGATAAATCTTTGGTTGAAATTGCCATCAATGTTAGTCAAAAGTTTTATCAATGTTGGTCAATGAATTGGTGGAAATTTCAACCAACTTGTTTTGTTTTAAAAAAAAAATTTTGCTTCGGAACTACTAGACATAGACATGAAATGTCTAGTGGTTTTGAAATAGTGAAAAGGCAAAGATAACTACGTAGACCTATGAATCTATGAACCTAACTTTCAACCATTGATCACTCCATCATGACTCCTTGCTATTTATTTCCATTGATTGTTATGAAATGGTGATAACCACTAGACTAACTACCATGATAGAATCATGAGTTAGGTTCTTAACTCAACAAATAACCCTGTAATGGTGCTAACAATGACTATGTAGCTACATAGCCTTGACTAGGGTTTGTACTTTACTCTTTGTGACACTGAATAATACATTCTACATCATTTCCATCTTGACCCCTAGTTAACCTTGATCACTTGTGATGGTGCAAAATGGACTACGAAGCTCATTTTAGTGGAATGTATTGATCAAAACCAATTTGCATCTACCAAAGGGATAATCCTTCAAAAATTGAATATGAACTAGTCTACATCTATTAAAGGGATACTCCTTCAAAAACTAAATATGAACCAATCTACATCTATCAAAGGGATACTCCTTTGAAAATTGAATATGAAAACTTTTTTCTACTAACCAAGTAAATGTAGTTTATATCTCAAATTAAGATATTATCAATGATTGCTAACTTAAGGTGGCTCTTTAGTAATGCTACAACCATACATCAAAGACAAGTTATGTAGAAAAAAAGTATTTTTCAAACATTTTTTTTTACAAAGAATGAAAAAAGACAACCCATTGCAATCGCTCCTCCCTTTGGCTCCCACCTATTAGCTCCCCAACCTATGAAGTAGTGAACATAAGCTTAATTTCTGACCAAAAGATGTTGATCATAAGCTTAGACATATATGTAGTCTAAAAGAAAAATAAATATATATCAAAACTCATTATATGCTCACTAGTAATTAAAGATCAACATCTTTTGAACTCCTAGTAGAATTTGCATATCCATAGCCTCAAACCCCTAGCTACTAATTCCCCTAAAATAAATGGAAAATAAAAAATGTGACTTAAAGAATGATTAAATTAGTGTAACAGAGAGAATATAAAATGTAATATTGATATTCATAAATTTGTATTTTATTGTATTCATAAAGTTGTATTGATATTTAGTAGATGATTTTTCAACTTGCGTTGATGTATTATATTCATAGATGCATAGAGCCAAGTATAATTGTTAGTGAAAATGGTGAGCATTAAAGAAAGTTGGTATACATATGAATTAAAGTATAGAATTGTAATTAACAAACAATTACAATAAAGTACATGATCAAGGTTGAAGGTTTTTTTAGTTCTTGGTAGGGAAGAAGTGAAATGATCTAGATAAGCAATAGGATTAAGGATTGTAACTTTCTTTACAAGGCTTGCAAGATCGCTATTTGTGAATCCAACAAATCTTGTCATGGCTACCTACATTATTCAAATGCAAAATTTAGCTAGTTATATGAAATTATTTTTTGTATATGTATATGTATAGATTGAACTAATGGTCATGAGTTCAGAGGTTGCTAATTTCAAGGAGATTTGATAGCAAATATAGTGGTCATCATGGAAGAAAATATGGATGCAAGGTGCATTCATAGGTCATCCTTATTCAAGATGTTGGGCAGGTTTTTTACATTTTTAAAATTTTCCAAAATTATAGTCAAAAATCTAGTTATCCATTTGTAATCCCTAAAATTTTGTTACCCTAATGAATTTTTAAGTGGATTTACATTATTCACATTTTTAAGAATGCATGAGTTTTCTTGCTTAATTTTTAAGCTTTTCTGGCTTAATTTTTTTAAGTCCTAACTTGTTCTCAACCCTTCTAATGATGCAATGAGGACATCATATACACCTGGCCCACTAAGACATGTGCCAAAAGCTTGTATTCCTACATTGGCTAAGCTTTGTGCATCTTCAAAAAGTGTGAATATGACAACCACTGATCTAACAAGATCTGATGATTATGAAATTTGTGGGCCCCTTGAGTTATTCTTAAGGAAAAATTTGATCTACAACCATGTGATGTATGATTAGTCACAACTGTATGACTTGAAATTGGATGCTATCCTTTTGAGTTGTGAAGTTGTGTTGACTGTTGAGATGATCATGTCGCACCTTAGTGACCCCTCTAATAGTTAAGTAATGAATTGGGGTGATGGAGAAAAAAGAAGTAATCACATTGTCACAACTCCAAAATCTTCATTTGATGCAAAGGAAAAGGACTTAGGGTACACTTTAGGCTTTGTAGGGTAGAGATAGGTGCCCCTTAGGGATGAGAATGACTAGATGTTTTTTGATGTTCTCTTTTACAGTTCATTCATTCATACTCTTCTCTCTGGATCTATCCCCTATAACAAATAATGGTCACAATTCTTCTTAGATTTATAATAAATCCTTGATAATAGTAGCTATCTATAATTTAGAGAAATATTATTACAAATAAGTGAAGGCCAACAATTTGATTCTACATTATAGAAGAGTAAAATTAATTTGATTTATATGTACTTTGTGTAACCAATCAATCGCATCAATTTGCATTAGAACTTATGATTAGTGCCCTATCCATTTGTTGTACAGAGTTATACCAATAAATAATTGACCTATATAATTTCCTTACAATTATAATTATCAGTTAATAACCCTAAACCCCATTCTAATGATATCCCTCTCAAATGCTTTGAAAGCCTAGGCATGGAAGAAATAAATTAATTCCTTGAATTAAAAGTAACAATAAATTGACATACAATTTATCTAAGATGCATTAAATTACATGAAATTTTCTCACTCAATTCCAAAGCAACAAGCATACGAATATAGAGACACAAATATTCAAAACTCCCTCGTATTAATATTCTTTGAAACTTCAATACATTATTCATTTAAACTCAATAATAACTCTATATTTGATAGGCTTGTTATTAAATATTTTTAGACTTGCAAAATTGAATACATCATACAATTAACACAAAGAAAACTAGATCAACTATAGACAATAGCGTAAACACTAAAAGTTATACAAACTTTGGACCCTCCTCTAGCCTTGGGAACTCACTTATATAGTGTGAGATGCAACAAACTACGGGCATAGAGGAAAAAGAATAGTTCTTAGAAAAAAAGAAAGACAAAAGGAGAAAAGTTATTGCTATCACAATAAGAAAAAAATTTGGTGCTGACTTGCAAATTTATAGCATAATGTCTTTATCATTGATCTTCTTGTGGTGGGACCAATTCTGTTGTAGCAACTACTTGCTGATCCATTGCATCTGGTGGTTCGATCTATTGCATCTATTTCTTTTCCAACTATGGAACCAATTGTCTTATACTTGATGTATCAGGTTTAGTGATCTAGATATTTATCACAATTGGTTGATCCCCTGCCATATCATCAGTTTGAATCCCATATCCATAGTTGCAACTATTTGTTCCTCATCTAATCTCTTTGTTTGCACCAATACTTTGATTAATTGCACCTTTTCTATAGCAACACAGTTGTCCACATTTTCTCCTTCAATTGCCTCTTTCAATAATTGTGTTGATGTTGGATCATAATTAGTAACCCACTTGTCAAAGAGTGTATCATCAAGCCAATTGAAACTCAATATTTCTTGTTCCTTTCTTAAGACATTTCCTCCAATTGTCCTTATTTCTTCAAAAAATTGTTTAAGAGAATCAAAAAATAATTGTACTTGTACCACTTCCTCTATAGTTCTGGCAAACCAAATATACATTTTATCTTTACAATTGTATTAAGCCTAATGCTCATTAATTCATTCAATTCTTTATCCCATTACTCCTTTTCTCTTATCTTGCCCATGCGTTTAAGTAAATGTGGAAAGAGATCAAAATTTTTGCTAATGTATTTCAAGAAATAATTATTATTTTTCTCTACAACAAATTTTATTATAATCAAAATCTAAGAAAGTAGTAGCCTAGTCATAAGTTCTTTCAACTCATTCATTAGAAAAATTAATCACAAGACAACAAAGGGTTGTCATGATATCATCCATACTAATATATTTGCCCAAAATTGGCCTTAAAGTTACCTCATTATTCATTAAATCATTCTATATCTCTACTAATTTTGAAAATTCTAAATAAAATGAAGGCCAACCAACTCTATCCATTGGATACAAAATTATATCTTTGATTCTATCTTCATGTTTGATGCCCAATTCCACATGCAATGACCATATTTTTTCCTTCTCCTCATCAAGCTCCACTTTTGTATACATTTTTGGCTCTTGAGGAGTATTGGGAATCTCTATGATTGGGATGGTATTAATAGGTGGTACTGGAGGATGAGGATAAGCAATCCTAAGATGACTAGATTGTGTACCTACCTTTGTTTTCCCAAATTGTTTATCTATTTGTGCAAGATCATGCTTTCCAGTTGGTTGATCTTATTTCCTCTTTCATCATAGGCATCTAAGACCTTTTCAAAATTATCATTTAACTCCAAGAATCTATTCTTTTCTTTAGTCATAACCACAACTCCAAAATCAGCCATTTCTTTAGCTGTTCAAGCCACTTTGTCACTATCTACCTCTTCTACCTTGTAAACCATGAGATTGCTTCTGTTCTTAGAATTTGAGACCTCTTGAATTTTGGCCTTGTCTCTCTTCTAAGTATATGATATGACCAAGGCTTGATGGTCATCACTATATTTCAACCCTTTATGGGCTTACAAAACTTCCTCCTCAATTTTGAACTAGGTGTCTTTTGCCTTTCTAATTGCGTCAAAGATCATTGCATTAGTAATGTCCCATTTAGGAAGTATCGTGATCCCTGAGTCCTTTAGCAATTTCCTCCCTCCTCAAGGGTTATTTAATTAAACTTTTCTATGAGGCAAGCCTTGATTCCTTCTTCAATTTCAAAGTCCTTCCTATTAGGTTACTTTGTTTTAATTTTCTTGCACCTTGCCTCAAAATTGCTAATATTGGTCCTCAACAAAAATTGAGTAAATGCTCTAGAATTTTCAAAGCTTTCATCATCCAAAAAATTCTTAGATGCCTATTCCACCATAGGGTCAATTTATCTACCTTGAAAATATCTTACAGTAAGAGCTAATGATGGCATGGGAGGTTCTTCAAGAGTTCCTTCCTCTATCTCTGCTGAAGTTATAACAATATTCCTTTCACCTCCCATATATATCAATTTCTCTCTTAAGGAGTCTTCATCATCTATTCATATATTGGTCTATGAAGGAGAATAATTTTCAATCTTGGAAGAGAAACCCTATTCTAACTTGTACTTCTTTGCAGCAGGTGTAGTGGGTGGACTCTCTAATAGTTGTCTCTTATAAGGAGGCACATACCAAATATATATTACCACAACATAAATAGCTCTCTTCTGTAATATGTATTAGCTTGGTTTTATGACTGCTCTACTAGCCAACCTATTTTCTATCTCAATGGCCTTGTCTAGATAAGCTTGAGTCAGAATTGCTTTCTTTTCATTTAAGGTTTGCATAAACCTAGAAAAATTGTTCATAATCATATCTATTTTGGCACCCCAATATTTCTTATTAGCAAGGGGGTTATACTTTGGGTCAAAGGTATTAACAAATTCAAACACCCTATTATACAATTTCCATTTTTCTTTTCTAGCTTCTTGCTCTTGTAGTGAAAATTGATTCTAATTATATCTTTAGGAAAATAAAAATGTTCATGTGATTTAGCTCTTGTTTTCTCCTTAAAAAAACCATAGAAACCTTTAGGATCTATAAAATGAGAATGGGACTGGGCCATCTAGTATTTGTCTATAAAAAATTATAATTGCCTCCAGCCCTTCTTAACAAAAATTAAATTATGGACAACAGTAATTTGAGGGAAGAAAGTACCTTTAGATCTGCTTAATAGTTCCTTTTCTTCTAACCGTCCTACTTTCCATAAGAATTCTGCGATCCCCATTTTATAAAAGGTACTTGATATGGAAAAACATGTGGTTTCCCTAGGAAACTGTACACTCTAAACATAGTAGAAACTAAATATGGGATGATGTCTTGACAATTATGGCTCACCTTTAGTCCTTTGGCATGATCCTTTGGTCTAATAAATTCTACAAAGGACTGAGGTATTCTAGGGTTATCTCTAATCAATATAATTCTTAGCTTGGAACAAAAATACCTGTCAAATATGATGAAACTAGCATTAATGACCATCAAGCTCATATCAATGCTCCATAGCTAGACTGGTAATTTCTCTCCATCCTTCTCCAACTCTAACTTCATCTCTTTGGAGAAAAAGGTAACACCATTGTACAAACATATGTACATCAACATTGAGTACTAGTAGAATGGTTTGCAACTTTAGCCTTATTTATGACTATTAATCCATCAAATATTTCTTTTGCTAAATATGTAGTGAAATCAAAATTGAGCTCATGGCATATTGCAATATCTAAGCAATGATAAAAATAATGGATCCAGATGTGATCCTATTCATCCATTCCAAATATTTTGTAGAGACAAAAATATAGTTCTTGAGCCCTAGGATTGAAATATTTCCTTAACAATGGCTTTGGGGTATTAGCAGTCACCAATGGTAATTGACCTATTTTAACAAAGTGTTCTTACAATGGTCCTCTCCTTAGGTGCACCCTCTATGCATCATATCTTTCTTGAAAATCCTCCATGTTAATTTTCTCATATACTATATGATTAGGATTTAACCTAAAAAATTCCTTAATCAGTTCTGGTGAAACCCTAAAGAGATTATCTCCATTATAATTCTTGACCATCCTTGACATTAGGTCATGTCTCTTTGCTATCATGGCTAGTAAATCATTATCAAAGAAAATAACTGGGATAACTAGCTTACCAATGTCAAACTCCCATACATTATTTAGAGGAGTATCAATTTTTCTCTTTGAAAGCCCCCAATAGATATTTGGGCATCACTTAACCAATTGGCCTTGTCATAGAAACCTTCACTAACCAATAATCTAGGGTTTTTAGGCACTAGTTCTTTTCCTTTACAAGACTCATTAGTTGATTGTGATAATTATTCTGGAAAATCATCATGCACACCTCTCAACTAATAATCTACCTTTCTTGCAAAATCCCTTCAAGGAGGCAGTTTATCTATATTATCTCAATTACAACTGCAAATTCTCAACTAACCAAAGAATTTTAGTACTCACCCAGAAATGCAATTTGAAATTCTGAATATTTCTACACTCTAAAAATTCTTTACTGATTGATACTCAATAATGAGAGGAATCATAAAATTTATGGCAATTAACTTCACAAGAACTTGCATTGATTGGAATTAATGTTGTAACAATCATATTTCAAGCCACACTATAAAAATTGAAACCTAACTATCAATTTATGCCAAATCGGAGGATTCCTTTTAAAACTTTAAAAAGTTGCATCATGTTTTCTAGAATTTAGACATGTTTCAATGCATCACTTTCCCATTTTGGTTAAAGTTTGACCATTTTAAAACTTTGGGGAAGTGACTATTGTTGATCATCATTTGATCAATAATCCTAAGTGATTCCAACTATTACTATGTTCACTTAAAACACATTAGGCCCACTGATCCAACTCAACATTCACCTTTTCTTACATGTTGTACCTTTGGTGAATCAGAAAAAATCATTTGGCATATTATCCAACTTAGCATCATCTAGAAACTCATGACATAGCTGACCCCACCAAGTCCATGTGTCACAACCTTAAATCCCCACTTTGTTTAGACATTGTGCAACTTTAGAATGTAGGGATACACCCATCATTGATCTTAACATGATCGATGATCAATGAAATAGACTCTCCAATAGTTAGGAGTTTTGATCTAAGCTCATAAAGCTTTTAAGTGTGTGACTTGGCAATCAAGTTGATCACATAGTTGAAACTTATAAAAAGACAACAACATTTTACAGCATGACCTAGCAAAGTAGTGAATTTTCCCTAGTCACATCAGTTAAGCACTCAACTACCTTTTAGCTTGTAGCAAAGTGAAATAGTTAGTAAAGCCTCAATTGCATGGTCACTGGAATGAGAGAACTATACTGAACCTTTACAGAAGTATAATAAGCTAGTTAATATCAGACTAATGATTCTAAATTAATGGGGAACTTGATTGTCAAAAGGGTAGAGGATACTCCAAATGAAGAGGTAACAGAATTAAATGTTGAAATAACCAATCTTACCTTAGCCACTTCGAAGAAAGAGAAAAGGTTTATACAAGAGCTACTAGAGACATATGAACAATTCCAACATTCTACCATTATGTTGACTATTGACTACCTCTATTTGTGGCTTTGCAACTTGTTTCTTTCATTAGTTGTCTAATCTTGTGAAACCTTGACCTACCTCATTTTATGTTATATCACTAGGTCACATCCTTTTATCATTTCACCCCTTTGACTATTGTGACCCTACACTCACATGAAATTAAACATTTGCACCATCACTACAGTTATAGGTGTAACATTTTATTTCCTTGTGATGATGTGAAGCCACCATTTGCCCTTGTCACCCTTTCACAACCTGAAACTAAGAGTGACATAACATTCATGTAACCCTATGAATGCCAAGAACTTGACTACTTGTGTTGCCACTATAGCATCACAACTTAAAGACTTGACCTTACTATTAACTCTACAATGATGTGCTAAATATGTATTACTATTTCACAACCTTAACCATTATTAGCCCTTGACTCCATGTGATAGTGTAAACAAAAGGGATTTCCACTTCACAACTCTAACCCAAGGTAACCCTTAATCCTTTGTGATGATGTGAAACACTGAATTTGAATGAGGATGTTGACCTTTGCAATTTCACAACTTAAAAGACTCAATCTTTTTGATAGAGTTGTGTCAATTCAATTGATCTACTTTAATTCAAAAAATAACTCCTTCAATCTTGACCCTTGCAACGATGCAATTGACCCTTGTAGCCAAAAATTAGGGGTTAACATTTTACCTTACAAACATATGACCCAAGTGTTTCACTGCTTCATAGCTCTAGCGATAGTTCACTCTAAACCTCCTACGATAATGTGAATGAAAACTCTTATCAACTTTGCCACTTGAGTAGTTAACCCACCTTAAAACCCTGCAAATGAGTGATGAAGGACTTCACAACTTTGCTGCCTTAACTTTGGGTTAATCTTGATCACATGTTATAGTGCAATCAAGAGTATTTCAAAACATCACCACTCTGACCATGGTTTAACATTAATCACATACAATGATGTAGCTGAAGGCTTCGTCACTTCATAGTTATAACTCTGGTTAGCTCTTAATTGTGTGTAATAATGTGAAAGCATTGGATTTGACTAGACTATTGACTTTCATGTGGTCACAACTTGAACTTTTGAAGCTCATTGATGGAGTTAAATCAATCTGACTTATTTGCTTTTATTTGATAGAAAACTTCTTTGAAATTGACCCTTGCAATGATGCAATTAAGAGAACTAGAATATAATTGGCCTACCATGACACATGTCCACTTATTGCATGCTCGTGACCTTAACTTTGACCATGATTTTCCCTTTGCAACCCTAACCATGGTTTTCCCTCAACTACCTATGACCACGCGAAGCATACTTAACTTAAACTATTGTGTTCTAATTGTGACCTCACAACTATTAACTAGATGCTAGCCCATTGTCTTATGAAGTTGCACTAATTGTTGAGAAGATTGCATTGTACCCTTGCCACCCTTCACACAGTTAAGGCATGATTGCTTGTGATCATGCAAACAAGCATGAATCGCAAGATCGCAACTTGGATAAAAATAAGCATATAACATGAAATATAAACGACTAAAGACCTAGGAATAAGCTACATAGAAAAAGATGTTTGTGTTTCTATGATTTCAATCTCCCTATATTTTTCAAACTTCTAGAAATAGGGTTGATTCAATGTGATGTCATGTTTGTGTCTAGCTTTCCCTTAAGCTACTTTCCCTCTTATCTATCCCTTTGTGTGCACATAGGTGGGCATTCAAAACAATCTAATGCATTCATTTATATTAGGTGACTAGGAAAGGGAGGGTAAGTCTATACATTTCCTAGATGAGAGGGAAGTTTCTCAGAAAACCTAATAATTTGATCAAGTGTTTGTTGACATTAAGGTCAAAGTTTGTTTATTATTAACTCACACTTAGTCAATTGGTTAAATTGATACCAAGCTCATCTTTCAGTTTGTAGTGTTAACTAGTTACTACCAAGTGATTCAGTTATTACTGAGTAACCAAGTACTACTGAGTTCTATAGTTGCTGCCAAGTTCTAGAATCATTATACAGTTCAATTTGAGCAGCATTTATCACATTGATTAGTGATAGTGCTAACCAAGCTTCATAGTATTAACTAAGTTGAATAGTGCCAACTATGGTCTCCAATATCTATCGAGCTTGTAATACCAATGATGTGAGTCTAGTGTTGACCGAGCCAAGGAGTGCCAACCAAGTGATTTAGTTTATACTGAGCTCACAGTGTTAGTGTTGACTAAGCCATGGAGTATCAATCAAGTGATTCAATTTATATGTTGAGCTTCACAGTATTCACTAATTCATATAGTGTAGACTGAGTTCAAACTACTTGGAAGTGATCAATATGAGCCAAAATTCTAAGTCTACTAAGTGCATGATGATGTTGAGTATTGATAGTGGTTGTCGAGTATCAAAACATCACCAAGTTTGTATTTAGAAATTGATTTACAATAATTGGGATGTCTTTGTGAATTATGGTAAAACTAGTATTGTAGCTAACTTGAATTATGGTGAAATTGGTATTCTAGCTAACTTTGATGAGTTTTGATTTGGATTAGTATATATGTAATGTATTGTATCATATCCAAACAAGAGATACAAGTATGAAGCAAGCATGATAAAAAGTGTGAATTGAGAAGGCTACAAGCAGTATAAGGGACAAAAAATATTTATCTATCATAGTAAGGTGATCATTACTATTCAAGGAATCTCAACCAGAAAATCAAGTTGTAGATTAGAGATTAGCCGCTGGTTCATCCTAACAGGTGCATTAGTGAAATATTTTAACAAGGTAGACTTAACAGTCTTTGAAAAATATCTTAACCGAGTGCATACTTCACTATATGTTTTGTAAATCCTTTCACAAGGTGAACCTAGCAGTGCTCAGAGTAGATCATCAGAAGTGATCAAGTGCAAGCCTTAGCTGGCCAACTTTATACTATCATACTCAATCTTGTGGGTATCAACCCCACCCTAGTTTTACTTTCTATATGGAAGGTTTCTGGGTCACCATATCTTGCATCAAAGTGTGATGAATATTTTACTACTTTCATTCTTTCATGCATATAATTAGATTAGAATATTATATGAAGGATTAATTGGTGAAATAAGTTAATGTTTTATTTTATACTAATTCACCCATCCCCTCTCATTATAGCCTATCTATGTAATATTTCCAGCAATTGGTATTAGATTTTTGTGGTTTTCAGAGAAGAAAAGTTTAATAGCTTGAGAAAGGATCAAAGGCAATGGAGGTATACAGACTAGATAAGGTTATTGACAATGAAAAGTTGGATTTGGGAAATTGAAGAAGGAAAAGGACCAACTCTCTCATTCATTGAAAAGAAGAAAAGATCTTGTAGTACACATGAATGAAAATCTCTATACTGAAGAAAGAATTGAAGATATTTGTCCAAAAAGAAACTCATGTGAAATTGATTAAGCAATCAAAGACCTATTAGAAAATAATTCCAATCTTCAAGAAGAAGTCAAAAAAATGAAAAGAGAACAAGAAATCTAGTTAGTGAGACTATGTGAAGTCATGGAAGAAAATAACAAAGCCAAAAAAGAGATAGAAGAAAAGAACAATAAAATTCAACACCTATCCCTTCAACAAGAAAACTTCATTGATCAACTCAGCAATGCAAATGAAGAACTCATGAATCTAAGATTAGAGAATGAAAGAATGCAAAATTATCTAAACATTAAAAATAAAACCAATGAAAGAATGTTGAAATCTCAAGAAAGTGTGAATCAGTTAAATGAGCAATGTTAGTACAGACAAAAAGGTAAAGCAAGAATAGGATACACAGAAGAAGGTGAATCATCCAAGCAAGGATCTCAAAAGAATCGAAGGCCTACTTGCAATCACTATGGTAAGTTAGCTCATAAATCAAACAAATGTTAGAGTAATGGAAAAGAAAAATTTGATGGAAAGTGCTACAATTGCAACAAGCATGGTCATAGAGCAAGTGAATGCAAGGAGAAACCTAAGTCTAAAGGTAAATGTCACAATTGCATGAAATAAGGACACAAATCTTTTGAATGTAAAACCAAGATATTGAATCTAGTAGAACAGATTGTGAAAACAATATTTGGATGGGACTACAACACATGGTGTAGATGCACTACTATGGAGAATTTGGGAATATTAGAGCAAACTATGTAAAACATCACATGAGGAAAAGAGACATCACAAGAAGATGTTTCATTTATACAAATATTGGACACCTTTCCAAGAACTATATGAACATTGGGAGAATTGAAGATGAAAACAAAGGTAGAGCTAACAATATTAGAAAGCTGACAATTAATTCTAAAATCTTCTGAGAATGGAAGTCTGATTCATGAAGTAGATGTCACTCAATAATTGGGTTACTCAAGAATCTCAACTTGAATTCCCATAAGAATAACTAGAACTAAGATTTTAAAGCATACATCTCTCATCAATTCTAGCTAGCTAGAAGAAAATATCTATATTAGCATTCAAGATGCAAAGGAATCACTCAATATTTATGTAAATTCTAGACATTATCGAGCTAGGTTAGGTCACAAGACTCTGCCTAGCAAGGTTGGGATACACTGAAGCATTAAATGGACACTGAGTAATGTTGAGATTATTGAGCTATGAATGAATCTACCAAGCATAAAGGTTAAATTGAGTGGAAGATAGTCTATCACCAAATGAGAGAATGTACCAAGCATTTGTATCAATTGAAAAGTAAAATTTGTTAAAAGAAAGGAAATTGAATTTATTTTTCAATGTGAATTTCTGAGTGCTATTGTGAAGAGTGATTTTTGTGCTTTCAAAAAATCTGTGTTATTTGTTGAAGATTTTTTCTTTTTTGTAAACCCTACCAAGCATGGTGTCTTCTAGCAGAAAAGTCATGAAAGGATTTGAGATGTTGGACCAAGGAGTTGATTGTAAGGCATTATATTTCAAAGTGAGTGTAACAATTGTAGAAGCACTTGACCCCACTAGAGCACAATCATAGATTCCACCTGAGGTATTACTCATTCATGACATCCATGCATATTTTTGTTGTTTGATACAAGAACTTGGAACCCTAGAGATGGATGAGACTCTAAAGAAGTTATGTGGTAATAGTATGTTGAAACCCAAGTATCAACATGTAGAAACCAAGGGTTTAACACACATTCCACATATGCCACGAGATTTTCAAGTAAAATGGATAAGGTTTATCCTTAGTTGTGTAAATAGTGGATAATTATGGTTGGAACAACTAATTCAAATCATAAATAAAATGATTCATAGAATCAAAGGGCACCCAATGTTGACCAAAGAAAAGACTACCAAAACCCTAAGTTGGGTAGAACTAAAAAACAAGACTCTTGCCGAGTGGGATAGAAGGGGAATGAAGATCAACAATATAACTAACATGGAATTAAAATTTGACATTCATATTATTGCTCACAAGATATACAGCTCTAGTCATCTCAATAGTGTTTCATGTGAGGGAGTTCATTTGACATTCAAAGTTGTGAAGAATAACATGGCATTCCACCTTTCTGAGTTGATGTTGAATCAATTCAACAAGAACATGGAGAGCATCAAAACTTCCAAAAACAATTTTTGTAAGTTTGGTTCACTCTTAACTTATTTATTATTCTATGTACAAAAATTCTTCCCTTCTAAAAGCTCAGTTGTACAGAGAAAGGATGTACCAGTATCATATCAGATTAATGAATATATAGCAGAGATGGGTGAAAACTCTATTACTATCATGGACAACTATTTTGATTCATTCAAGAAAAAGATGAATAATAGATATATAATACCAAATAAATTTGCAGAAGACTACAAGGGTGACATTTGTTTCAGTGTAGACTATGAAAAATTGTGCATTCAAGTAGTAAGACCTAAAGTAGTATGGGTCAAGCCTCTAAACTATGAGGTTAACATTGATGAAACTAAGGATATCAATGAATCATTACTAAATGTACTTATGAAGAAGCCAAGTAAAGAATAAAACTTGAAATCAAACTTCCTTAAGTATTTAATAAAGGAATAAAAAGGATAGAAAAATTGAGGCAATTAAGTTCTTCTCTCCTATTGAAAAAAGGTAAGGGAGATGATAAGGAAGAAGACAATATAGAGGAT
The DNA here is from genome assembly GCA_028749045.1 of Cupressus sempervirens. Classification (NCBI taxonomy): domain Eukaryota; kingdom Viridiplantae; phylum Streptophyta; class Pinopsida; order Cupressales; family Cupressaceae; genus Cupressus; species Cupressus sempervirens. The sequence goes on from CM053789.1 coordinate 795,939,301, forward strand.
GAAGTAGATGACAAAAAAAAATCTGAGGAAGAAGAGCCAATAAAGAAGAAAGGCAAGGTTATCATAACTAGACCTACCAAATGATCCCTAGCTATATTTACAAGAAGGACATGAAGGTCTCAATTTAAATTGAAGCTAGGTGAAGAGGAGGTTGAGAAAATTATTTTTAAAAAGGCTCCACCTACATTTGAAGAAAAATTAAAGGAAATAGATGCAAGAGCTATATTGGAAAAATTTAAATCTCTTAGATATGAGACTAGGAATGCAAATAAGAAAAAGAAGATTGAAGACATACTGATGTCAAAGCTAGGCAACTGGAAATACTCATCTGATGAGCTTGTTCAATAGATTCCTAATGAGCTTGTGTAAGCAATCAAACCTAGATGGGAAAATGTAGAGAAAACTATGGAAGATATTTATGAATAGTGTCTAAGGCAACTCATACTAATTCTCAGTGAAAAAGAGGTGAAAGAATCTTTGAAGAGAAATGAAAAAAGTTCACTATCAAGTTCAACACATGTCTTGTGTTGATGAAAGACATAGAATCTATGGTAAAATCTGCCACTATCACATGGAAGAATATCTACCAATTGTATCAACCTAGTGATTTTCCTATCAATGTGGAAGAAGATGTGGAAATCAAAGATGATGTAAAAGAGGATGAACATGAAACTACTAGAGGAAGTCTTCCAGAGATTTAGAGTATTGAAGAAATTGATGTAGAAAAGATTGCAATAGTAGTAATGACCTCATTTCCTCACTCTCTGAACAAAGCTTTAGTGCCATCAAGCTTAGATAAAGCTTCTATTGAGTTGGTTGTGATAACCACTACAACACTATGCACCCAACCAATATTTGCAGCTATTTAGCTGAATACTACATTATCTAAAGTGACTGACACTTCATCTAGCAAGCAACATCCATCATCATCAGATTTGACAATGTAGTAACAAGTTATTTCTATTGTGTACATTATCTAATTTTGTTACTAGCCCCTCTATTTCTACCATTGTTTCTATTCCACATGTATCTATTGCTAGTACAATGATAGTTGAGAACAAGTCTCAACTAAGTACTAAAGTATTAGAGAAGGGAAAGAGTAAAGAAGATGAGTGATCTAGATGAGGATATAGTTATTCCAAAATGGATATCTCTACTCTCACTCCTAATAAAATGAACACCTTAGGTGAATTGTTGCAAAAGAGAGCTAAGAAACAAAGGCTTAGAGATCAAAAAAAGAAGGAAACCCAAGTTCTTGAATATCCTACTTGCAGATGCACTAAGTATTGAGGTTGACAATACACAGCCTACTTTGAATCAACTAGCAAAAGTTGTCCAAAAATCCAATGAAGATGTAAATGGACAAGATAAGTTATTACAGAGAATAGAAAAGAAATTTGAAAACAAGATATTAGAACAACTATCATATAAAATTGCCATACACCAAGTAGAATTGTGTACTATTCTTGTTTCATTGGAGATATCTACAAATAATGTAATTTCCTTAATTAATAAGTTATGTGATACATCTACCTTCACCTAAGAAATTAAATAAAAATTATCTAAGAAAGATGAAGACTTGAAGGTAAGTGCACACCATATGTGACTTGACCCAAGCTATAGTTCTGCTCACTACTCAAAGATTAGATATCTGACAAATTCGCAAGAGGAATTATTAAAGGAAGAAGCTAGGATTAGGGCCACACTTGTAGAAATCTAAGGCATGATTCTTCTGAACATGGATGCATTGCAGAAACACATTGCACATGCCAAGACACTCATCCATGAAAATAACTTCTTCATAGCTGATCGCATGATGGAGTTATCAAAAGAAGTACATATTATGTTGCATTCAAGAAAGGTACTATAGGAAAATTGGGACAAGACATTGGCATTGATTTTAAAGGTACATTCTTAATTCTTGTCACATTTTGGTATTAACATATAGTATATGCCTTTTGCATTCATGTCAAAAAGGGGGAGAAGATGTATATGTATATTATATAATGTGGGACAAGATATTATATAATGGAGGAGATGTAATATAGAAAGGAGAACATACATATATGAAGAGTATTGGTAACAATATGTATATATGAGAAGTATATGTATGGGGGAACAACATAGTATTATACAAATACATGTATAGATAATTAGAAAATATCATTTTACGAAAGCAGATTTGAAAAATCTCAAAAAAAGAGTATGTTACCAAGTTGTAAACACATGAAGGAAATAAGAATGTTTTTATGAGAAATTCAGGTTTTTTTTGGATTGATAAGTGTTTTTATCACTAATTCCAAAGGGAGGATAGTTGACATTAAGGTCAAAGTTTTTTTATTAGCAAGTCATACTTAGTCAATTGGTTAAACTACTATTGAGCTCATCTTTGAGTTTACAATGTTAGCCAATTACTGATGAGTAATTCAGATATTGCCAAGTAACCAAGTACTACCAAGTTCTATAGTTTCTACCATGTTCTAGAATCATTATACAATTCAAGTTGAGTAGTATCAATCGAGTTGATCAGTGAAAGTGCTAACTGAGCTACATAGTATTAACCAAGTTGCATGGTGTCAACCATGGTCTCCAATATCTACCAAGCTTGCAATATAATTTTTTTGAATCTAGTGTTGACTGAGCCAAGGAGTGTCAACCAAGTGATTTAGTTTATATTGAGCTTGCAGTGTTAGTATTGACCAAGCCATGGACTATCAATCAAGTGGTTCAATTTATATGTTGAGCTTCATAGTATTCATTGAGTTACATAGCATTGACTGAAATATAACTACTTGGAAGTGATTAGTATGAATCGAGTTTCTATGTCTACTGAGTGCATGATGATGTTGAGTATTGATAGTGGTTTTTGAGTATCAAAACATCACTAAGTTTTTCTTCAGAACCAGAGTCACAATAATTGGTCTGACTTTATGAATTATGGTGAAATTGGTATTGTAGCTAATTTTGATGAGTTCTGATTTAGATTGGTATATATGCAATGTATTTTAATGTATTGTATCATATCCAAATAAGAGATACCAATATAAAGGGAGCATGATAAGAAGAAGTGTGAATTGAGAAGGATACAAGTAGTATAAGAGACATCAAAGATTTATCTATCACAACAAGGTGATCATTACTATTCAAGGAATCTCAGCCAGCAAATCAAGTTATAGATTAGAGATCAACTATTGGTTCATCCTAACAAGTGTATCAGTTAAATCCTTTAATAGGGTACACTTAATAGTCTTTGAAAAATCTCTTAACCAAGTGCATACTTCATTATGTGTTCTGTAAATCCTTTCACAAGGTGGACCTAGCAGTGCTTATTTCTCCTAATAGGAAGATCATTAGAAGTGATCAAGTGCAAGCCTTAACTGGCCAACTTTATACTATAGTACTAAGGCTTGTGAGTATCATCCCCACCCCAATTCTAATTTCTATTTGGGAGGTTTCTAGGTCACCATATCTTGTGTCAAAGTGTTATGAATGTTTTACTACTTTCATTCTTTCATGCATGCAATTAGATCAGAATATTATATGAAGGATTAATTGGTGAAACAAGTCTTATTATATACTAATTCACCCCTCCCCTCTCAATATTGCCTATCTATCTAATATTTCTAATAATGTTCATGGTGAAGACAGGTTCAATTGGATAAAGATCACATGAGCACAAATTGATATGGAAACAAGAAGAGAATAGTCAAAGGAAATAAGTTCATATCCAAGGATGAAAGGAATGAAACCAAGCTCACTGGAATCAAGCATGAGGTTGTGGAAAAAAGTTGAAGTGAGTACAATCTGATCAAATGTAGAGGAGGTAGCATAAGTTTTCAAAAATTCTCAATCTTCTTAACAATCATGAATACCCTGGCCAAAGGTGGTGGGAATGAAAGTTGAAATCAAATCAACAATGTTGAATACCTCTGGAGGTCGATGTCATTGGTTGAAAAGTATATTACCCCTAGATATGGTTAAGTCTAGACCATTAGATGAGGATTAGATCAAAATTTTTTACAAAATTTTAGTCTATATTCCATCTAATGAAAAATAAGACACAAAGCTAGGAAAGACATTACTTGCATGATCACAAAGTTAACACATGAGTTATAATTTCAATTTGTAACATTGTGATGAAAGGAAATTGTTAACCTCAAATGGTCATCTCACCCTCACAATTATTAAGGTTAACTATCAATTTGGAGTTGTGATAGTGTGAAAATGGTTAGCCTAAAGTCAATGATCAAATGAGTGAAGTAATTGAAGGAAGTAGTTTCTATTTGTTTCAATAAAATAAAATTAATAAAGGTTGTGAAGGAGTGAAAGCAGGGAATCTCTTGATCACAAGCTTGGCTAATATTTTAAGGATGACAGTTGTGAAGCCATAAAATGCTAGAGATGACTACTAGGTGCATCTTTGCAAAATTCAGTACCAGTTTAGTACGAGCAGCTCTAAAGGCATGAAAAATGATTGATCACATGATCTCAACTCAATGCTAACCAATGGAGATCTAAGTTGCAATGGTGCACTAAATAGCAGGTGGATCCACATTACAAAATGAAATAAAGAGTTCAAATATTCAAGTCTCAATAATCATATCTTAGGAGATCAATACTCATCACAAGTTCATAGGTGATTAAAGATAACCTAGAGTTAACACAACAAAGCTACAAGAGCTATTGTTCGCAAGGTTGCAAGCCGTTTAAGTCAACCTTGGGTTAAGATTGTGAAGTATCAAAAATAGAGGAATCACATGGTCACTGGTAGTTAATGAGAAAATAAAGTTAATGTTGTGAAGTAGTGAAATGTCATGGATTGCATGGTCACAAAAGGTTAGTCATATCCTAGAGTTAAAGTAGTGAAAGAGTTAAAATAGAAATATTGCATGTTTGCAAGGGATTAAAGATGACCTAAGGTTAGTGCCTTGATAGAGTGAAAAACATGTGTTTGCATGATTGCAAAGGGTTGAAAGTAACCTATGGTTAAGGCTATGATGTAACAAAAAGCTAAAGGTTGCATCTTCACTAGTAGTTTAAGTCAACCTTGGGTTAAGGTCATGAACAAGCAATAAGTTATTTATTGCATCATCATAGGGGAAATTGAAGGTAGTATTAATGATAGTTGTGAAGCCACAAAAACTAGTAGTCACATCATTGCATCTACTGAAGATATCAAATGAATGATAGTTGTGAAGCTGTGAAAGCTAGTCATCACATCATCATGTCTAGTGAAGATATAAAATGAAGATATATTTAAACCTACACTAACCATTGGGATATGAAATACAATTTATGGCACTAAGATGACTACTATAGATTAGAGAGGAATATGAATTATTTTGAAGGATTTCTAACCATTTATGCTTTCTTTCTCTGATGTATTGAATTCCAATTAATGACTATTGGATGTTTGAGCAATTCAAGTGCTCTATTAATGTAACTAATGAATTTTTAATTGGCCAAGAACCCTAAGAGGGGGCCTATATATATAATTTTCTAAGTTAATAGAATGGATCAACAAGTTTCATACAGTTTCTCCCCTTTTAGCAGAGACTATTGAGTGAAAATCAAGAGGTGTGTGGAATGAAGGATTAGATTGATGTCTGTAAGTAGGTGATGTGATGTTATAATTCTACTTAGAACTAGCATGCCTAAGTTTCTTTCATTATCTCCTTTGGCTGAGCTAACATGCATATAGATTAGTCTTTTTGGAACTGTATGACTAGTACTTGTGAAGTTGTTAGTATTTTGGCTAATCAGAGTATTATTACAATGTTAATAGTATGGGTAGTCATAGCACTATCTTTCATAGCTATTTCTACCATTTTCCAAAGCTACATAATATCCTACATTTATGATGTGAATTTAGGATTGAAGTGTGCTAGAAGTTTACTACTAGGTAACTTTGAGTAGTTAGAGAGCCACTTAGGGTCATGGATGTTCTTCATCCATTACATATTCTTCCATCCTATAGTATTAGATGCATTTAGGATTAGAGTTAGTGTTAAACCTAAAACCTCACCTAGGTTTCTTATGTCTATGAGTAATTTGGTTAGCCTCTTCTTCTCTCAGGTTAAGAGGATACCCATAGTCACTCTTTTGATCTACTAAAAACATCATTCAAATTAGTATTACATATGAGGGATTTGTACCTTATAATTTAGAGGGCAGTGATATAACACATACACTGACCCATTTTTTTGGCAACGTTGGTTTATTTCCTTACATTTTGGGCATCTAGAGTCAAGGTAAAGACAATTCAAGGTGAGGGAAGAACTATTTACCAATAGTTTTTGGTGACTCTACTAGGAAGACCTAAATGAAATTCTAGTTATCAAATGATTCTACTGAGGAGTAATCCTAATAGGATCTCTGGTATCTTAGGATCAGTATTCCCCTATATGTTCATGATTGGTGACTCTATATAATGACCATGCCTATTAAAGTTGTGAAAGGGAAGAGACTAGATCTTTCATTCATAGAACTTCATCAAACTTGTGACCCAATATTGCATCATTTGTTTGATGCTTTTAGAGAAAACATCATTTCAGGAAGAAAATGAAGTTGAGTATTGAAGAAGACTATTTACTAGTTTTGTTACGGAGAAGTGTTTGTGCCAGGTATCACCAAATGAAAGAGCTAGAAATGAAAATGAGATTGTTGTAGCATTATGAAAAAGGGTTTTGCATTTAAGTGAAGAATTGAAGGTGAACAATGATAAAGTTTCATAAGTTCCATATGACCTTTTTTCTTCTAATTTTTCAGTCTTGAGCAAACAAAAAGTACAGCCAAGAAAATAAATTGAAAAAGAGTTGGTAGCTAGAGCTAATTCCCCTACAATGGTGTGAACATGTGCTACTTCTATGGAAGATGAAGAGCCAAATAATCTCTATGAAGAGAATGATGGATGTTTATGGGTGCACCCAAGAGGAGAAGTCTTGGTAAGGACCAAGAAAAATAAAGAGATTTTCTCTCCACACATGCAAGTCTATCATCAAGATATGGAAGAGTCCTATCAGTATGAAGAAGGAACAACTGTTGCACCTCCTATAAAAGAAGAAGAAGATGTGACTTCAATAGTTCTCACCCTTTTAAAGATCAAGAGGAATAATGATGAAGGGATCCAAGATTTCATGGACTGATTTGATCAAATACTAGCCAAGATCCCTGAAGACAACATGCCCAACTCATACAACCAAGTCGTATTCTTCATCCTAGCCCTATCTTTGGAGATAAGACATAAAATAAAAGATATTAAGGTATGTGATCTTGAAACCACCAAAAAAGAAGTTATTAGGATTGAAAAGAGCTTAAATTTATCAAGATTGATAAAAGGAATAGATGATGCTAAGATTCTTGACAATGGGGATGTTCTAATTATTGAGTCTTAATCTAAAATGCTTCAAAGCCTATCCCATCCTATTACAATTATAGATTCATTTTCTAAACACCCTCAAAAGTATATCATGAATGCTAATCCTTGAATTTCTGAACCTTCTCACTATGCATGTAAAGATAGCATAGGAATCCCAATGATTGAAGAAGAAAACCTTGGTTACCTCATGTCTCGATCAGCGCCTATACTTTATAGAATACTAGTCAATAATGATGAGGAAGAGCCTTTTCATGAGACCACTTTCCATCCTAGTACAACTTTTGACCTTGGCAATTTCATTTCTAATTACCATAAGCTTACCTTTGATGATGATGAAGAACAAATCCTAGATGACAAAGAGAACATAGAAGGCATAGAAAGAGAAGTTCCTTTTTGTCATCACCTATTGACAAAGGCTCACTTGATGAAGAAGGACTTGTTGAGGAGGGCTTAAGGGTGGATGTACTATTTGAGAGCTTGTTGAACATCCATAACTCCTTTGAAGAAGTAGTAAAATGGAAAATAGAAATATCTCAAATTAGGTATGATAGATTTAAATATTGAAGATGAGTTGTTTTTTGTTCTTCCATCTCATCCTTATGAACAAGACATTATCAATCCAAAGTGTCAATCTATTGTTGAGAAAATAATTGACATACTAGAGGATGTAAGGAAAGAATAATCTTGCACAATCGAACAAATTTTTGGTCCCCATGGCAACAAGGTTGGTGACTTTCTTAAAGAGTACCCTATGATGAAGGAGATGTCATTTCCTTCTCTGAATTATGAAGTTGAGGTCTATAAGGAGGGATATGATGACCTAGAAAATATTGAATATGAGAGTCTAGCCACTTCCATAAAGAAAAGGTTTACCTACCTACCTTTCAATGTTGAAAATCATCTTCAGAACAACATTAAGAGTCTTGAAGAAGAAGAGGTGGTATATGATCAGGCATGATTGAATGGATATATAGCCAACTAGTGCATATAATCAAAGAATCATGTGGAGTTTCCATGCTATTGCTACTGCTACAAGTAGTAATCCTACTTAAAGAGAAAAATCAATTATCTAGAGTCTATTATATAATTTAGTGCTTTTTCTATTCACAATTGGTCCAAATTTTGTAAATCATATGTTGTATTCAACTTTTTAAATCTAAGAATATAGTGAACATTGAATGATTTAGTTATAGACCCTTATTCGAGGAGCTTCAAAATTTAATTTGAGTCTAGATGTACTTCATTTAAGCTATTACAATTTATAGTCTTGTATTCTAAGTATTGGCAATCATCGAACAGATTTTTCTATACAACCATACTTTTTTTCAATGGTGATTTTCTTCTAATTGTTTTTTTAATAGGGAGATATGGATGCTTACCAACTATAAATACAATGATATAATTGAACACATTAAAATTTATATTAATCTTCTCATAAAAATGTAATATAGTGGTTGAATAGTACTATATTTGTACTTTTTATGTGGATCTTGTATTTGCATCAACTATAAATAAAATGAAACCTAGATCAAACTAATCAAGAAAAGTACAATTCATCTTGATCTACTTGTTATTATTTTCATTTGATTACTACCAACAATCACATCCTATAGGTAAAACTTTTATTTTCAAGTCATCCCTAGATCTAGCTGCAACACACAAAATGAGACATGTGGTAAAGTTGTTGAATAAAATTGATTAATTAATGAAGGTATATTAGTTTGATCTTCACTTGGTTTCAAGATTAGTTTAATATTATCTACTTAACAAGGCCAACTGTGTAAAGGTGGAAGCTCATCTGGCCTCATTCCCCCCTCCCCGTAACATCAATCTAAACTCCCCATTATCATCTAATTACATTCTTCATTCACACATTCATCCATTTATGAGCTATAAAATTCAATCAATACAATCACATAACATTCATTTATATGTTATAAAATTCATTAATATGCAATACTAATCAAGATTTTGTAATTCCTACCCCTACTTGACTTTTCTATTGCAGTGTCAAATTCTTTAAGGTTGATTTTCTAATTGTATTTTATGATTATCGATAATTGGTTACCAGATTAGATAAAATGTATTTCATACTCAATTGATATGTGTATGTTTAGTTAGTTATTTAAGTTATTTAATGATTGTTTTTATGATAATAAATGTATGTTCATTCAATGATTTCAGTTATTTAATGATGTTAGATGAATAATTTTTATGTGGTTTCTATGGATACTTACCCCATACTTGCATGTATATGGTGTGCCTGTATGTTTTCTTTATGTCTAACATTTTTGATGTGGTTGAGGAAGGGAGTTGTAGTCACCTACTAGTCAGTATCTACATGATGAACCACTTCCTTCTGTTGCCTATTTAGTTTAGAATATTGTGTTTACACATGTGTGGATTTTATGCAGATTGTAGGTACCGGGTATCAACTTCCCTGAATTTTTAGGATGAGCATACCCTTCATAGTATTTCAATTGTATAAGAAATGTAGTGGGAAAGGTGGTGGTATTCAAAATACATATGAAGGCTGATCATTTGAGGGGTTTTAGGCACTTGGGCCTATCAATCACCTTAAATGCTTAGGAACTTGACTTGCATAGGACTCCACAACACTACACAATGATGTATTTGGTTCTATAGACTTTCAATGACTTAGATTCAAAGGCTTACAAGGTTCTAACTCAACCCCATGCTCTGTATTACCAAAATACAAACAAACTATTGACTAAGACCTTTTGGACTATTCAGTAGCCCTACAACAAACTTAAAACAAGAATATCTTTCTTTTTACTCATAACACCTAACAAGGCATTTGCATTTACAAGTACTCTTTTGGTAAGTTTTAAAACCTAGAAAAAGCTTTTGTATTGTTACTTTGGACAAATACACCTGTTCTCAATAGTTGCCTGATTTTAATGTACAAGATTGACCAATTTTCCAAAGGAAGTATCAAGAGATGACAGCCTATCAAACCCAACTCTAGGATAGTGAATAGTTATGCCTTAAAATGGCCAAATGTAAAAGGAATTAACTCCAAATGGTCTGCAACATTGAAACCCCCAATTTATGTCCTAAAACCCTTGTTATCTAGGGCTTCCACAACCTCTCAATTCTACATCCTCCTGCAATAAATTGAAGATGGGTTAACCACCTAATGAACATCACATAACATTCCCAAATACAAAACATCTCCTTTGCTTGGCTATATTAGCCACTGCTATACTCAAGTACCCAATTTCAATGTTCTTCCTCACTATTCTTCATTGTGATCACTTAGATCAACACTATTCTTCATATGGTTGGTTAATAACATATAGTACATGTTAAATAATAACCTTCCATGAACATTAGGCCTTTATATTCATGGAAGGGTCTTCATTAATTCTTAAACCCTACAGTAGTAATAAAACAATTAGATCCATTGACTAACCACTACAATAGATCAAGAAACTCTTGTCAATTCATATGATTCTCCAATCTATCAACACAAACCTCCAAGAATGAAGGGAATTGCAGAAATGTAAGATTTTTTATTTATTGTTCATTGTTTTAGCCACACACACTCATTCCTCTCTTGCCTCATAATAAAGACTCCTTCACATATATAACGTCCCAAAATAAGTACTCCAACCAAATATCATCATTGAGTTGAGTAGTTGAGTTTAAAACCATTACAAACTAAACTCCTCTTTCATTTTGAACTAGCCATTACTTATTTAAATATTTGAATTTTTAAATAACAAAAGGTTTTATTTGAATACGTAACCTTTCTAATTATAACTTAAAAGCCCAGACGTATTTCATCCTCATTTTATGCTCCTTCAAACATTATATGACAATTGGACATCATTGGTCCATTACAATCAAACTATTGATCCCTATGAGGACATTACAAACATAAAATGGATCCATTGAAGACATTACAAATTTAACACAATATTGTACTATTTGAAGCCCACAATAGGTGCTAGGATCTTCCAATTTACTTGTCAACCTTGATGATGCATTCCATTCTTTTGATCTCTATTGGATGTCGTTGTGTTCTTCTTCATAGTCTGCATTTCTTGATTGGTTGATCATGTTGCTCTTGCACCATACTCCCCACCATGAAAAGAGCTCTTGCCCCAAGATTTATCCCATTGTTGTGACCTATTTCTCCTTACTCTCATCTATTGTTGAGGGATGAAATAGTCCCCCAAAGTGACCTACTCCTTCATTTAGGTTCTTGCATTCACACACCAAGTCTTAGATAAAAAAGTTCTTGCATAGACTATCTTCTTACATGACAGTGCCATTGCTACACTCTAGACTGCTGAAAAGGTTTCATTTTTCACTATCCTTCTTCCCTTTATCCTTCTCCTACTTGTCCTCCCAAAGGAAAATTGACTATCCCAATCATCATAAATAGTGGATAATGCAGTCCACTATCCTGCCCTGCTTTAATTCTCAACCTGTTATCTTGTTTCTAGCTAGTATCAACTTGGTTATTCTGGCCTTGCACTAAGACATCTTTTCTAAAACACATAACTACATGTTGCATCTCAACTTGAGAAAGTGGCTTCAGTTTGTATGTGATCCTTGCTTTGTGCATGAAATAGATATTGGTTCAAAACCATTATGCATAGTCCTTCTAAACCACTACCAAGGACTACCCAAGATAACATGTCCACAACTCATTTCCATCACATCACACAAAATACTATCAAAATATTGCCCAATTGAAAAATTCAATATAACTTGCTCATCCACAAGTAGATTATTATCCTTACTCACCCAAGTTACATAATATGGATTGGGCTGTGGAAAAGCTTGCAAATGTAACTTATTAGTGAGCTCCTTTGAATCCAAATTGTGTGAAGCACCTGAATCAACAAGTAAGTTGCAAAACTTACCTTGAATTAGATATTTGGTTTTGAAAATGATGGTTCTTTGCACTAGATGTACCCTTCCTACCAATAAACATTCACCTTCTTCTAGATGAATTTCAATGGCTTCTCTCTACTAATCTTTTCTTGATTCTTCATCAATCAAGTTCACTCTTATGTCTCTCCCTTTTTCTTCTAGCCATTTAGGGCACCTAAAGGACTTATGTCCTACTTCATTGTAGTTGAAGCATCTTCCTATGAATGCTCCTCTTCCTCCACTTCTTCCACCTCTATAACCTCCTCTTGATTCCAAGAATGTTTTGTCTTTGTCTTTATCATTCTAATTCTGGCAATCAATAGTACCTCTTCCCCCTCTTCCTGTCATGGAAGATCCACCTCTATTATTGCTTTGCTTCTCTTGTCTCCTTTTTATCTTCTCTTCAACCTTTAAGGATAACTAATAACATTCATCAACTGACCTTTGGGTAGAAAGATTGAATTCATCTTGGATATTGAACCTCAGCCCACCCATATATCTTGCAATCTTTTCTTTGATCTCTTCCTCATGATTCACTCTAATATCAAGTTTGTGGAATTCCTCAATGTATTTCTATACATCCATCTCTTTTTTCCTGAAATCCTTCATCTTCTTGCACAACTATACTCTATAATCCTTTCACAAAAATTTTGCCTTCATTTTTTCCACAATAGTATACCTAGATGTGATTTTGGGTCTACCATTCTTCCATCTATATACCTAGATACAATCCCACCACAACAAAGCATGTCCCTTCAAATTGGACTATGTTAGCTTCACTTTGTCCTTCTCTTCTATCCCTTCACACTCAAAGAAATTTTTAATTGCACTGAACCAATCTATTAGTTCTTCATCATCTATCTTCCCTCCAAACATAGGTAATTCTATCTTTAACCTTACATCTCCATTCCTTATGGCTTTTTCCAACTTAGCCATATTTACTTCCTTAGGGTCCACTTCTTCTTCTCTGGGTTCTTCTTCTTCTTCTTCATATTTGATTTCTTAATCCAATTTGATGCTTTTATCCTTCTTCTCTAGTTCTAGTAGCCTCTCCATCATGGACTTTATCAATCTATCTTTTTCAAGATTCTCATTGTCCCTTTAGTCTAATGATGCCCTTAACCTTTTGTTATTTGCCACTTGTTCTTTCACTATCTCTGCTAACTCCATATTTGTTAACCTTGTAGGAATCTCTTCTTCTCCCTCAAACATGGCTACTTGATCAACTTGGTACAAGAATCCACTATAGGGCTACTCCTCCTAGGATAATTCAATTCCAAGTCTCACTAAAGGATTCAAAAACCAACTTCACAAGACCAATTACACTTCCACAAGACCTTTCTAGCTTTGATACCACTTGATAAAAATAGCATCAATGGAGTAAACCAATCAGTGGGATACATTTTTATCCATTCAAAATTCATAAAATAATTTCATTATATCAAGGAATCTCATTAGTAAAAATAAAGTAATTTCCAACACAAAAATATCAACCCTTCTCCATTTGCATATCCTGATTGCTATATCTGATTCTATTAATCATAACTTCTTTTCTAAAATTCTTCTTGTAAAACCCTCTAGTAGAATTTTTCTAAATAATATCTATGAAAAAATATCCAAATCTAAGCCAAAAATAATAAATCAATTACATGTTATAGTCTCTACATATAGACCCATTTTCACTATCATAAATTAGAAGAAAAACCAGTAACCCTTCCTAAGGCATCTAATAACTTCTTCAAAATAACACCAAATGAAGCCAAACCAATTATCTATCAACCTCATATGAGTCTAGTTTTTGAATTTATAAGCCATTAATTTTTCCAATTCATAAATCATTCTACAAGCACAAATCAGTATTTGCAACTCCAATAGAGATCTTTAAAAACCAATCTTCATTAAAATGACCATAACTTATACATGTATCTAAATGAAAATGACTCAAACCAATTGGAAATGAAAGCTAGTTCATATATCCTTCCGATAAATATAACTATAGTTTTTGTTTCATCCAAATGTGTCCATAACAAACATTCAAATCCAACTATAGTTGGACATCCTCAAATCTAAAAATAACCACTTTTACCAAAACTAGCATAACTTCTTCAAAACTTAACAAAATTGATCCAAACTAAAAAAGAAAGAAGATTATCTATCCTACTATTCAAATGTATAGAATATACATGGGTTTCAAGCTGTAAATGGCTATACAAGACCTAGAACCAACACAAAAATAGTTAACACTAATCAAAATGACAAGTTCTTACGAACCAAATTGTTTCAAAATGATCTCTTCTTCTTCTATTCATTCTTTTTTTTTTTTGGAATGACCAATACAATGAATTTAAAGTGGTTTTGATAGTTTATAACTTCCCAACCACCTTTTAAACCAACCCATTATAATGCAAATCTATTTTTATATCTTTTAATACATCACAATTCAAAGTTAAGCATTTTAACCATTTCTTTGACATGGCCATAGGAAAGTCTAGATGACTTAAATATTACAATATTATGAAATTCATCATAATATATAAAGGGTCAAGATGCTCCTACATCAATAAGTGAGGAAATAACTCTTGAGTTTGAATCCTAAACCCTAAGCTGATTGTCCTAGAAAGTAGGACAAGTATTTGATTAGTTTCACCTTTCTAAATTCATCAAGTGATGTGAATTCATGATTTTGACCCTGGAGTTTGATTATGTTATTTGCCTTTAGTTGAGTTGTCATTTTTGGTTTTGTAGGTATGTGATGATTTTTAGTCATAATTAAATCAAATTAAAAGATAATTTAATGATATAATTTACTAGAAATTTTATAAAGAAAATTGATATTTAATTATATTTAATTAATTGAGAAATTAATTAAATAAAAGAATTAAATTTAAAGATTTTATTAAAGTTCTATATTTGACATATATGTATATATATATAATTTAAATAATAATTTATTTAAGAATTTTATTTTAATAATAAACTTTAAATAATATTATTAGTTGAATTAATAAATATAATATTAAAGCATCTCATGATTTAATAAGAGAGAGAAAATAAACTTTAATAAAGTTTATTTTAATTAAATTGCATAAAGCTTATGCATGGAATTAAAATATAACAAATTAATTAAAGAGAGAAAGCAAACCAATGTAATAAAGATATTTTTAATCACAAAAAAAAGTGCATGAAAATGTAAAAGATAATTAAATATTAAGAGATAATGATCATCTATTTCCCTCAGGTGATTGCACAATCAGAGCCCCAAATTTAGGGGAGAACTCTTTATTAGAGGTTTAGAGCTCATTTTGCAATTACACACAAGTTTTGGAGGAGCAATTTCAGGGAGGAAGGTTTTCATGAAAAAAGAGTTCATTGTTGTGTGTTCTATGCATCCATCATTTTAACATCAGATCTAGGTAGGATCTCATGGTTTATTTGTATAGTAGATTTTGCTCTTCAAACTTCTATCTTCTCCATGTCTATTGTGCATGCTAGTTTTAGAATGTTTTAGGTTGAAACCCTTGTAAGTGAGTTTATTGTTCTTGATTGAGAAATATCTATTTATGCTTTGAGAATTTGAAACCATCATATTGAAATTATCACTCTTTGTTTCTTGAGAGTATTTGTGAATGGATTTAGTTGAAAACCTCACTTTGTATATTTTAGAGAATTATATTTTATTTCGAATAGGGTTTGAATAAGAAATCAAACAAATTTGAGAATTTTGTTTCGTAATTGGTGTGTATTCGAGATAGGGTCAGAGAAGAATTCCATACATTAATTTAATAAATTTGATTATTTACAATTAATTACCCTATTAGATTTATTATGCAAATTAATTTGAAATATATATATATATATATATATAGTTACCACAGTAATTTATAATTACTGTAATAACTATAAAAATATAATATAAAAAAAAGGAACTTGAAATGACTTTTAATGGGGGGCATGTTTTATTGTTTTTAAATTTTATTTTATTTTAAATTGTTGGTGGGTGTGGCCACCAACCCCCTACCCACCCTTAAATCTTACCTCGATGATGTTAAACACTATTGCGCATAGCACATATTATTGCTACATTAGCAGTATGCTGCGGCAAGCTGATAGGCCTTTAAAACTATTAAGTGCTTTAATTTTATTATATTTTTCAATAAATTTTATTTATTAACATTTTTAAATTAATATATATATTTATATATAGTTGTTAATATATTTAAAATTATTAAATTTTTAATAATTTAATAAATATTTTATTATATATAATGTTTTAAATTATTATTAATTAATTAAGTTATTGTTAGACTTAAGGTGTAATCATATTAACTAATTAATCGATTATGTTATTATGAGTTTAGATTATATGTCAGATTTAAATGATGAGTTTGGGGATGGCTTTGTTTTAAAACTAATTAGGTTATTTATGAATTAATCTAATTGGAAATTAATTGTTTTAAATTTGTTAATGATTTAATTAAATAATTATTATTTTGTGAATTGGGAAAGATTGGTAAACTCGAGTTGTGTTGGATAGTTTAGTTCAGTCATGAAAATGATTTTTATCACCAGGGTAATTTTATGATTCAAAAAACTTAGTAATTATTATACTTTGAAAAGACAAAAATTAAACTCTGATTGTAATCAAGAACTTTAGTGAATCTGGCAACTAGAGAAACATAAATTGAAACCCAATTATGTATGTCAAATCTTTGAGTTTTGAAAACCTTATCAACTAGAATAACTTAAAATGAAAACTTGAAAATTTATAAGTGAATCTCAAACTTTTATGTTTTCAAACCTAATGATTATGGTAATTACTTTTGTATGTACTCTTTATGATGTGTGGTTTACCTGTGTTGGGTTTTTAGGATTTGACTTACCTTTGACTAGTCAAGTTGTATTACCAAAGGCTTGGGAGTTTTGTTTGTGATGTCATGATGATGTGTTGTATGTGATCTTTTATACTCAACCATAGTAATGTGTCTTGTATGCTCTATGAGGTGTCTTAATCTATTGATTTTTATTGCTTTCTAGTGTTCTTGTTGAAATTGAGGTGAATGGTGTGACCTATCTAATATAACCTTTAAATCTTTGATTAGTTGTATTTGGATTGCTTTCCAGTCGCTTGTATAGGAATGAGGTGTTTGTATGATTTTTTTTTGGTGATGTCATATTGTGACATGGAATTGGTTTATGTGTACTTGATTTTGGGAACAATCTTGTTAGGATGATCATGTTGGTGGAATCTGTGATTATGATTAGTGATTTTTAGTACTTGTTAGTTGCTTGGTTAAGAACTAATGTATGGTATGTGTTCTTTTGTGATCTTTTGATTTTACTAAGCTTAGGGTAGGTTATCTATATGTCATGTTGGGAAGTGGCTTGCAATGGAGACTGAGGCCCTAAGAGAATGACAGATAACCCATTCTAGGTTATTTAATAAGTGATAACATTTCATTAAATGGGTTTAAAATTAATTAATAAGAGTCATTATTTTCTGTGCCCATGCCTCAAGTACTAGTATAAGCTAGGATGGGAGTAGAGAGGACATTTGGTTACAACCATGCTTCGTTAGTATGCCTTGTGAGTATGAAAGGATACTAGTGCCACATAGAATTACTAGGGGTCAAAGGATTACAAGACTATCTAGGTAACCTTAGATTTGGCTCATGTAATGACACCTGCCCACATGCATAGTAGATTCCATATATGTTTGTGTTTGTCTCTGGGATTAGTTGATACTTGTGTCCTAGTACCTTGAGATAGTTTTCTTTCAAATGATTCCTTAAACCTAGGTTTTGGTTTTGACTTTTGAGTTTTTCATTCTATGTGGGACTTGGGTTTATCTCCTTAGCATGGTAGGAGTGGACCTTTTTGGGTTCCATGAGGTTGGGTGGTAATACTTTTTCTTATACCATTGAGATCCAACCATTGGATGTCATTGCTGGATGTGTTTGTGCAGATGTTTCTTTTTTATCTAATCTTGTATTTCTATGATGGAGGGTTATATTCTAAGTGTATTATATTTGATTTCATATATCTTATAAGATGTTGTAAGCTATTTCATGATGTGTATTATTTGAGCCCTTCATACCCTATGACCTATACAGTGGATGTTGATGCATTATGATTATTGCAAGTGGCATTCGAGATGATTGTATATTGTTTAAATGGAATCATACTTGTACATTATTATTTGATGTGAATTTATTATATACTAGATTTACTATTAACTAAAAACTAAATGTGATTTAACGTCATGGGACCCTTAAGAGTTGTAACCTGTTTATGTGTTGTTGATGTATGAGTGTATGTTAATTGCTTCTACTATCCTATAATTGTTATTGCATCTCTATCTTTAAAAAAAAAAAAAATGTTTGTCAAATATAGTAAAAATTTAGGTTAACTTTGTTTGGGTCACATGGTGATGTATTACAAGCTTCATTAACACATAACAATATTCATTAACATGACATAAAAATCAATATTAATACTCATCATTCATAGATAATTACTTAAAGCAATGCTCTTTCATTATCCAACAAAGTTTATCAAAGATCATTATTAAAAAATCAGTCCTTCTTTTTGTTTTTCTTAGCTCTCTTAAGGTAAAGGCTGATAGGAGCATCAATATATTCCTCATTCTCCTCCTCTTGTGGCACATGTAATGTCAAATTATGATGCCCCATCTTGTTTTTAGGAGTAGGAGGTTGCTACATTAAAGGGGGATCTGTTGCAATAACAATAAAATGGGTTAAATTGACATACTCTATTTCTTTTTTTAACTATTACAAGTATTTAATTAACTAGTAGAAAATAACATGCATTTTTCTTACCTAACAATGTGATGTCATGTACAATAACATTTTAATCGGTTGCCACCTCAACATGTTGAACACTTGAAACATGCTTCATTCCTTCACCATGATGTTCAACATGCTCTACAATATTCAAAAAAAGGTTACACATCAAATTTCAATTGAAGGTGTTAAATTGTATTCATAATTGTGTAATTAATTTTCAATAGAAAATTAATACCTCCACCACTATGATGCACATCATGGGCTTCATCATGTGTAGGTTCTACGATAGGATATGAAGGTTGTACTGAAATGTTATGTGCATTATTATGTAGTCAATTTATGTTGGAAACTAACACCAAAAAAGAAATGTATTAACTATTCAATTTGGTTTACTTTTCATTTGACCAATTTACATGTGTCTCATTTGGTGCACCAGATTCTTGGGTATGGCTTTCAAATTCTTGGTGTAGGCATGTAACCAAAACTTTATAGCCTTCCCTCAAGGCAATTTTTTAATCTTCATCTGTGGGCTCTACATTGAATTATGCACCATGTATTTTTTCCTTAATATTGTCAATTTTGTATGTATGATTTGATTTTAAAAATTGCAACATTATATAAAAAAATATTATATGAAATTTTATTGTTGCTACGTACAAGTCAATATTGAAGATTCATATATCTACCAGAGCCAAGTTTGTGTTGGAAAACCTTTTCTATTCTCACTTTTTTAGCCATTAATGTGACCTACAATCTATGAAAAAATTGAAATATGTTAGATTGTGTATTTATAAAGATCACTAATTAGTGTATGATTACATTCTACTTAATACTATCATGACATACCTTCTTTTGCCCTTTTTTGGTTCATTTCCTTTACCAGATAGCCTTCTCTCCTTTGCATCTTCTATTATTTCACTCCACTCCATCAATGGAATCATGGGAGGATCATTATACTTTGGGTTATCCTTTAGACCCCTTCTATAATGGTCCCTCCCAATCTTTATGTGTATGGATGCTCTTTCCAGAAGTAGGGTAGTGTCAAAAATTCTTTTTCCAAAATGGTCCTCAAAAGATTTAACGAGTTGAGTTTTTAATTCAGGACCCTATTCATTCCACCTTCTTTTAAAAAATAAAATGGTTAGATCAATAAATTTAATATCATACAATGAATTGAAGGAAATAAAAATATTGTAGCAATGATATGATATGTATCCTTTACGTCTAGTGGGTCCAAATAGCTTCAATTTCATTTGAAAAAAATGATCAAAGAATACATCATTTCCTACAAAAAAATCATGGGATTATCAGTCCAAAATGAGTGATGTAAAAATTAACTACAATTATACTTTAATTAATAACAATTTTAAAGCACTTGAAAGCTTTCATAATTTTAACAGAAACATAGTTTTGTTGTTCATTAATAATGTCCCCACAAATGAACCAATACTAGTCATACAAATTGCTCCAGTAAATGGTTCGGCTTTAGTAGTGCACAAAATAGGTCCATGAGTATAAAATCCACCCAAAAAAAAGCATGATTAGAACCTTATAAAATATAGCAAAACAAGGTTTTACCAATTGTACTTGGCATAGTCGAAGATGTTTGCAAGCTCCTTGTTGCCAACAATGCACTTGGCAATATCAGAGTGACCATTAAAGGAGGCATCCACACTTCATCATTAGCTAAAGAATTAATTGTTAGCAAAGATATTTGCAATGGATAAATATCAATTGGGATATTAGATAGAAGCATCTAAAAATAAAAGTTAAGTGTTATAATGTTGATGAAAACAAACAATGTAACACTAGAATGGCCACACTCTTCTATTATTGCTTATATTGTTTCATAATGTGTATAACTATTGCATTATTTCTTCTCATAGGAATACAAGAAAGTATTAATTAAAGAGAAAGTGTAATAATACTATAATTTTCAGTAATGCTAAATATATATATATATATATATATATATATATATACTAAGTTGGCGTATATTCTACTACTTCAAATAGAGACCCAAGTATGGAATAGCACTCAGTCATAACTAGATCTAACTTAAATAAACTCAATGGTGTAATAATACTATAATTTTCAGTAATATTGTAAAGAGAAAGTGTTACTTACATGCGCAGAACCCTTACTGTGTTCACCATGCATTCTTGTAGGTGTCACAAAATCTTGTAGAAGAAGACAAAATATTTGAGATCATGATCCATAAGATATTATAAAATATAACCATCTATTGAAATTCTATTATTACATTAGATTTATTTTTGCTTACCTTCAAAGAATTGACTCTAAGTATGCATTCTTCTTTTAGTGCCTCTATCTCCTCAGTTAGGTTTTTCTCGAGGATAATGTTAAGAATTTCATCACTATATCTTTGTATGAGTTGGTGGGCCATGAATATGGGGTTAGAAATAGAGGTTATTTCATCTAGAAATTATGTCCATGTTTCAAATTGAATTTGATCTACTATCATTTTCACTTTTCCCTATGAATAAGAATCAAATTACGACATCAATATCAGTAAAATTATATCAAAATAATTTCAAAACCATAAAGAAAAGAACATAATAATATGACATTTATTTTTATATAACATGTAAAATTAAAATAATTAAGGTTTACCTTCACCGAAGATGTATGAGTTGGTACATCCATGCCTGTGTGTTGTGGTGTATCCATGTCGCCCTATGTTCAAAAGATTAGTAATTCTTAGTAATTAGTAGTGAAATTAAAGTAATAGAATTATGAAAAAATATTAATAAAATAGTAGACTTACCAAAATTACATGATGCATTCATTGAAAGCATTGTATATTTTTTAATTCCTTACCTCTACTTTATGTGTGGTAGCTATGCAATATCATTGTATGTACTCCATGATAGAAGAGTTCAACAAATAATAAATTAATTATAAAAAATACATGTCAAACAAATTTTTATAAAGAAATCATGACCCCATCATACTTGACATTGATCATACATTGACAAACATTTCATTGATCATCATCTACATCTATGTCGTCATCATCATCACCATCATCATACTTGTCACATTGATCATCATTGTCAGCACCACCATCTTCATTGGCATCATCATAATCTTCATCACCATTATCATGACTATCATCATCATGACCATCATTGCCTTGATCATCACTATCTTCATCAGCATGATCATCATCATCATCATCATCATCACTAGAATCATCATCATCTTCTTCTTCTTTATCATTACTGTGTAGCAATCCTTCATGATCATCATTTACTTTGTCTTATAATTCTTCAATATCTTCTTTTTCCATCACATTATACTTTACTAGCCTTCCTCTTGGAACATATCTAACAACAAATGACTAACCTAGTTTATGTGGAATGCCAAGGTAAGAAACTTTCTCACATTAGTTTGGAAGAACATAGAGCTCATCTTCAACTACCTCAAATGAGCTTGTATTTATTATTATAAATCCATGATCATGTTCAAGAATAGTCCTATCACGATCATTTCAATTTAGTCATAGCTTGTATCATTTGATGAGAAATAGAACTAATTTGAATGAATTAAAGTCACACTCAAGTATATCATCCAAAATGTTATAGTATCAATTTTTAGGTTGTTGAGGATGTATATCATTTCTAGACAAAATATTTGTGACTTAGAAGATTTTACTTATCCTAGAATCACAAGTTTTCTTCATTTCGTCTAACTTTTTTATGCAGAATTTATAGTCATAGTAGTACATAGCTCTATGATGTTTGATCTGCAATCATTCAAAGATATCAAGATTATTTTCATCGATTTGTGAGTTGATATCAAACTTATGGGTCATGATTAGTAATCTTTTGCGTACCTTTCTATCTCTTAAGTCATATGCTAGATCAAGTACCATTGGCATAACATTGAGATCTCCATTATGATGAGCTTTTTTAACTAGCAATGCAACAACGTCTCATGTTAATGAGTGCCCATTTTTTTGAGACTATTGAATTTATACTGTCATCCAATCAAAGATTGTTTGCAATATACAAATGTAGTGCATCCCACTTGAGTATGTGTAGGATCATGGTCAACCAAACTATGGCCTTAAGTGGCAGTGAAAAACCAACAAATCAGGGTTATGTCAACTTGACACATAATTTTAAAGTGTTTATGGACTTTATATCAAAAAGTTGTAAGAAAATAATCTGTAGGAAATTGAATGTAGTTTCTAAACTACTAGGCCTTATCAAGAGAAAAAAAAAATTTTGATTGGTCAAAAGTTTGAATTTTAATGCAATACTACAAAAATTTCAAGGCAGAAATAAAAAGTAGGTGTATGTCTGACCACCTTAATCAAAATCAAATGATAATATTTTTTTTTAATATAATTATAGATATGAAAATTAGACTCATGCCCGGATCTGATGCATATTTTTTGGTATTTTTATTTCAAATAAATAGTTAAATATGAATTTTCTACCAAAACTTTTTCGTAAAAGAAAAAGTCTCGTGTCTGACCACCTTAACTAATAGAAAATTTTACCAATTTTTTTTTTTTTTTTTTCTTATACTAGGTGAAGCATAGAATGTGACACAACTTTTAGATTTAAAAAATGTTATACCGTTTGAAAGTTATAGCTATTTTTCAATCAGTATGTCAATTAGCACTTTATAATAATCTTCATTGATAATTAACTAATAAATATTTATCGAACTCAGAATTTGATAGAAATTATATTGATGGAATTTCAAGAGTGATATTAAAAAACCCTTTTTGTTTCAATCAAGTTCAATCAAAATAACATTGTCAGACAGCTACCCGAAGTCTGAGTATCACTAAAACCCTCTTCAAACATGTCTTTTGGGTTGATCGGGTAGGCTTGGTAAATACCAAGCCTAATACCAAGCCTAATTGGATATATGTTTTCAAATCAGATATCTAATTTCAAATTGGATATCCAATTTGAAATCGGATATCCAATATGGCTCGGTGAATTTTGGTGGAAAATTTGAAATCCCAACCCATTTTGGAGAGAAAATCGGATTTAAGAGTAATAGCTTATGATTTATAAATTACTTTTGTTATATTAATATGTAAATATGTATTATAATTTATTTTATATATAATAACATAATGTACAGATATAACATATAATATATTAATATATAATAATATATTATATTATTCTTATTATAATCTATAAATAGAATTTATATTATTATTATTTTTACTAAACATAATAACGTAATATATATATATATATATTATATATATATAAGTATGTTATTAATATATATATATATATATTAACATAATATTTTTATTAAATATAATAATTATATATATATATATATCTGTGTGTGTGTGTGTGTGCGCGCATGTGTGTGTGTTATTAATATACATAATAACATAATATTTTTATTAAATATAATAACGTTATATATATATATGTTATTAATATATATTACTATATTAATATGTATGTTATTAATATATATGTATATTATTAATATATATGAGTCAAAGGGGGTCCATCACATAATGACATATGTCCCTAAGGGTCCTAGGACCCCTAGTGACATATTAGAATCATTCTTATGGGTCGAAGGGGGTCATAGGTTGACCTATGACCCCCTTCGACACATTACATGACAACATATGTCCTTAGGGGTCCTAGGACCCCTAGGGGCATATTAAAATCATTCTTATGGGTCAAAGGGGGTCATAGGTTGACCTATGACCCTCTTTGACCTATTAAATGATGACATATGTCCCTAGGGGTCTAGGACCCCTAGGAACATATTAGAATTGTTCTTATGGGTCGAAGGAGGTCATAGGTTGACCTATGACCCACTTCAACCCATTAAATGATGACATATGTCCCTGGGGGTCCTAGGACCTCTAGGGACATATTAGAATCGTTCATATGGATCAAAGGGCATCATAGGTTGACCTATGACCCCCTTCAACCCATTACATGATAACATATATCCCTAGGGGTCCTAGCACCCCTCGGGACATATTAGAATCATTCATATGGGTCGAAGGGAGTCATAGGTTGACTTATAATCCCCTTCAACACATTACATAACGACATATGTCCCTAGGGGTCTGAGGACCTCTGAGGACATATTAGAATCGTTCTTATGGGTCGAAGGAGGTCATAGGTTGACCTATGACCTCCTTTGACACATTACATGATGACATATGTCCCTAGGGGTCCTAGGACCCCTAGGGACATATTAGAATCATTCATATGGGTCAAAGGGGGCCATAGGTCTTCTTCAACCCATTACATGAAGACATATGTCCCTAGGGGTCCTAGGACCCCTAGGGACATATTAGAATTGTTCATATGGGTCAAAGGGGGTAATAGGTTGACCTATGACTCCCTTTGACCCATTACAAAATAACATATGTCCCTAGGACCCCTAGGGACATATGAGAATCATTATTATGGGTCAAAGGGGGTCATAGGTTGACCTAGGACCCCCTTCGATGCATTACATGATGACATATGTCCTTAGGGGTCCTACGACCATTAAAGAAATATTAGAATCTTTCTTATGGGTCAAAAGTGGTCATAAGTTGACCTATGACTCACTTCGACTCATTACATGATGACATATGTAGCTAGTGGTCCTCGAAACCCTAGGGACATATTAGAATTATTCTTATGTGTCTAAGGGGGTCATAGGTCAACCTATGACCCCCTTTGACCCATTACATGATGGCATATGTCCTTAGGGGTCCTAGAACCCCTAGGGACATATTCAAATGCTTCTTATGGGTGAAAGGGGGTCATAGGTTGACCTATGACACCTTTTAACCCATTACATGATGATATATGTCCAAAGGGGTCCTAAGACCCCTAGGGACATATTAAAATCATTCTTATGGGTCAAAGGGGGTCATAGGTTGACCTATGACCCCCTTTGACCTTTTACATGATGACATATATCCCTAAGGGTTCTAGGACCCCTAGGGACATATTAGAATCGTTCTTATGGGTCTAATAAGGATTGGGCCTTACTTTCCAAGTTTGGTACCTGGATAGGTGAAAAAAAGTCAGAGCGGATTTTGAAGTGCTTTTGGACGTGTTCAAACTCTATTTTTTTCACATCGCCCCTTTTTGGCACACCATAATCCTGCACATACCCACTCATGACCAACTATAAAAAAAATGACTAGACAAGTTAGAAACAACTTATATTGATGATAGATAATTAATTAATTAACTACAATAACATCTTATAATTACTTCTCACTCTCCTCAATCTGCCTTTCCCTATTAGGTACTCCCATTTGAATTTGTTAATAAAGTTGAGATCTCAAATGCTATCTACATGAATATTTGCTACAAACTTTGGAAGATATTCACTAATGCACACCATGGTGTTGTATACCATATATCTCTCTACCATAGAACCCTTAGGATACACTCTTTGTCAAACTAAACCCTTCATAAATTTCAAGTGCATTTCAACCATCCACATTGATCTAGTTTGTACAGGTCCACACAATTCAATCTCCTCAACTTGATGTATGAAGTAGTGTTCTTGAGCATTGAAAAAAATTGAAGGTGGAAACTTTTGCATTTCACACATAAGCTATGAAATTTTTCTCTTCCAATAGTTTATATCTTTTTTATCAATTTTTTAAGATGATAACTATCTAAAATAAATTCAACACACAAGAACATATAAACAAGATTTTAGATAAAAATATACAATAGATTAGATAAAAAGTAAAGTAGGTCATAAATATAATATATGCATAACATATCTAAGAAAGAACACTTCTAACCTCATGTATTTTCTAAGATCATATATAACTTGTTTAATATTTTTGTCAAACTAGTGTGGGGGGATAGAGGTAGGATGTATTGCAATCATTAAAAAATGATATTTTCAATATATTGTGAAATAATACAATAAGAAGTACATGCAATTTTACAAATATATTGTAAATAGAGAACATGTGTTACCTTGACAAAGGTATGTCAATCATTTATTTTTAATTCTGGCCCAAAATTCTCTTTTTTTAATACAAGACTACTTATATTTGCAGCAAATTCTATGCGAATTTTTTTTGACTTCGTTTATTGCATCACTCTTTTTCTCCCTTAATAACCAAGGAAGTGTTAGAATTGTTTTAGAATAACTAAAAGAGGGGGGGAGGGGTTGAATCAATTATTCAAGTTCCAGATGTCCTATTCAAACCTTTCACTAAGTATAGTGGATCCATTCAACCATTCATTCATCCAAGCTTTAACTTATCTTGTCAGCAAGTTACTGTAAATCAACATGCAAGTATAACACATAATAAATCAACATATGACATAATGATTTACGTGGAAACCCAATTTGGGAAAACCAACTAGTAAAATGCTACTCAATTTTCACCCTTTTGAAGTGATGCCCTGTGAAAGGCCTACCCTATTAAAGGCTTACAACACACTATTAAATGTGACCTTGTTAGAAAATTTAACCACCCTATTAAAAGTGGGCTTGGTTAAAAGACTTTAGAACATTCACTTGGAATGCCACCCTATTAAAGGATTTACAAATGGCTATCAGGCCAACCTAAGTCCATAGGATTTTTTAATCTAATATAATTTCTAGAGAGTATTAGAAAATCTTGACTTGACTACAACATACAACTTATCTTGCAGATTTTAGATCACTTCTTAGCTAATACCCTTGCCTGGCCTTCAACTTTTGCAACTCTTGACAACTTGCCCTCCTTTCAAGCTTTGTCACCTTGAGTCTCCACACTCAATGTACTAGTGATATCATTTCTTCATTACCAATTATAGAAGTAGAGCCTTTGTGTTATTCCTTCTCCTAGATGTCTTCTCCTTGACACCCTTTTAACCACTTTGTAGATTTAGCTATTTAGCAGCAACAATATCAGCAACTCTTTACTTCTTGGTCTATGACTTCTTAAATAGAAGTCTTGGAGTACCTTTTCCCACTCAACTCTTCCAATTTTTTAATTTTCAATTCACATGGATTAGGTAGGATTCATTGCATCTAACCCATATTCTATTTCCTCTAGAAACCTCTTGAATAATCTTTTTAGAATTCACTCAAAAATGGTTTACATAGGATTTTGTGCCAACAACTCATCATCCTTATCTTCCAACTCATTCAAAAAATTCAATGTAACCACTATGTTAGCTTAGATTTTGTGATTCTTCATCTTTTGAAATAATACAATAGCTCAACACATACTATGTTACTCAACATCAACGAAGTTTTTCCTGATGCTCGGCACCTGAAGATCACTCAACACCAACTGAAATTTTTCTAATGCTCAACACCTGATCTTTACTCAGCACATGAAGATCACTCAACACACACTAGAAATTTTTATTATTTGGCTCCTACTAAAAAATTTCTTGGTTTCAACTAACTTGCTTGACACTTAATTATGATCTTAGTTTAAACTTTGCAGTCAACCTTGTTACAACTTCTTCCTCCAATGTTTCTAAGTGTGACCAACCTTTGTATCTTTGAGTATGGAATCAATACATTACTTAACCATTGTCTTAACTAATCTTTATAGTTTATTTCATCATCATGACTCAACCTTTCCCTTAGGTTCTCTTGTTACATCTTGTTGATCAAATCCTCTTCATCAATCAACTAAGTGATAGTAATTGGATCTTATAAGAAAATATCATCCCTAAAAATAGAAGGTTTGACATTAATGACAAAAAAAATGATTGAAAACATTCTTTTATGATAATCTCCCTCTTTGGCATTAATGGCAAACCAAACTGATCAACCATCAGACTACAATCTCCTTCTACTATTTTGATTGCTCCATTTAAGCTTCTCCCTCTTTGCTATTGTATCCTTGTTCTTTTTCTTTCTTCCTCTGTATTACTTATCTTCTACTATTCTAATCAACCTCTAAAATCTTTGTCTATATTTATTTGATCAATTGTCTACTTATCCCTCTTTTCTGATCCTTTATCTTCAATAGTTGTTGATCAGTTGCTTACTTCTCCCTCTTTGACAACAATGCCAAAGTCATATTAGCATCTTAATATGAAGAGGTAGCTTTTACAGGTTCATTTAATGTCTCCCTCTATCACCTTGCTTATGAGTGATTTGGAATCTTAGCATTTCTACTACTTTAGGCATGGATCCCAAAGTAAACATCTTCTGCATCAATGTATAAAATCTTCAATATTCACCTTATTTGATGCAGGGCATACTTTCTTTTTGGTTTAAGTGGCCTTAGCTAGGGGTATCACCCCTAACTTACCTCTAAGATAATCAAAAGAATCTTTAAGTAGTTCTTTTGTGATGATATCAGCAATCTATTCCTTTGAGCTAACATATTCCATCTTTACTTGTTTGTCTTCTACCAGATCTCTTACATAGTGATACTTGATTGCAATATGTTTGGTTTTAGCATGCATTACTGGATTCTTTGATATGTTGATAGCACTTGTATTATCACAATAAAGTGTCATAGGTTCAATTACTTCTTCTTTCATACCTTGTAGCAAATGTTTGATCCATACAATATTAGTGTAGTTTATAGGAGCTGCCACATATTCAGCTTCAGTAAAAGATTGTGAGGTGTAGCTTTGCTTTTTTCTTGTCCATGTAATCAACCTATTTCCTAAGAAAAGTGCTCCTCCACTGGTGTTTTTTCTATCATCAATGTTACCTCCCCAATTTACATTAGCATAAGCTTTCAATTCAAACTTCTCATTTCTCTTATAGTACAAACCAAAGTCATCAGTTCCTTTCAGGTATCTTAATGTTCTCTTCACTGCCATTAAGTGATTTTCTCTTGGATTTGCAAAAAATCTTGCTACTATTTCAATAGCTAATGTAATGTCTGGTCTACTATGTACAACATATTGCAACTTGCCAATCATTGACCTATACAATGTCTAATTTATTTCAGCAGAGTCATAATTTTTGGATAGCTTATGACCTATTACCAGTGGTGTATTGATTGGTTTTGAGTCTTCTAAACCAAATTTTTTGAGTACATCCTTGATATATTTGGATTAGGTCACAAATATTCCATGCTTCAACTGATGTACTTGTAATCCAACAAAGAATTTGATTTCTCCAAGCATTGACATCTCAAATTCATGCTTCATTTGATCAGCAAAATTTTTGCATAAAACATCTTTTCCTCCAAATATTATATCATCAATAATGATTTCTGATATCAAAATGTTTTTACCTTCTTCATATTTGATGTATAAGTTGTTTTTGTCATATCTTGTTTCAAATCCTATTTTAACAAGATATTTTTCTAACCTCTCATACCATGCTCTAGGTGCTTGCTTCAATCCATAAAGTGCTTTGTGTAGCTTGCAAACCATATCCTTTTTCTTCTCATGAACAAATCCCTCTAGTTGTTCTATGTAGTCTTCCTCTTTTAGTATACCATTCAGAAAAGCAAACTTCATATCCATCTGATAGACTTTGAAACCTTTGTATGCAACATATGCAAGTAATGTTCTTACTCCTTCCATTCTTGCAACAAGGGAAAATGTCTCTTCATAATCCAGTCCTTCTTCTTGTGCATAGCCTTTGCAAACTAGTCTAGCTTTGTTTCTTGTTATTTCACCATTCTCATCAAGTTTGTTTCTAAACACCCATTTTATACTAATCACATTCTTATTAGCTGCTATAAGAACTAGAGACCACATTTTTTTTTTCTCTATTTGATCTATCTCTTCTTTCATGGCTTTATACCAGTCATCATCTTGTAGTGCATCTTTCACTATTTTGGGTTGAACCTTGCTTAGCAGACATGGTTCATTTCTGAGCCTATTCCTTGCCATTGGTCTTGCATCCTCATCACCAATGATTTGATCTACAGGGTAATGTCTTCTTACATACTTGGCTAATCTGGGTTTAGTCCTTCTTTCTATGTTTGATCCTTCAACTTTAGAGTCATTTCATTCTTTTTCATCTAGCATTTCATCATTTTGCAGCTTGGCTTCTGAATGTAGCTTGGCATTGATAGGATGAGACTTGGCAGATATTAAAGTTTCTTGCTGATTCCTGACTTGATTCGTAACATTGTCTTCAACTATCATTCCTTCATAGAACTATACAAAGGATCTATAATCCTCTGTTTTTTTTTACTCATCTACTCAAACTTTTTCATGCTCATCAAAATTGATGTTTGCACTCTCCACAACTTTGTTAGTGTTAATATTCAAAAACTTATATGCCTTACTTCTAGTGGAATATCCAAGGAATATGCCTTCACCACTTTTTGCATCAAACTTGCCATTTCTATTATCTTTTAGACTATAAAATTTACAACCAAATACTTTGAAATGTTTAACATTAGGTGAATGACCACACCATAATTCAAAAAGTGTTGCATGTGTACCTTTCTTGACTTGAACCCTATTCAGTGTGTAGACTGCAGTACTTAGAGCTTCTCTCTAGTACTTTATTGCAACATTTTTCTCCATCATCAAGGTTCTAGCACAGTCAATCACTGACATATTTCTTCTTTTAGCAATACCATTCTATGGTGGAGTTCTTGGTGTTGATGTTTTCCTTTTGATACCTTTATCATTGTAGAATGTTTCAAACTCTTTTGATGTGAACTCACCTCCTCTATCTAACCATAGCCATTTTAAGTTCTTTCTTATTTCCTTCTCAACCCTATCCAAATACCACTTGAACATTTGGAATGCATCAGATTTTTGCTTTAAGAACATAGCAGTCATCATCCTAGAATAGTCATCTACAAATAGCATTATGTATCTATCTCCTAGGTAGCTTTGTACTTCTATTGGACCACATTAATCTGTATGGACTAACTCTAGTACTTAATTAGAAGTGTATGTTTTTCTTTTGAAACTATACTTAGTCATCTTTCCTAGTTGACATTGTTTGCACATTATGTTTTCAAATTTCTTCAACTTGGGCAACCCTCTAACTTTCTTTTTCTTGCTAATGCTAATCAGATTATCAAAGTTAACATGACACATCCTTTTATGCCACAAGCACACATCATCAAGTCTAACAACAAGACATGTTGCATCTTTCATATCTAGGTAAAATAGGTTACTCCTAGTTTGTTCACCTTTTATTGTCAAATTTCCATTAGTGTCATAGATCTTGGCAGCTTTGTTTCCAAATTCAACTTTGCAACCTACATTGCCTAACTATGATACACTCAACAAGTTGTAGTTCATTCCCTCAACATAGTATGCATTATCACATGAAATTTTTTCTGTAAGTTTGATAAAGCCTTTTCCTTTAATTTGACATGGGGAATCATTACCAAATCTAAAACTGTTTCCATCATATTGAGTGAAGGTAATGAACTTACTTTTGTCTCCTATCATGTGATGTGAGCATCCACTATCTATGATCCACTTTTCATTCTTATTCACATAGATAACCAATGTTTTTGCTTCATATTCATCTTTGTTTGATTCATATTTCATGGCTACATAGACTACTTCATCATCATTCTCATTAGAGTCCTCTTCAACAAAGTAGCATCTCTTGCCTTTCTGCTTGTAATCTTTGTTGTCATCTTCTCTTTTGTTTCTAAACTTGTTTCCTTCTTTTTAATTCTTCTTTTGTGGACATATTACAACTATATGACCTACTTCTTTTCAATTTAAACATATGATAGGGTGTTTATCTTTGAATTTTTCTTTGCCTCTATGGAATCTCCTAGCCAGTAGTGCTTCTAATTATTCCACATCTTCCTTATCTGTGCTGATATCACTGGATGCATGTTTTCTTTTTCTTCTTCTCTTGCTTGATGTCTCCTCCTTAGTATCTTTTATTTTCATCTTGGCTTTAAAAGTAGATTCAAGGTTCTCAAGTCTGTAGTTATCAAAATTGGATAGCTCAAATGCAGTAAGTCTTCCAACTATTCCTTCAAAGGTTAGTGTGTCCCCTTGTACACACCTTAGCTCTTGGATGGCTGAAACTCTTATAGCATAGATAGGGAGTAGAGTTCTTAATTATTTTTTGATAGTTGTTTATTCTTCCAATTGTCCACCTAGACTTCTTATTGCACTCACCACTTCTTTCATTCTTGTAGCGTACTGAGCAACATTTTCAACTTCCTCCATCTTCATGTCATCAAACTTTCCTCTTAAGCTTTCTCTCTTTTCTCTTTGGACATTCTAATCTCCTCCATAGATTTTTGACAAGGTTTTCCCCATTTTGAATGCATTATCACAATCTTGTTATCATCATATTCTGCATAGCTGAGTGCAGAGGCAATCTCCAACATTGCTTGGTTATGCTCCTTTTTGTTCAACTCATCTGTAGTGAGAGGTCATGCTAGAGTTACATGTTCTATTCCAATTGAGGTTTGTGCATAGTCACCTATTGATCCAAGGTGAAATTTCATCAAACTTTTGCATGTAAAAAAGTTATCTTTTTTGAGCTTGGGAACTTCCCTCTTTGACATCTTGATCTTCCTACTTCTAGTACCTTGAAACTAAATCAGTACATGGCTCTAATACCAATTGTTAGAATTTCTTTAGAATTACTTGAGGGGGGGGGGGGGGGGGGAGTGAATTAGTTATTCAAGGTCCAAATTTTCTATTTAAACTTTTTACTAAGTATAGTGGATGCATTCAACCATTCATTCATCCAAGCTTTAACTTATCTAGTCAGCAAGTTACTATAAATCAACATGAAAGTATAACACATAATAAATCAACACATGACACAATGATTTATGTGGAAACTCAATTTAGAA
Organism: Cupressus sempervirens; assembly: GCA_028749045.1. Lineage (NCBI taxonomy): Eukaryota > Viridiplantae > Streptophyta > Pinopsida > Cupressales > Cupressaceae > Cupressus > Cupressus sempervirens. The sequence continues at coordinate 795,973,118 of CM053789.1, forward strand.
AAAACCACTAGTAACATGCTACTCAATTCTCACCCTTCTAAAGTGATGCCCTATGAAAGATCTACCTTGTTAAAGGCTTACAACACACTATTAAATGTGACCTTGTTAGAGGATTTAACCATCCTATTAGAAGTGGGCTTGGTTAAAGAACTTTAGAACATTCACTTGGAATGCCACCTTGTTAAAAGATTTACAAATGGCTGTTAGGCCAACCTAAGACCATAGGATTTTCTAATCTAATACAATTGCTAGAGAGTATTAGAAAATGTTGACTTGACTACAACATACAACTTATCTTGTAGATTTCAAATCACTTTTCAGCTCATACCCTTGTCTAGCCTTCAATCTTTGTAACTCTTGACAACTTGCCCTTCTTTCAAGCTTTGTTACCTTGAGTCTCCATACTCAATGTACCAGTGCAATCATCTCTTCATGACCACTTGTAGAAGTAGAGCCTCAATGCTCTTCCTTCTCCTAGATGTCTTTTCCTTGATACCCTTCTAACCACTTTGCAAATTTGGTTCTTCAGCAGCAATAATATTAGCAACTCTTTGCTTCTTGGTCTATGACTTCTTAAATAGAAGTCTTGGAGTACCTCTTCCTACTTGATTATTCCATTTTATTAATTTTCAATTTACATGTATTAGGTAGGATTCATTGCATCTAACCCATATTTTTTTTTCTCTAGAAACTTCTTGAATAATCCTTTAGAATTTGCTAAAAAATGGTTTACATAGGATTTTATGCCAACAACTCATCATCCTTATCTTCTAACTCATTCAAAAAATTCAATGGAACCACTATGTCCACTTAGATTTGGTGATTCTTCATCTTTTGAAATAATGCAGCAACTCAACACTATTGAAATACTAGTGCTTAGCACATACTATGTTACTCAACATCAACTAAGGTATTCCTAATGCTCAACACTTAAAGATCAGTTACCACCAACTAAAAATTTTCTGATGCTGGCCACCTAATCTTTACTTGGCACATGAAGATCACTTGGCACACACTAGAAATTTATAATACTCGGTTCCTACTAAAAATTTTCTCAGCTTCAACTAACTTGCTTGACACCTACTTATGATCTTAGTTTAAGCTTTGCAGTCAACCTTGTTACAACTTCTTCATTCAATATTTCTAAGCATGATCAACCTCTGTATCTTTGAGTATGCCATCAATACATTACTTAACCATTGTCTTAACTGATCTTTGCACTTAATTTCATCATCATAACTCAAACTTTCCCTTAGGTGTTCTTGTTATGTTTTGTTGATCAAATCTTCTTCATCAATTAACTAAGTGATAGTACCTAGATCTTATAAGCAAATATCATCCCTAAAAATAGCAAGTTTGACATCAATGACAAAATAATGATTGAAAACATTCTTTTACAACAATCTTCCTCTTTGATCTTCAACAACAATGAGCTTTTCATTTAGATTTCCAATAGGAAGGACACTTATATTTATGCAGTCTCTATTCCTATCCGATTCAATGAAATCTTTTAGTGCATGGTTGTATTAATGAATGTCATTATAAATTTTGATAATTTTTTCTCTATCATACCTTCCATCCAATATTTTTCATAGTATCTCTATTACATTCTTTCCAATATGTATAATATCAAACTAATGCATGATTGAGAGATCCTTGTAGTATGGTAACCTGCTAAATTGAATAGAATAACCTTTTATTCCTCTAGAAAGTTGGTCATTAATGCCTTGATGACCTTTACAAGTATTAGTTACATCATTAATAAATAAAAAACAATATCAAAATATAAATTTCAAACTTTGGACCATAAACTAGACATTACCTCAATGATTTCATCAATCATATTTTAACTTCCATAAATGAGGCGTCGTTCTTTGTAGCCTCAATGTTGTCTCTTCTTTCTCATGAAAAAGATATTTTCAGCAATTTGATACTTGTGATTATTGTGGAGAAAGTGCTTAAACTCATATGCTTTCTTAAACCTTTTTGAATGAAAAGATTTAATCTTTAGACCACAAACTGGACATGTGAATTTTACCTTTGTCTGAAGACCTGAAAAATTATGTACAATTATCAGGCACAAATTAAGTATACAAAAATAATGTGTAAGCACTATAATAGGCCAAAAATATGTAACCTTAACAATATAACATACCGTAAAAATGAGTTAGCCTAGGGTTATCATGTATTGTCCATACAAGCATTGCATGGAATTGAAATCCTCTTTGTCCTATTAGTCTAGAGATGTCATAGATAGTAACCCCGTTCTATAACTTCAACAAATCATCAATAAGGGGCTCAATATACACATTCATATCTTTAACTTGATACTTACCTAGTAATTGAATGAACATAAACATTACATAATTATTATAACTATTTTGATGCATTTTTTATAAATTAATTTAGATAACTATTAAATGAAAAAATACCTGATACAATCATTGAAAATATTATATGCTCCCTCTTTATGGACATTTAAGGAGGAATGTTATTGTTAATAATAAAAACAGGCCACACTAAGTAGACATATCTCATATCTCCAAATGGATTGATGTCATTTGCTACCAGTGCAAGCTTGTGATTATGAGGTTCTTCTTTAAAGTGTGGTCATTTTTTTCTATCTCTTCAAATGTAGAACCATCTGCAAGCATTCACATAATATCATCTTGACATCTATTGCATGCATGGTAATCCATAAATTGTACCAAGCTAATGCACCTGAATAATCATTAAAGATGTGGAATAATAGGAATGTACCGAAGAACCTTGTGACGCACCTTTTTTATTATTCGATATGATCAATATCTACTAATATGAAAATCAAGGCATTCTATTGGGTAAAAGCACAAACCTATGTCACCCTTTTGTAAAGGAAAATGCTAACAAAAGTATAATTGTTCACCTTTTTAATGACATAAAATTAATATTATTATTTTGAATTTGAAAATGAAGTAAACTAATGAAAAGTGTAGAAATGGATGAAGTTTAGGATTATAATTTTTAATAATTATTTGAAATAAAAATTGATATATTTTCCTAATTTTTATAGATAATTTTTTAGCTATTGAAAAATGATAAAAATTAGGAGTCTAGTTCCCACTGCAAAACTATATGAAAATAAACTTATTTCCCTTTGATCTTAGACTATGATTTTGATAACATATGTAGCTAGAAGAATTTGAAAAATTGGCTTTAGACCTATATTTTCTCTTTTATATTGATTCAAATTTCAACTCACCTAAAATAGATAGTTTTCATCTCCCACCACATTTTAGAAAAGAAATCTACTCTAACCAGGAGAAAAATTATACATTCTTGAAGAGCATTCTCTCCTCTAGAATGTCATATTATTTTTAAAAAAAATTATATGATTTAATATTTTTTTTCTTTCTCAAAATCAACATCTGTTTGAGTGTCAAAATACATGCTTGTAGAACTTTTTAATTGCAATATACTATATCTAATTAAGACACTATAAAATTCATATGAAAATATTATTGACTCTGAGCTCTATAAAATGGTGTTTATATTTTATTAAAAAATATCATAAAAAATAGTAAAAGTTATTGAAATTCTAGTTTTTTGAAATAATTTTATTTATTTAGTAATTGGATACAAACTACTATAAAACATTCATTTAATAGACTTTTCCAATTGAAAAAATGCGAGACCATATATAACTTAGCTAGAATGAATTTATCTGGATTATATGTTTGCACAAAATTGATTTTTAGATAGAAATGCTCAAATTGAGTCATTTTGATAAGTTATCGTAAAAGGTGACATAGCTTTGTACTTTTATCCCATTGTAAATTCATGTTGCTTATGATATAGAATGTGATCATTATGACATGCATGTATTGTCTGATACTTCATTCCAATTTGATTCATAATGGGAGATAATTCTTGGTACAAATGAGATAGAATGTTTAATGATGGTAATAAAAAATCACCTATTAATCTACAAAAAAAAACATGAATTGTTAATATAATGAATAGTAATGGTATTCTAACATTAAAGAAAACAAAAATGGCATACCTTAGCATACATGACATTGCTACATTGGATAAACCATTCATAACCTTCAAGTTCACCAACAACACTATAGAAAAGAGAAGAGTTGTTTGGGAGCCTTGGTATGCGGGCTCGTGTGCTTTCTCAAGTATAGGTATGTTAAGATCATCTTTATCATCATTATCAAATGCACTAGTACCATCATCATGAGCATCTTCATCATCCATGCCAATTGCATCTTCTTCAATCATGTCCTCTAGCACATTATCATTTTCTTCCATGAAAGTGATACACACACATACAGTGCCAAAGAGCCATGCACACATAAAGAGTCCAAGTTATGATGTAGAAGCATGGATCTATGGCAAGTTTCAATGAAAGGATTTAACCCTAATTTTTTTAATTAGATTTTTTCTATGAAAAATTTATGTAGCTTTGCATAATGAAAATGTTACATATATATCATTCCAATCTATAAGAATTCGTAAGCTTTGAGCAATGAGAATTTACCTCAGGGTCTTGTTATGCCAAGAGGTGTTCCTATACAGTGCAAGCACATACTAAACAACAAACTCCCACCGCCAAACAAACCCACCAAAAAAACTTGCCAAATAAAAAAATAATGACTAGTATTTTCTTTTTTTTTCATTATAAACCCAATTTGGTCAAGATTTTGACCAACTCGGGCATAAAAAGCCTAATTTGGTCAAAATTTCAACCAACATGGGCATAAAAACAAAAAAGAAAAGAAATCATAGGCCAATATGGCCTTTGGTAGAAAGTTTTGGTTGAAAAACAAGGGGAAATGTACTAGTGAGGGTTAGGGTTAGGGTTAGAGCTAGAGATAGGGGTAGAGAAACGATTAGAATTAGGGTTAGGATTAGGATTAGGTTTATAATTAGAGTTAGGGTTATATTTAGGGTTAACATTAGGGGTATATTTAAGATCACAATTAAGGTTAGGGTTGGGGTACAATTATTCACATTAGGTAATAATTGAAAATTGAAATATTTGAATTAACTATATAAACCATATTTTATTTAGGTTTTAGGGAAGGGTGGGAGTTAGGGTTAGGGTTTGAGTTAGGGTTAGAGTTATGGTTATGATTAGCATTAGAGATAGGGTTAGGACCTAGGCCAGGTTAAGGTTCAAGGATAGGGTTAGGGTTATGGTAAGGACCTATAATACCGATTGAGTTAGAAATAGATATAATGCTTAAGAAACATGATTGGAGAAAGGGTTACATTTAGAAGTCTTCTTAGGGTCACAGTTGCAGTTACCATGGAAGTAAGGGTTGGGATTTTAGATTATACTTATTGTTATAGAAGATGCCCTATATATAATTAGTATATTCTCATGTTCATGGGTAAAGTTAAGTAAAGAAGTAGGACCGTGGAAAGAAGTAGGACCATGGTTAAAGTTAGAGTTAGTGTTAGCTTTAGATTTAATATTAGAGTTATGCTTAGACATATTATTAGGGTTATGATTATGTTTAGAGTTACATTTAGCATAACATCTTCTTCTCATTACACATTCCTCTTAGCATTATAGAGAAATATAAGGATTACGATGTTCCTTAAGTAGTTTTATGATTTTCTTAGTTACATTTATAAATGAACCATTGGTTAGTGATAATTATGTTTACCATGAATAGTTCACAATGAAGGGCTACTTAATGCTAATTAGGTAATGACTATACTTAAAATGAGTATAAAATGAATATTATTCTTTAGAGTAGATTAATAGTTAGAATTAGCACATCAATTAAATTGTGCATATTTTAATGATCAACATATTGATTTATGTCATGTAATGACTTTAATATTACAAACACAATGGTCAAGGTAACATGTTTGAAATGTCTACAAGTATACTTTAGAAGAATTTGAACTGATTAGTGAAATTAAATGTTATTGTTCTCGCACATAAATGAAAGGAGAACTATATCTCCTGGTATAATTATTCACATGAAGTAAAATGTAAAAATATGAAAGATGTAAATTTACTATATGGACTACACTTCTCCATAATGATGTAAGTACATCACATATTCTTCAAAGATTAAAATCATATTGTGAACTTTGTTTGTATAATAATTATCATAGAATTATTTCATCACGGATGGAAATGTGTCTACTTTTGCAGATGGGTTATGTATGAATCTAGAAACATCTTCCATGTCAATTATGTCCACCTCTTGTATATGATCAATTGATAAAGCTAAATTCTCAAGATCTTTGACCATAGTTGTACAACACTCTTTAATTATTCATGTACACATGTCAAAATCTATCTTAGAAAAATAATTTGAGCCTACATAAGTAGTTGGGCTCATGTCGACATTGCAGGTGTGTGCACCAAGATGGTGTACAATTTAGTGGACACCACCAAAAAAATTTTTAAAAAAGTATAAAAGTGACTAGGCTTGGTTACAAAGCCTAAAAAAAAAAAAAATTTAAAATCTCGATTGAGTTTCTAGGATGAAAATCTCTTCAAAACCCGATTAGATTTTGAAGAAATAAAAATAAGTTCCACTCTAGAAGTCATAACTTTCTCATCTAGACTCCAATTGATTCCATTCAAATGAGTTAGAAATATATTAAAGAGATATAAAACATAATGCAACTAAAATAATACTATTAAATCAATATTTTCTCTACCATCCATTAGAAATAATTGTGGTCTAAAATAGGGAGTCATTATTTTTGAAACATGGAGTGAATAGATAGGTAAGAATATTTTCATAGTTTTTATCTTTCTCTCACCTCTCTCCCTCTCTCAATCGCTCTCTCTCCTTTATGCACACACACACACACAAAAAATAAAAACCTCACTCAATCTCACTAACTCCTAATCTTTCTCTTACTCTTAACTTCTCTCATTCTCATACCAACTCCTAACCTCTCTCTCTCTCTCTCTCTCTCTCTCTCTCTCTCTCTCTCTCTCTCTCTCTCTCTCACACACACACACACACACACACACACACAAGGTAATAACGCAAACTTGGATTGCAATTCTATGGAAGTCAATTCCACAAAATGAGACCTTTCCAAAAATGGGCACCTGATTTTAACAAATCAAGTACCCATTATAGTTTGGGCACTCGATCCATATTCAAAAAATTGGGTACCCAATTTTTTAATATGGATCAGGTGCTCGACGCATGTTTTAAAAATTAGGTACCCGATTTCAAAAAACTATAAAACCCATATTTTGGGAATTTTTGATCATTTTTACTAAGGTGTAAAATGGGACCCTAATTTTAGCATAGAAATAGGAGCCCATTTTAGATTTCTACTAAACCCCTCTTCATCTTTTTCTGTGTGCTAGGTATTTTACTTTGTTTTCTACTATTTTATTTCATTATTTTCAATTTTATGCTTTATAATTCTATCAATTATTATTATTATTTTCACTTTTAATATGTAAAATTATAAATTTCCATTGTTAATAGTATTATCTTTAGATTATTGTATCTATTCATTTTAATAGTTTTGTATATGTTCATTTTTTATTTATATTTTGTAGATGTTCATTTAAAAATTATTATTTTAGATGTTTTGGTTTATTTAATAAAAATTACAATGTTGAATGATTAGATAGATGTAAATTAGATTGTTTGAACATGTAATTACATTGATATTTTAGATTTATTTCAACTAAATAGTAATTAATTATATATTAGTTTGTAAACCATATTACAAAAAAAGTAAAACTAACTCTATTCTTAAGTCTAACCTCAACTTAACCATAATTGTACAATAATTTAATCTAAACCCTAAACATAAAACTAAATCTTTAATGCACTCATTTACCTTAAAACCATAATTTTAACTCTAAACCCTAGATTCATGTAACTCTAATCATAAGTTCAACTCTTTAATCCTAACATTAAATAAATCTCTAATCCTAAACAATTAGACATAACAATTTATCCTTAACACAACCTTAGCCCTAATTATGACATTTAAACATAGATAAGCTCTTAAATTCTATTTGTTATTTTCAATAAATGTTGATGGACTCATTGAATAAAGAATTGATGCATCATTATATTAGTGAAAAACCTATGTGGATAGATTTTATAACATATTATACATCATCCAAGAAGATTGATTTAAATTGGTATTAGGGAAGAATAATTTGGTAATTACCATTGTGAGAATCATTAAGGATTATAAGTGGAAAATTAATATTACTAGGTTGTGTTGATCTCATATTGGTTTTGACAATTGAGTGTCAACACACTTAACCTTTTTACTAAGTTCATGTCAAGTAACATATGTTGAGTATAATGTGTATAGATGTCGAATTGCAATGAGTGTTGAGTCACTCATGTGTCGAGTAGTTCATGTGATAAGTGAGCAATAGATGCCAAGTAGTTCAAGTTCCAAGTGAATAGTAGATGCCAAGCAAGTTCAAGTGTCGAGCTAGACAAAATTATAGTATGTGTTGAGCATTGGTATTAACAAGTGCCGAGTAACACAGAATTGACCTAGTTATTTATGATGGCACAAACACCTATATAAATCACTTTTGAGCTAACATATGGATAGATCTTGAAGCTTTTAAGATAAGATCGAATCTATTTGGATTCCCTATGCTATCAACATGCAACCAATTAGAAAATGGAAGGAATTGAGTGGGAAAAATGGATGAATCTCAATCATAGATTCATACCTAACCCTAAGCCACCAAAGTCTTTTTAAAGGGAGATGAAGCCCCATAATTTAGTATGTGAGAGAGAGCATTAATGAATGCATGCAATGAGGTGATACTAGAGAAATTTTGAAGGAAGTGAAAGGGATGAATTGATTAGTATACATTCCAGGTGACTTAGAAGAAGGACAAAATTGCATAATCAATTAGTAGAATAGAGGATTGAGGATATAGCAATTTCATATCAGATTAGAAAGGATCAAGATGGACTAACATAAGATCTAAAATTAGAAATACCAGATTCTAAGTGTATCAGATCAAACATTCTACTGTACTTTCTAACAACTATATCAGTAGGATGAAATCCTTTCTATTAAAGTTGACTTAATAGTTATTATGAAATCCTTTAATAGGGTGGCATTCCAACCGAGTGTTCTAAAGTCCTTTAGCCAGGCACACTTTTAATAGGTTGTTAAAATCCTTTAATAGGGTAGAATCTAACAATCCTTTTTAAGCCTTTAACAAGGCAGGCCTTTCACAGGGTAGATCATGAGAACAATCAAAACATGTAACCTTAACAGGTGAACTTTATTGCTATAGTAGTGAAGAATTTTGGGCGTCATCCCCACCCCAGTTTTACCTTCTCATTGGAGGGTTTCTAGGGAAATCATATCTAGAGTCAAGTGTTTATTTGGATGCATTTACTTTACATATTATTTCACTATGTTTATGCGTGCATTGTTTTAAAGTTAAAAATTTTAATAGTTAGAGATTAGTACTTATGATTCACCCCCCCCTCTCAGAAGTATAGATTTCCCATTTTTATTTACAATAGGTTGATATTTTAAGATTTGGGTTATGTTTTATCTCTTCATGAAACTTGAAAATTTTAATGACTTTATTTGGATTGATTTGAAATTGTATCACATGTTATGAATATGTTCTATAGGAAATAATTGTAAAGATGAAGATTCAGTTTATCTTAGGTGATTTTGGTCTAAATGTTATTTGTTTACATTGTATTTCATATGTTTGAAATTAGTAAATTGAATTGAACCCATGTTGTACTAAAATCTAATTCAAATATTCTTAGTGCAATATGCTTTTGATGATTTATGAATTGGTAGTTGAATTCAAATTATGATGTGAAGAAATTAAGTGCTAATACTTATGACGATTTCTTTACTTCTTTATTTTGATTATTAATATAATAATGTGATTGAACCCTATAAGATCTTCTTGGAAAGATGGAAATTGTATTGTGTTATGATAAGAAATGGTCTTGTTAGGACATGCTTACACATTTTGACTTATGATTTATATATCATGATAATTAATGGAAAGAAACTAAAATTCTTCATTCTGTATTTAATTCTTATATTACTGTAGGCGAGTTGACTCTATGAACTGGAATGAATAAATTTAATCATGATGTATTATTCTGTATACTATAGATTTACTATAGATTAGAGAATATCAATGAATGTGAAATATGCAGATGCTAGGATGTGTGAGTTGGTTGTTGTAATGTTTTAGGGTCCAAATCAAATGTATTTTTAAATCCTATACTCCAAATTATCAGGACCATCATATCTATTTATCATTTCATTATTTAGTTAGATAAAATTTACAAATTTTTTTTTAATAATTTAATGACCATATCTTTTTAAGTAAAACTACACACTAAGTGTAAACATAGTATTAACCTTGATGTAAAGTCTCACTCTCACCATGATTCTAAGCCTAACCCTAACATTGATTAAAATTTTAACCAAATTATATAATTAAAATTGAGAAACCTAACCCTAATCACTAATAAACTTAATCCTAAATATTAAACCCTGATTCTAATTGTAACTTCAAATCTTAAATCTAACACTTGATCTCTAGCCAGGTAACTATAATAGTAGGTCCATAATGGAAAATAATCTTAATCCTAACCATAATTAAAAATTGTAATCCTTAAAGAACATGATCCTAAATGGAAACCCTAATTTTAATCCTAATTTTTAAACACTAGAATTATAAACTTTATAAACTATCTAATCTTAAATTATCATCTATTTCAATCCTAAATCAAAACCCAAACCATAATTATAAATTCTAATGTCTAGTCTTAAACATGATAAGTCTTGAAATAGTAGCCATAGTCCTAAATTTTTCTTTTTGTGCCACAATCATTTAATGTTAAAATTTACTCTACTCTAATTCTAAATGGATAACCCTAAATCCTAACCCAAACCACAATCTTATTTATGTTAAATACTAGTTGTTTTAATATTGAACCTTAATCATAAATGCTAAAGCATAATCCTAAATATTTAAATATAAATGTTAAAAAATCATATTAAATTTCTTAGAAAATACATATCATAATCCTAATAATATTTATAATTTATTGGTGTAAACCCATACCATAAGATCTTTACCCTAGCCCTAATTCTAAATGTCAACCCATGATTATAACTGGTAGACCTTAATTTCTCAATAATTGCTCTAAATGAGCTAAAATCTAAATTACTAAACACAAAATTATCCCAATATTAACCATAATCCTAATTATTTAAATATTAAACCTTATGGTATATTAAGCTTAATCCAGAAATTAAATTAGTTTATGGTATGTTTTGACAATTAATTTATGGCATCCTAATTGTAAATTAATCTTTAAATGGTATATTAAGCTTTATGGTAAATTGATTTATGGTATCCTAATTGTAGGTTTTATGGTAATTAAATTAATTTATGGTATATTTTGTACCCCAATCATAATGTTAATTGCTATGTACCCTAATTTTAAATAGATAACTCTAAATCCTAAGCCAAACCACAATATTATTTATGTTATTTATCATAATTGTTTTGATATTAAAACTTAGTCATCGATGCTTTAAAGCATAATCCTAAACATTTAAATATATAATTGTTAAATACTCATATTAAATTTCCTAGAAAATACATGCCATATAATCCTAATCATATTTCTAATTTAATGATATAAACCCATACCATAATCTTTACCCTTGCCCTAATTCTAAATGCCAAACCATGGTTATAAATGGTAGACCCTAATTGCACAATAATTGACCTAAATGCTAAAATCTAAATTACTAAACACTAAATTATCCCAATAGATTAACCATAATTAAAAAGCATAATCCTTAAAGCTAGCATATGATCCTAAAATTTGTAAACCCTAATTTTAATCCTAATTTTTAAACATGTATTCTAATTTTAATCTCAATCATAAATGCTATTTACTCTTATATTTGGTTCCCCAATCATAATGCTAATCCTAAATCTTATATTTTGTGCCACAATCATAATGCTAATTACTCTACCCTAATTGTAAATGGATAACCCTAAATCCTAACCCAAACCACAATCTTATTTATATGTTCAATCCTAATTGTTTCAATATTGGACCTTAATCATACAAATTTGCTAAGACATAATCATAAACATATTTATCTAAGATATTTTTTGAATTCACATTTAAGTTGATTTATTAATATAGTTTTTTGGAGTTCATTTTATAATTAGGCTTAAATTTGGTATAATGTTCAATTAGCCTTAACATTAAAGTTTACTTAAGTGTTTAACTTTATTTATATAATTGATATGGTTTTAAAGATCTATGCATTTATATAATTGATATTTTAGATTTATTTTAGTAAATAGTAATTTTTTGATTTTTTATGTTGTTTAAACATATATGCAGATTATATTTGATGGACCCACTCCCACACCGTCCCCTCCCCCACCCCCACCTCCACCCCTTCCATCTCTACCTTCACCTCCATCCCCACCCCCATGACTACCTAGTCCTCCTCCAGCACCTACTATAGAGGATCTGAGGGAGATCATGAGGCACAACCATCATGACCTCATGCATGATATTCAAACCATTAGGCATGAGGCCCACCTGCTCACCTGCTCCCCCCCACCTACTTCACCTTGTAGATAGTATACAAGGCGTTGTTCACTCTATCAAGCATTTGGATTGTGATATCAATAGCTTTAGATTATGAAGACAAAACATGTGTGCATTTTATTCACTTGGCCTATCCTATAGAGAGTTCCATAAGCTCAAAATAAATAAATGACATTTTGTAAGATATAGATGGGTCTTGATATTAGTGAGAGGAAGCCTCATATTTCTATTATATGGTGCACACATCTACATATACTAGCACACTTTTGGCAACAGTGGTGGATGGTATTTGACCATCCACCACACACAAATTAAGAGGTACCCATGTACTTCCTTAGGAAACTATGGGCTGAATTTGAATTGGGTTTGAAACCCAATTATTTTGATATTAGATCATTTCAAGGGGTTGGTAAAGGGACGCCATAGGATAGGGCTAGGGTAAAGCTGAGCGATAATACAAGGAATTGCATCTAACTTTAGCCTCTTGTACCTCTTCTTGCACCAGTTATCTAAGTGCCACACCATCATTAAGTAGTTCCATATGCTCTTACATCATCGAGTGCCCTTTTGGGTAATTTAGTAGAGTAGTGGATGTAAGTGAGAGATATTCATCCCCTTGGACATATTTGTACTAGTTGTGGAGATATATGTAGAGGCCCCAAGAGTGATGTTGATGCAGCACATGATGACCATTATATTGAGGGTGCTAATTTTGAAAATGATGCATACATCTCCCATGGTGATGGTAGTGATGATATTGATGTGTCATCATTTGTTGACCTTCTATAGGGAGAGCTCAAAGATAGTTAGGAGTAGTAGGTAAAATTTTAATTAAAATTTAAGTACATAATTATTTACTTTCTACATACATGTGTAGTTGTATTAACCATATTAATGTGTGTTAATTTTAAAATAATAGAGGATGGATGATACTATTCCTCCTAGGAGGTAGTATAGTCTTTTTACAAGACCTATAGACATTGGAATCCTTCATACGGTATGCACTTTGAATTACACTATAAATAATGTACATTCAAACTTGAATTTAATAACATGTGCTCATATGTTCTTTTTATCTAATTTTGTAGGGATTGTCATCTACTACACAATTTGATGTTTGTGTAGTTCCTGATCAATTGGCCATTGAGGCACAGCCTCAAATATCTACTATATGAACTTTTGACTCAAGACAAATAATTTGTACTATTTTAATGTACACATTGTTATTAACTTATAATATTCAACTTTGATTCATGTATAATTTTATGTGTTTTGGTTTTACAAATATGAGATGGATCATACTTATCAATATAGGCCTCAATATAGTTTATTTTTGACTCCATCTTTTGACCATTTGAGACATGACAATGATCATCATGGTAGCATATCATTAGACACATCTATGACATTGGCTACTACTTAGGTATGTTATAGACATGTTTTTATAGTTTATAAAAAATGTAGTGTAAATTATGTACTTTTTAGCTTATGTACTTTGTAATTCATGTATAAATAATTTTGATTCAACATTTATTTATCCATAATTTTAGGACTATGTCACCATGAGTGTTGTTGAGAGTATCAGACTGAGCCAAATGGAGGTACCTACATCATCCTTTAAGGTCAATATTGTGATTTATGTACATACATAGGGGTAAGTGCACCAAGTTGTGGTGCCAAAATGGGGGTATAAGTGGACACCTTTTTTCTTAAATCAGCAATTTGTGAACTTCAACAAGAATTTGAAGATAGTTATGCTCAAAATTTTAAGATATGACAAAAACAAAAGTCATAGTCCTTTGAATCTAGTTTCTAAACTACTAATTTTTTTTTCAAAATGGTTTAGTTTTAGGTCCTCCAAAAAGGGGGCCACAAAAAGTGGTACTATTTATTACAAAAAATCATAACATAGTACAAAGTGTGGCCCCCCTAAAATTTTAGCTTTTTTTTTTGAAATTCTTTAATCTCTCTGGTCAAAAGTTACTTAACACTATGTAGTTTATCCCAAATTTTTTGTGTAATTTTGTAATTTGTATTTTTTTTCTTTATGAATTTTTTAACTAGACACATCCCAAAAACATGAAATATCTATGTGATCCCCCTAGAAATAATTTAAAAGTAATCTAAAATCAAAAAAAATTTCTTTCAAAGTGTGTATAATGGAGTCTAGTTTCTAAAAAACTAAGTTGTTGCAAAATTCGATGAACGAGCTAAAATCTATAGCCCAATTAGTACATGGTGGTTTTTGACAAAAAATGAACATACATTCAAAAGAAATTATAGATGAAAGGCTTGAAATAGTTCAGATTAAAAATAAATTATATGTTTAGATAGCTAACACAAAGACCTATAATGCCATGTAACCTGATCTTATCAATTCCCCAGCACGAGGAATCTTGAAGGAGAGCACACAAGAAAAATCAATCATTTTTTATATGTTTGCTAGAAAATACATCTTAGACCTGTTTATAAACTCCAAACCTTTGGGTTGGATCTCTAAGGAAAAACCAAGCCTTAGGCTTGGTTTTAATGCAAAGCTTTTAGTAGCATGTGCACCCTATAGCATACAGACACTATTAGAACCATTTGAATTCTTAGTAGTGTGTGCGCACTATAGGGCGCACACACTATTATGTCCTAAATTTCAATGCAAGCACAACAGAGAGCTAGGGGGGTAGGGGAATGGCTATGTGTGTGTGAGAGAGAGAAATAGATAGAGAGAAAGTAGGGGATGGGAGAGGGAGTGAGAAAGAGTAGGGATGGTAGAGAGAGTATAGGATGGGAGAGAGAGGAAGTGTGAGAGAGTAGGGGTGGTAGAGAGAGTACATGATGGGAGAGAGAGGAAGTGTGAGAGAGAGAGTAGGGGTGGCAAAGAGAGAGTACGGGATGGGGGAGAGAGATTGAAAGTAGAGCATGGGAGAGAGAGGAATTTTGAGAGAGAGTACAGGTTGGGAGAGAGAGGGAGATTGAGAGTAGGGGATGGGGGAGAGAGAGAGTAGATGGTGGGAGATGGAGTGGGAGAGGGAGAGTGAAAGAGAGGAGGATGGGAGTGCATGTGTATGAAAGAGAGAGTAGGGAATGGGAGAGGGGGGAGATAGAGTATCTCGAGTGAGAGAGTAGGGGATGGGAGAGAGAGAGT
The DNA here is from genome assembly GCA_028749045.1 of Cupressus sempervirens. Classification (NCBI taxonomy): domain Eukaryota; kingdom Viridiplantae; phylum Streptophyta; class Pinopsida; order Cupressales; family Cupressaceae; genus Cupressus; species Cupressus sempervirens. Next base: position 795,988,868 of record CM053789.1, read on the forward strand.
AGGCAATGGGAGAGGGTGTGGGAGAGAGGGAAAGAGGGAGGATGGAAATTTGTGTAAGAGAGAAAGAGAGAGAGTAGGGTGTAACAAAGAGAGAGTAGAGAGGGAGAGAATGAAAGTGAGAGAGAGTGAGAGAGTGAGAGAGAGAGAGAGAGTTAGAGTGAGAGAGAGAGTAGGTGGTGGAGAGGGAGTGGGAGAGGGAGAGCGAGTGAGAGACAAAGTAGGGGATGGGAGAGGAGAGAGGGGGGATGGGTGTGTGTGTGTGAAAGAGAGATAGCAGGGAATGAGAGAGGGGAGAGAGAGAGATAAAGAGAGTAGGGGATGGGAGAGAAAGAGAGTAGGTAATGGAAGAGGGATTGGGAGAGGGAGAGAGAGGGGGGATGGGATGTGTGTAAGAGAGAAAGTAGGGGATGGGAGAGAGTGTGAGAGTGTGAGAGAGAGTAGGGGATGGGAGAGAGAGGGAGAGAGTGTGTGTGAGAGAGAGATAGTAGGTGGTGGGAGAGGGAGTAGGAGGGAGAGAGAGGGGGAATGGAAGTGTGTAAGAGAGATAGAGTAGGAGATCAGAGAGAGTAGGTAGTGGGAGAGGGAGTGCAAGAGAGAGAGAGGGGGGAATTGGAATTTGTATAAGATAGATAAAGTAGGGAATGGGAGAGAGTGTGAGAGTTTGAGAGAGAGTAGGGGGTGGCAAAGAGAGCTCTTACAGGATGGGGGTGAGAGAGAGAGAGAGTAGGGGATGGGAGAGAGTGTGAGCGAGAGTAGGGGATGCAAGAGAGAGAGTGAGAGTAGGGGATGGAAGAGAGAAAATAGAGAGGGAGAGAGTACTTGAGAGAGAGATAATATGTGGTGCAAGAGGGAGTGGGAGAGGGAGAGAGAGGGGGCATGGGAGTGTGTGTGACAAATCTAGAGAGTAGGGGATGGGAGAGGAGAGAGATAGAGAGGGAGGATGGGAGTGTGTGTCTATAAAAGAGAGAGAGTAGGGGATGGGAGAGGGGAGAGAGATAGTAGGGGATGGGGGAGAGAGAGTAGATGGTGGGAGAGGGAGCAGGAGAGGGAGAGAGAGAGGGGGAATAGGAATGTGCGTAAGAGAGATAGAGTAGGGGATGGGAGAGAGAGAGAGAGAGTGAGAGTAAGGGATGGGTGAGAGAAAGCGAGAGAGAGAACTTGAGAGAGAGAGAGAGAGAGAGAGAGAGAGAGAGAGAGAGAGAGAGTAGGCAATAGGAGAGGGAGTGGGAGAGGGAGAGGGAGAGAGATAGGGGGATGGGAGTATCTATGATAGATCTAGAGAGTAGGGCATGGGAGAGAAGAGATTGGGGGGATAAGAGTGTGTGTGTGTCTATGAAAGAGAGAGAGTAGGTCATGGGAGAGGGGAGAGAGAGAGTAGGGGATGGAGGATACAAAGTAAGTAGTGGGAGAGGGAGACAGTGAGAGTAAAGGATGGGAGAGAGTGTGAGAGAGAGAGTAGGGGATGGGAGAGAGTGAGAGAGAGAGTAGGGAGTGGGAGATAGAGAGAGGGGGATGGGAGTGTGTGTGACAAATCTAGAGAGTAGGGGATGGGAGAGAAGAGAGAGAGGGGGGATGGGAGTGTGTGTTTGTGTCTATGAAAGAGAGAGAGTAGGGGATGGGAGAGAGTGTGAGAGAGTAGGGCATGGTATAGAGAGAGAGTACAGGATGGGAGAGAGAGTGAAAGGATGGGAAAGAGTGTGAAAGAGAGTAGGAGGTGGTAGAGCGAGAGTACGGGATGAGAGAGATAGAGTGAAAGGATGGGAGAGAGTGTGAGAGATTATAGGATGAGAGAGAGTTGGGAATTGGAGAGAGAGAGTAAGAGTAGGGAATGGGAGAGAGAGAGTAGAGAGGGAGAGAGAGAACTTGAGAGAAAGATAGTAGGTGGTGGGAGAGGGAGTGGGAGAGGGGGAGAGAGAGGGGTGATGGGAGTGTGTGAGAGATCTAGAGAGTAGGGGATGGGAGAGGAGAGAGAGGGGAGGGATGGGAGTGTGTATGTATAAAAGAGAGAGTTTAGGGGATGGGAGAGAGAGAGAGAGAGTAGAAAATGTGAGAGAGTATGAGAGAGAGTAGGGGATGGGAGAGAGTAGGGGGATGGGGGAGAGAGAGAGAGAGAGAGAGAGAGAGAGAGAGAGAGAGAGAGTAGGAAGAGGGAGAGGGAAGATGTGAGTGTATGTGAGAGATCTAAAGAGTAGGGGATGGGAGAGGAGAGAGGGTGAGAGAGGGAGAGAGAGTAGGTAGTGGGAGAGGGAGAGTGAGAGAGAGAAAGAGAGTAGGGGATGGGAGATGGGAGAGAGAGTAGGGAGAGAGAGAGTAGGGAGGATAGAGAGTAGGGAGGGTGGAGAGTGATGCATTTTCACATAGTGCATATGCACTATAGTGCATACACACTTTATCAGGCGTACGTGCTATAGTGTGTACACACTATGTGAAATCACCTAAAAATGGTCAGAAAGAAACTTTGGGGTCTATTTCATCCATTCTCTACTTTTGGTTTGTTGTGCACTCTGTTATTCTAATAGAAATCATGGGTTTCAACATAACAAACACTATTTCAACCCTTTTTGAATCCAGCAAACACCAAATTCAATCATTGGATACGCGATTTGAAGACTTTTTAAAAATTCCTTGTATAGAAAAGGTTAGTGCAATCCATTTTAAATATTTTTTGTTGATATATAGATACAAATTTGATTATAATTTGACATGTTGTTTAATATATAGTGAATTCATTGAAAATTGTATGTTTGAATGAAATGTTATTTTAAAATGGTTAGAAATTTGGCAAGTCGTTTGATATATATTGTGTATTCATTCAAATAATTATAATTTTTATATGTATTTGAATACTTTTTAATTTACACATTTTAAGTAATTCAAATGTTTGAAGAATTTGACATGTAGAAATCCTCATCATGCCAAGGAAGAAACCAAAAACTCAAAAAAATGAAGATAGGGAGAGAGATTTGGAGATTAAAAGAGATAAAATGAAATTAGTACATGAACAAAAAAAATTTCAAAGCAATAATGAAGAATTGACTTTCAAAGAGGATCAAGAACCACTGGTACAAAGAAACAAAGAGGAAAAATTGGAAAGACAAAGAGAACAAATGAGACTATTATGCTAAAGAAGACAATTGAATTGTGAAGCTACACTATCTTCCAATGTTGGAGTCATATCGTCTGCTACACCATCTTCCAATGTTGAAGTCATATCATCCTCTCATGTTGAAGAGACAATGATTTGTAGATCTGATGATATATACACTCCATCATGTCATGTTGAAGGCACAACATCAACACATCAAGTAGGTGATATTCCATCTTTTGCATCTTATTGCCAAGGCATATCATCTTTGGTTCAAGGTATGCAATACACTCAACCTTATGTTGATGTTCAAAATGTTGAGGGAATTAAAGAGATTATAACACCTTTTAGAATTCATTTTAGAAGTCCAAAATATTTTATTGATATTGATACTAACATTTTGAAATCAATGCCTAACAAGATTAGCAAGTGTACTTGTCAAAGAAAAGTTAATCATATGTGGAGATTATTTTTTGAAAAATTAAATATTATAGGTCAATGCCAATTATTTGTTGAAGTGATGAGAAATTTGAAATTTAGGCCTATCATGAAGATTCTTGGGCTAAGAATGATGGATGATTCAAATGAAAAAAGCATTGTAAAGAATTTAATGAGTGCTTATGACAAAGTGGGTTCTAAATCACACACCAAAGATAGTAATATCACAACATGAGTACTTACATAAAAAATAGTAAGTACCCAAATGAAAAAAGCTTAATTTATGAGAAATACAAGAAAAACATTAGAAATTGGTAGATGTACTCTAAGGAGAGCCATGCTAAGGCATGAGAGATTGAAAGATCCAACAAAAAATGAGTTATGGACATTTAGTAGTAGACTACTGCAAAAGGATAAAGAAATTAGTGAAGCTTTGAAATCATTGATTGAAGATTTTTGGAAAAATAACACACGTGTTTCTCCTAATCAAAGAGATGTTGTAAGAAGGAGGATTGATAGCCAAAATCCCGACCCACATGCGAAACATTTTTTGGACTCAACTCAAACACAATTTTTTGCAAAATTTATTGGTATGTATCTTCAAATTCGAATAAGTCAAGGATTTTTTGAGATGGGTAAACCTTTTTATGTCAAGATAAATCACACATGCACAACTTCTTGTTGTAGGATACATATTAGATTTTCTAACCATTTTGATGTTTTTAGGCATATATGTGTTTTTGCATTCTACGTTTGTTTTGCAGGATTGTGACATGAATGAGCCACCAAGATCTTCAAGGGAATTCATATCCAACATTTTATGTGAAATAGGAGATGGCCAACAATTCTACAAGATATCATGCTTCGATGGCACATGCTTATTTTGTGGTTCTTTGCAACTTTTATCAACTTGTCAACATATGGATAGTACACATGCAATTGGAAATGAAATAGTAGATTATGGAAAATTTAAGATAGTGACATATGCTCTAAAGGATGGGAAATAGGGAAAAAGATGTGATTTAGTCATTGAAAATATTCTAGTGTATGAGTTCATGAAGATTTTTCATGAAAAGATTATTTATGAGTATGCAAGGCATACACATAGAGCTCGATGGTTGGATTTTCAATTCAAGTTGTGTAAGGATACATTTTCACTGGATACCATTGTTTCAGTTTTAGACTTTGTAGAGAACTACACACTACAACCACAAAATGAGGTGCAAGCAAAGTATTATACCTCTCAAATAGGTTTCCATATTTTTTCACATAACATTCATGCATTCACCTACAAATACAAAGGATGATAGCAAGATTTTGAGGGAGTACCATTTTTACATTAACGATGATCGATCACATTCTACAAAGTTTGTACAGGGTCATTTTCAACTATTTTATGAAGATTTGGCTAACAAGGGTATCAAATATCATTAACACATTATTTGGTCAGACAATTGTGCATCTCAATTCAAGAATGCATGGATGTTCTATTGGTTAAGCAGGATGCACAGGTTGTGTAGAATTCAATATATGTGAAATTTCACAGAGGTTGGTCATGGAAAGGGAGAGCATGATGGTGCAAGTGCATACATCAAAAGAGCCTTAGCTCATGAAGTACTAAAATACAAAGATGGAGCAATATTGATAGATGCAAAATCCATCATCCAATGGTGTAATGCTACAATGGTTCCAGGTAAGGAAGGTGAGTCTACAGTTCATAGATTTTTTTGGTTGATAGATAATACTAACATTGCACCATATAAGGATTTTTGCACACTAGTTGGATCCAATAAGTTGCATTCTTTTAGAAGCTCTAATACAGGTTCATGGAGTATCCACAAACAAAATATGGCATGCTATTGTCCATCATATGTAGAGTAAAATTGGGATGACTGTGAGTCGACTGAATGGGTGGATAAATTAGATATACAGGTTTTGGACCCAATTGACACCTATCATCCCCCACAAGCACTAGAAATGGTAGAGATGGATTCATCTATTGACTTTGACCACTTGTCAAATCTAGTGCAACCTAGTAATATATATATTTATATATCTTTGTAATTTCAATATGTAACTTTATAACTTTTGCCTAAGTATTTTCTAAATTAATGACCACATTTTGTACATTTGTCATTGTAGGCCATGTTTTTGCTATTATTGCACCTGAAGACAATGAAGAAGGGACAAATTATTATTTGTGTCATTGTTTCCAAGCCAAGCAAAAATTGGATCACTCAGTTATAGATGCTGAAGGTTTAGAGTACCATGTTAGTGCGATGGTTGTAATCGGTACATGGCTTAGACGATATTTTAAGAACCCTAATTTGTGGTTATTTGAGGATTGGAAAATAGAGAGGAAGATTATTCATTATTCAAACCCTTTTGTCACATCAAATGTCCACTTGATAAAATATGGTGGAAAACCACATAATAAGATTCTTTGTAAAGTTTGCAAATCAGACCACGAGGCAATAATTAAGACATTAAAATGTCGAGCAGATCTAGTTGGCTCATTATATTTAATAGAGAGAGAGGGAGAGAGAGAAAGAGTAATCAATTGGATCTAAATACAATGTTGCAACCTCTTCCCCAAGACTATCCACATGACTAAGGTGGACCATATTGTTATGATGTGTCAGTGATGAGATTCAGTTTAAATCATAGATTTTATGTTTTGATTTGTTTAGAATCTAGATACATTATTTGAATTTATATTAGATTCTTTAATATGACCCATTTTTAGATTAGTCGCTTGAATAAGTGAAAGTTTAGAATTTGTTGTTTAGATCAAAATGTAATGAAAGAACATGAAAATTGTTAAATGTGAATTCTTTGTGATGTAAAGTCATGATTGTGTGCATGTAACCAGAAACTTCAAACTAGCAAAAGCAAGGATACAATGGGAGAAGTTTTCAATACTCATCAAGCAAGGGTTATCATACAAACTAGAAAGCAAGGATTTGTACAAATGGATAATTCTTAATCACAAGCTAAATTAAATTTTTTTCATTCTCTAATTTTAGTGGATTAATCTTATCTTATATTTTTTACTGGGTTAATTCTTCATTTGCAGGTCACCAAAGAAGAGGGCTAATAAAGTCGAAGCACCAGTGATAAAGGGTGAGATGCCAAAACCATCTGTGAAATGGTATTATCAATTCACATCCTCAATATTTATTAGTTCTTTTTATTCAAGTACCATTGTGTGTTAATCATCTTATGCTTGGAATTGTAGAGGATTGAGGTATAAAAAGGAAATATGTTTAATTGACAATTGTTATATATTCTTAGTCTCAACTTTGTTCACCTATTCATCATTTCTTATAGTAGCTCCCCCATTTACTTGTATAAACTATACTTGAAGAATCACATGATTAATATTTTATTTTTTGAAGAGATGATCTTAGAAAAATGACTAACAAAGTCATGTGCTCTTGTTTCAAATGACCCTCCATAAGATTTAAATTCATGATGGTTGCATAACTATCTCCCATCATAAAAACCACACCCTTCTAATACCCTAATTTTCCTGGTGTGAATAAAATATCTAATGAATAGCCAACACAGTGAAATAGAGGTTAGTTACATATTCTAGAGATACAAATATGATGATTTTGGCACTGAAGAATATATGTCACAATATAGATCTAATTTCTTTTATGTATACTTATGTTAAGAATCTATTACTATAATGGAAAAAATTGTCATAAGAGAAGAAAATGGATAGTGTGGGTAGAGGAATGAACAAGTGAAGGATGCATTTTTAGAATATTTAGACATGAATCCAAATTTGTAGGAAGTCAATTAGGGCATACTTGAGCTATTAGATGGAGACTCCCCTAACTAAAGCTTGGAACTGTAAGTAAATAACTTGGAGGGAAAAAGCCGCTCGTTATATGCCAAAGCTACATCCTTTATTTTAAATATAGTTTGAATAAATCAAAAATTGTAACTCCTCATTAAGTAGAAGACAAAAGATAAATAAAAATTGACCTAATATGGTCAATCTGGTCATGAACAAAATTCTTGAAACATTCTTCAAGAACCCTATTTACAATATTAAAACAATGATCAAGCTGAAGAAAAATTGACTAAGAGTATATACAACTCGATAAAAAGATCTTGTGCCAAATCAATGATGGAGACAAACAATTCCATAATTTTTTTCTTCTACACAACCTAATGATGGGAGGGATACATTATGAAGTGAAAATATATTTTCTAAAACAAGTCATTCCAAGATTTTGTATGGTGAATATTAAACCTAGTTATTATGCAAATTTTAAACATGTCATTCCAAGGTTTGAGTAAAGCAAATTGTATCTTGTTAGAAAAGCCATAAACTTAACATTATGATTTGAAAATTGACAATGATTTTTGCATATATCTAATAAACCATATTAGATATTGCTAGCATATGTTTTCTATGTAACCCATGTTATTTTATATTGAAGAACAATATAAGATTTCTATGGTTATTGTAATTATTGTAGATCATTCTTTAGATTGATCTATTACTATTGCTACATTAAATATTTTCCACCACTATTATTTTTCCTTGGACAATCTATCAAATAAGACTTTCTTCAGTTTTTCTTGCATTTTTTAATGCTTTTTTTTTTCTATATTTCAAATTGCATATATGAAGATACATGGAAAATTGATTAACAATTTCCAAAATGTTGTGCAGGTGAAGGGTCCAAATAAGTTCATCATTATTGGTGTTGGTTTGAAGAAAGAACCTTTAACATTGGATAGGTAATCTTATAAATTTCATCAATAGAATCCTTTCTAAATTCATTTTTATATCTAAATCTTATGATAGGTTTGTTCAAGTGACATATGATGAGGTTGTCTGTGCAACATAATGATTATGTTGAAGTGATTTATGAAGTAAAGGGTTATTTAATGTAGCTATTTAAATCATGCATATTTGATGGCCATTTCCCTCTAGATTTTGTAGTCCTTTTTCACAACACTATTTCTAACATGGTGTTAGTTGTTCAAGTATATGAATGATCACAATATCCAAGACTATACCCAAGGAATAAGACTCTACTAGGGTTTAAGATGAGGTCTCTAACTTGGTAACATCTTCCTACACCATGTCTAAGAGGTTATAACCCAAATCTTTAGTTTGTCTTCTAAACACTCACATTGTTCACCATGCACCTTGTGTACCCTGGTGCCTCCAACATACCAAAACTAATCCTTCACTTCATACCATGAACCCAACACATTGGATCATCTCAAAAAATCCCATATAACATGTTCAAACTCCTTGCACACTCTCAACAACTCATCTCTTACACTTTCTCAATTTTGCCTCTTCTAGGCTTGTTCCAACTAGCCCTTTCCAGTCACTAATTTTTTGTTTTCTCCAAAATTTCCCATAGAAATTCCTAAAATATTGGGTGATTAAAATATTATTTTCCTCTCTCTAAAATATACTCCAAAACCAACTACACTTGTTTTATAAAATATCACTCAAAACTGGCTATTTTGGTTTGCCAACTAGGCCTAGTTTGAGGCCATTTACAAAGCAAATCACAATCCCTTGACTCCTAGAACTCCCATGACCCAAAAAAGTATTAATAAATAAATCAAATTCAAATATTCTTCTATTTTTTTTTTGTCTCATGATCAACATTACAATGGTTTTTACAAAACCCTTCTTTCTAGCCCCTTTACCCTAGGGCTTTCTAGAAATCTTACTTCGCAACATCTCTAGAAACCCAAAATGGTTCAAAAACCTTCAATTTTATTATATTAGATGAATTCCAACATAAAATTCAACTCTTGTTTGGATAAAACACTAATCCATCTTTGGAGCAGTCACATACCCCTTTTTATGCACTCTTTCTCACTCAACCCCATACCCTTGGGCATCAAAAACTCAACTCTAGGTTCTTCCTTGCAAATGAATGATTAAAGAACATATTTTAAAATATTCCTGATCCATTCCACAAGCGCTAATAATCACATAAGGTAGAATGGGTCAGATTCACAAAATGACTCTCAAACCCCTCTTAAACTATCACCTACAACAGATTTTATGACAGTCAATATGAAAAATACGAAATGATTGATTAAACCTTCATACCAATGCTAAATGAAAGTTAAAACATTTTCCTATCATCTCCAAAAAGAAATAGATCAAAAGGTGCCTTGAAAATGAATTATAGTAGTTACAAGTTTAGATTGTTGATCAAAATTTCAAGGAAAACTATGCATTCATTGCTCAAACTTCAAAACTCTTACATTACCAATAAATTTTGACCATCCAAACTTGTCTCGCACACATGGGAATGAGGTTTTAAACTAATTTAGACTCTCAAAACCAAATGAAACCTCTCTAACTACCCATCTAACCACCTTTGTGCATTAATCACCTTATTTTGTTGTCAAACTGACACTTTTAGTTGTTAATTGACAAGTTTTTGATCTTCCTTGCTACATGACTATCCCATTACATTAATATGGTAATTTGAGACCTTATTAAACACAAAAATAAAAATAAAACTCATATCTACCCTTTGAACCCCTTGCATGACTCCATTAAGCCCATTTTGGCTTATATTGCCAATGTTGGCAATTTTACAAAATATTGCACTTTGAGTGCGTTTCACATCTTTTAGAGGCTTTGATAGCCTTATTACATTAGTCAAGACCTTTATAGGTCTTTTCTAGCCACCCCTAACCTAGGATCAATCCAAATCCATTCCTAGTGACCCCTAGGTACCTTGTAGGCTCAATAATGCCATTAAGGCTTACATTAAAGCTTTCATTACAATATGATCAATCTATGATCAAAACAAGATCACATGTCCATGATTAAACTAATTACAAGTTTTAATGACCTTAGAAGGCCATTTGTCTTCTAATCCACCTAAGGATCCATCAATGTCCCAACCAGTCATCTTGCCTCCTGCTTGTGACCTTGGTGCTCTTGCACTAGTGTTGGCCAACAATTGGAAAATTTGTGTTATAGAAAAAAAAGTCTTCTAGCCTAAGCTTCTCTTGAAACTTGTTTTATAGTTCTTAATTTCAAAACAGATATGACTTTTTCATTGTAACATGTGGGCAAAGATCTCATAGTTTTACTCATGTTCATCATCATCGCTTAATGGTGTAGGGGCACCAAGGTTATTCTATGAAGATACATTCATTGAAGACACCAAGGACTAAGGAGGAGATCTTGACAACAAAGCCAATAAATTGGAATATTTTGAAGACTATTTCTTTGAATGATTTCATTGTATCTTCATTGACTATATCATTCAACTCTTGTAGTGATGAATTAAGACTTTCATATAGTCATTTCATGGTTGTTTAAAGTGATCTTGAAGCATTAAATGTCTCATTGTCTTGTTATTTACACTAACAGTCCCAAAAAATTAACTATTTTGAGGGGTTTTAAGATGATCTAATCCATTCTTTGGGTATTTTATTGTTTTTCCCTAGGTTATGGATCTATTATAACATGTCTCAAATGCTACTAACTAATTTGAGTGTAGGAAAAAACTTTTAAGGGGTGATCACCATGACTAATAGTGGGAAAAAGAGAGGAAAATGCTAGTACAAGTACACCAGTAGAACATTTACCTTAATTAGGGTATGATTTACCATACTATAGAAAGTTTGGAAGTTTGGAGCTAATTTTAAACCATACTTGCTTTGTAAAAGTGACCTAATTAGGCCTAATTCTAAGACAAACTGCCATGTTCTGTACAATCTTTACAAAGGAGTGATATCTTATTTTTAGATATGTTATACAACTTTGAAAAGAGTATCTGAAACAAGTGTTTATTTTCTTGGTGTTTCAGAAAGTTTGTGAGATAAGTCCAAAAAATAGTGTTTGTTGACCTAATACAGAGAGCAGCCTAGTGAAGGGGGTTAACTTGGTTTGTGCATGAACTTGAGTTTTTGGGTTATAAAACCTATTGAAACATGTCCATTTAAGTCTATATCTTCTTGATGCATTTCATGTTGCAGTGGCTTTTCCATATTTTGTGAATCCTCACCACATGATCCTACTTTGTACTAGTAACTATACTTAAGATTTGATGCCTTTGACTTGGTTGATTTATCCTTATAGCTTTTATTAGCTACTCACTTTGATCATCCAATAGAAAATATTTATACCTTCTAAATGCCTTTTCCTCCATGAGCTTAACATCACATATGAGTATAACTCTTCTACTGTTTGGAAGAAAATTCCTATATTCCTTTGAGGTTTTACTATACCAAACAAAGTACCCCATATCTATAGTCAGATCTTACTTAGTACATGTGTATCACTTGGAATATGAAAATATATCAAACTTCCAAATATAATGAAGCAACTAACATCTAGCTTCTTCCCTATGAAAGCTTTCTCTAGTGTCATCTTCCCTAGCATCTTGTGTGGAGATCTTTTTTATGTGTATACTATTGTACTACATGTCTCTTCCCATAGGTAACAAGGCATGTCCTAGTCATTTAGCATATAACACTTTCTACCTTATATATAGAATGATTCTTTCTCTCAACAACTCCATTCTACTATATATTATAAGGAATATTTCAATCTCTTTTGATTCCTTCCCTAGTATTCCCTTTGTACTAGATCAAGAACAACCTCAAATCTAGTGTCACTCATTAGAAAAGATTCTTTTGTAAACTTCCCCAAAAAATATCCTTTAGATGCATCATAATGATCTGTGCTTATCTCTAGAATACATGCCACTATCTCTTGGATAAATATCCATGATGAATAAGGCTCATCCTCCTATTCCATATTTCTCTAAGATAATGCTAATGGATCAGCATTAATTCATACAACTAGACACTTAGCAAAGGGTCACACTATCTTTTCACCTCTTTAGACACCCTTTAACCACTTCTTAGAGATTCCAAAAGATCAAACTTTGACTCTGTTCCAGCACCAACTAACACCCACTTTGAGTCATAGAACTAATTGGATAGATTAGGCTAGGTTACAAAGGAAGTATGAGTACTACTAGTTCGTACATACCAACCATACCAAAATTTCACTACTACCAATCCATACAAGCCATAAAAATTGAAACAACAAAGAAAAAGGCAAACATTCTAAGTTTTATTCAATGTTTGCTACTCATGGGTCAAGTTGATCACATATAAGTATGGATATCTAGTATGGTTGGATAGCTTTGTAAATCTTCTTTTTGTTGCACTTGGAATGAGGTTCTAATTCACTCTACAACTCAAGATATTCCCATTTTACTAACTGTTGTCCCTATTTTGTGCCATTACCTAATGTTTTTTATGTTCTTTTTGGCTTTAGGTGAAAAGAATGAGTCTGGAAAGAAAAACTTGATGCCCTAGGCATGCAAGATCCATGTGCATGCTAGAAATTCGTAGCAACATCTTCTATAACTCGCTACAAAGAAGGTTTAAAGGCTTGAAAATTAGTATGTGATCATCTTACGTGACCCCCCTCATGTTCCAATTTTTGGTTTGAATTTTTGCTAAAGGTATAGGGTACTTCCTTTGTTAATGGATGCCTAATTGCCTACATTCCTAAGTAAGCCTTAAAAAACTTAGTTGCTACATACTTCTCTTAAGATCCCAAGGCTTTAGTATGTTGTATGAAACCCAAAAGGGTATCCAAATACATGATTCTTTCCTTTGGGTTGTGAGGAGATGTTTGCGAATTTCCATGTTCAAGGCTAGATGCCTAGTCTTGAGTTTGTGAAGCAATTGGCCAATGAAAATTGCATAGTTTAAATCTAATGTTGGATTCATGTTAGTTTGGATGTAAATGGACCCTTTCCATTCTTGGAACTCACCCCTGGTCATTGTTTGTATTTGTGGGGTTTTGTGTAAAATATGCCTATGGGCCACTTTTTAGGCATAAAAATGAGCAATATAGGTGATTTTTCAAGGCAACAAAGAATTTTATGTTTCTTAGAAAGTTATAAATTTCCTTAGGGTCATTAGGTTAAGTTTTAGCTATCTAGGAGTTAAGATGTCAAAAATTACAAAAAATTGCAAAAGTTGTCAAAGCAAAATTGCAAAAATGCTGACAACTTTGCAAGATTTTGAGAATTGGTAAAGGGATGATCATTTGGAAATAAGCTATTTTACTATTGCCAAACCTTTTTTAAGTCATAGAATTGGAATAAAGTGAAAAAAGAATTGGTAAAGGGATGAGCATTTGGAAATAAGCTATTTTACTATTGCCAAACCTTTTTTATGTCATAGAATTGGAATAAAGTGAAAAATGTAAAAATTGCACTTTTTGCACGAAGTTGCATTGTTGAAAGTTGTAAAAGTTGCTCAAATTTGCAACTTAGTGGAAAAAGGGTCATGGGATCAAATTGTCTACTCCATTAGCTCTAGGTAGCTAGGTAAACCCTATCCCCAACCTTTTAATATCCCCTTCAATGCTTGAACATTCTCGGGCATGCTGAACCAGAACACCCCTAAGGGTCACTAAATGCCATAGGGCTGCAATCTTTGACAGGGCATATCTCGAAGCTCATGTGAGGTATGGAAGTTATTTTAGTTCTAAAAAGACCATGTTGCAGAGACCTACAATAAAATCTCTCACTTTTTGGAGATCACACTCCATTTTTATTTTACGACGTTATCTCGGGTGATGCTGAAACTTGTAGTATTGGCTAATACAAACTTGCCAACTACCAAATCTCTCTCACCTTTTGTCGTGGGATCAAACTATCTACTCCATTAGCTCTAGGTGTTCAGGTAAACCCTATCCCCAACCTCATCCTATCCTCTTTAGCACTCAAACATTCTTGGGCATGTCGAACTGGAATGTCCCTAAGGGTCATTAAATGCCATAGGACTATGATCTTTGACGGAGCATATCTCAGAGCTCATGTGGGGTATGGATGTGATTCTAGTTCCTATAGGACTATGTTGTGGAGACCTACAATAACCTCTCTCACTTTTTGGGGATCACACTCCATTTTCATTTTACGATGCCATCTCAAGTGATGCTGAAACTTGTAGTGTTGGCTAGTACAAAGTTGCCAACTGTCAAATCTCTCTCACCTTTTGTCATGGGATCAAACTATCTGTACTATTAGCTCCAAGTGGTTGGGTGAACCCTATCCCAAACCTCATTCTATCCCCTTTTGTGCTCGAACATTCTCGAGCATGTCGAACTAGAAGGTCCCCAATGATCACTAAATGCCATAGGGCTACAATCTTTGATGGGGCATATCTCAGAGCTCGTGTGAGGTATGGAAGTGATTTTAGTTCGTACAAGACCATGTTGTGGATACCTCTCTCTCTTTTTGGATATCACACTCTATTTTCATTTCATAACACCATCTCAGCTGATGCTAAAACTTGCAATTTTGGCCAGTACAAAGTTGCCAACTTCCAAATCTCTCTCACCTTTCATCGTGGGATCAAATTGGCTACTATGTTAGCTCTGGGTGGTCGGGTAAACCCTATCTCCAACCTCATCCTATCCCCTTCAGTGCTCAAACATTCCTTAGCATGCCAAACCAGAACATCCCTAAGGGTCACTAAATGCCATAAGGCTGCGATATTTGATGGGGCATATCTTGGAACTTATAGGACCATGTTGTGGAGACCTCCAATAACCTCTCTCACTTTTTGGAGATCACACTTCATTTTAATTTTATGATGCCATCTCGAGTGATGCTGAAACTTGTAGTGTTGGTCAGTACAAAGTTGCCAACTACCAAATCTCTCTCATCTTTTGCCATGGGATCGAACTTTTTGCACTGTTAGCTCTGGGTGGCCAAGTAAACCCTATCCCCAACCTTTTCCTATCCCCTTCAATTCTCGACCTATCTTGGGAACACCAAACTAGAACATCCCTAAGGGTCACTAAATGCCATAGGTCTGTGATCTTTGATGGGGTATATCTTGAAGCTTTTGCGAGGTATGGATGTGATTCTAGTTCCTACAGGACCATGTTGCGGAGACTTACAATAACCTCTCTCACTTTTTGGAGATCACACTCCATTTTCAATTTATGACACCATCTTGGGTGATGCTAAAACTTGCAATGTTGGCCAGTACAAAGTTGCCAACTACCAAATCTCACTCACCTTTCATTGTGGGATCAAACTATCTACTCTATTAGCTCCAGGTGGCTGGGTAAACCCTATCCCCAACCTCATCCTATCCCCTTTAGTGCTCAAATGTTCTCGGGCACACCGAACCAAAACGTCCCTAAGGGTCACTAAATGCCATAGGGCTACAATCTTTGACAGGGCATATCTTAGAGATCATGCAAGGTATGGATGTGATTATAGTTCCTATAGGACCATTTTGTGGAGATCTACAATAACCTCTCTCACTTTTTGGAGACCACACTCTATTTTCATTTTACGATGCCATCTAGAGTGATGCTGAAACTTGTAGTGTTGGCCAGTACAAAGTTGCCAACCACCAAATCTCTCTCACCTTTCATTGTGTAATCAAACTATCTACTTCGTTAGCTTTGGGTGGCTAGGTAAATGTGGCTAAATCAATTTGGCTAGGTAAATGTCCCAAATCTCTCTTAGGTTTTGTATGTCTTTCTTGATGTGTTCATAGATTCTAAATATTAATTTGAACTCAGTTGACGTGGTTGTAATGATATGTAGGCAATACTTTACAAAGTGTTTAATGGTTATCTAATTTCAACTTATTATATGATATAGCTGACCTATATGCATATAAAGGTCCTATCACTGGTATTTCCATTGTAGGTAATGAAGATCTACCATAAGACAAGGAGCTACACGACCTCCCTCAACCACCAATACAAGAAATTGAGTGCATTCTAGACAAGAGGATAGCCAAACAAACCAAGAGGTCTATTTACTATGAATAACTAGTAAAATGGAAACACCATTTATTGGAGGATACTACTTGGTTGACACTTAAAAATAATAAGAAGACTACTTTCAATTTAGAAGAACTCCTAACTAAAGGGACTTAAGTTATTTGGTCTTAGGGAGTATGGTTTTAGTTGTACGATCATATCTGTGGTGATTCTTACAAACTAAGTTGATTTTTTGAATATCCTTTGTGTTATTGTGATATTTTAAATTGGTTTGAGATAGTTTAGTTTTGATTTAAAGTACTTAAGGCAAGTTTTCTAGAAACAATCTAGGAAAAGGCTTATTAAGAGCTCATTCCACAAATGAAGCCCTAATTTGTATTTGAACTAGTGGAATTATCTAAGATTATAGAAAATTCAAGTAAGGAGGGTATAATTATAGATTCCTAGAGCTAAGGAAGTGTCTTGATGGAAAAACTATGTTTTCATTAGTCCCTAAGTTGAATAGCTTAGTGTATTTAGGTAGGATTGAGACCAAAAAGATTTAAAAATGTTCAATTGAATTGATGGGTTTAGTTTAATGGTGGATTTAAGTTATTTTTGGTTAGTAGAGGAGGTTTGAGGCCATGCACAAATTCATGCACCAATTATCTAGTAATTACTTTGAAAACCAAGCCTAGTGTGACCTTATTAGGTCTATGTACTTTGCATGGGTTAGGTGCTACAGGAATGGAATTGGGAATCTAGGATTTGGAGTCTTAAATAAATTCCAAAAGGGTGTCTGAATCTACCCATAGAATAGTTAGATTTCAACCTAAGAGGAATTTAAGTCCAAAAAATTAGAGTAGGAGACCTACAAGGAATTCTATGATAGTCAACATTTTGTACTATACGACAATTTGAGGGTTAAACCAAGAGCTGATTCTCGATTAGTTCAACATAAGGAAGGTGTCCCAATAGAAACTTGGGGTTGGTGAAGCAATTGGTGAAGAGTTATAGTTATTGGCTTGCAATAGGGCTAGTGTCCCTAAAACAAAAAGGTGTAAGATCTTGATTGGAGAAGTACTCACCTTGGAGGAGTTCACAAATGACCCTATCACTTTGGATAGGCCACAAAAATGATATCCTAAAGGAGTAAGATATTAGGAAGGCCAAAAGTTTAGTTTGGTAGATTAGGAAGAAGAAAGTGCTTAAACCTCACTTCTTTCTCAACATCTCTGCATTAGTGAGGGGGAGATAAAGAGGATAGATGGCTACATAGATACGGAAAAAATAGAAATATAAAGAGGGGGGGAATAAGAGACAGTGAGATACAAGGATAGAGAGATATGGAAAAAATTTATATAGAGAGATAGAGATAGAGAAATAGGAAAATATAATTATAAAGGGAGAAGGAGAGAGGGAGAGAAGGAAAGATGCATAGAGATAGAGGGAAACAAAAGAAGGTGTAGGTAAACATGAAGATTAAAGGAAATAAAAAGATAGTGATAAATGAATATAAGAAGAGGATGAATGTGAGATAAATTAGAGAGTTAGGGAGACACAAAGAGACATCTAGATGGTGATATAGATTCATAGAGATCATCATATTAATACTTAGTTTTCTCTAATTCAAAAAATATTGAAGATATCATGTTAGAACTCTCTTATTGATTTTGTATAAACTTCATACTTAATTTGTCTTCTTTAGGTAATCCTTTTTAAGTTTAAGTGTATGTGCATACATTAATGATTATTAGCAATTGTAAAACTTGATCTTCTTCTTATGTAACAATATTTAAGATTAAACTGAATGATTAAATTTACAAATTTTTTACATAGAAAGAATCATTTATAACCATTGCATTGTACTAAAATGAATCTAATCTAAACATTAATCTAAGACACTTGCATGGTTGATTATTGTTTGTATGAATACAACATTGGTGTAGTTGAAGAATTTGACCTTAGATAACACAAGATAACACAACTCTTGTGATCTAGTGATCCCTCCCAAGGTATTTTCCATACCACTAATCCTGATAGAAAACTTAAGACATAAAATATACTAGTGAAATAGAGGGTAGGAGCATAGTTATAATATCACTTTGTGCATTAGGTTAATACTATAAAGGGTAGGGTTGGTGCAATGTTGATTTGTAGGTAATACCATTATAGATCTTGTATTGTTACTATGCTTAGTGGGGCCTCTATTATATTATCAACTATTTTATCTAATGTTCTGTGTATTTTGAATTTGATTGCTTTGATTTGGAATAAACTAGTAGCAAATATTATTTTTGCTAAGGGAAGTGTTAGATATATTACAGTAATGGATTTCTTTCCAATGCATTTTATCCTTTTGTGACTACCTTGGAAACAAGTCAAGCTATCAAGTATCGCCTCTTAAACTTTGTGAAATCGATCTTGACTGATAAATTTTATTGCCAATCAATATTGTATAAAAAAATCAAACTAATTAGGTATTGAATTAAACTTGATAAAAAAATGAAAAAGAAGGATAAATTTAAACATGAACAAGATCATAAATCATATGACAATGACATATTGGAAATGATTAACTTATTCTTAAATAGTGATAAAGTTTATTGTTAATCAATATTATATCAAAGTTTTGAAAAAATTAGGTATTGAATTTAATGTCATACATGAACAAACATATAATATAAAATGATAACCAATAATGTCATGTACATTAACAAACACATAATATATTATGATAACCAATAATGTCATATATGAACAAACATATCATATATTAACCAATATTGTTATAAGTTGAATAATATCATACATCAAATATAGAATGTCATATACATCAAATGTGTATTGAATATGTCCACTGATGCCTATATATACATGTCTAGATCAACTATATCTTTTCCTTACCACGAGGGGAAGGAAAAAAAATCTCTCGAGGTCTTTTGTCATCATGTGGAGGGAGATAGTGGAGATGATGGGGTCCTCCTAACATGCTTGCTTGTCCTCTTGTTGAGGCTCTTCTCTAACTTGAGCCAATATAAAAAAAGTAGATATGAATCAATATTTATTATAGGTTGAAATAAAATATATGTACACACAAAAGTAATTATTTTCTTACCGCCATCAAATAGTTGCTCTTTAAGTCCACCTCGAAGGCTCATGGATGATCAGGCGTAATGAAACCCTACAAAAATTCAATCAATATAATCACTTATAAATAACATTAAAATTTTTGATAATAACTATTATAAACAACAACTAAAACCGAGAAAATTCTTTCATACCTCATTCAATGGTTGTGAGCTAGCCATAGCTACAGCCACTTCATGATCGACAGACTATCGGAGATGAGGAGGAGTGTCTGACATCATGAGCTACATGTCATACAATACACATTACATGTAACATGAAACATGAAAAAAATATAATCAAATGAATTAAATTAATGTATGTAGCTCGTATGATGTCTATGCTCCGAGTCCGTAGTAAAGGTTGATGATCCTGTAGAGAACTGATGCACATGCATAATTATTTTCATCAATCCTTAATATGATTACTTAATAAATATATGTATTAATTTAAATGATTAAATCGACACATACCTATAGACTCATGGATGAGACAAAAAATGGGGCCGAAGGATCGCTACAAGGCCCGTCAACACTCTGACCCTGAGTGTTGAAAAATGTCAATAGATGCTAATTAATTAATCATTCACTATACATATGAAATGTGATCAAATTAGTAAATTATAATTGTAATTTACTTGTGTGTCAATGCAAAATGTCTCGTTCAAAAACTAATCAATGACGAGCCCATCATCTGCACCATCTCCAACATGAGTGAAAAATGTGCATAAGGATCCACATGAAGTGCACATGTGACCGTGATGCATGGAAGGCTCCCCCTCAACTAATGGGCTCGTGCAATGGATGAGGGTCTATGTCAAAGCATTAACAATCCCTAGAGTGCTGGCCTCTACATGTTCCTTCGTAATTGAATGAATAGTCACATGCTTGCATTGTGGCGTGACCATAGGTGCCCTAACTACATTAGGGTCATGACAAGCTCTTGACCTCTCAAATGATGACCCCCGACCTCTACCTTGGGAGTCTGATATATCAAAATAATTGGGGATCTCCCCAAGGACAAACTCACAATACAATTTCTTCAAAAAGTACATAGGGACCTCGTGATTGTTGCAAGGAAGGGCATCAAAAACCATCAACCACCTATCCCAAAAATTATTTCTAATAGCATCGTGTATGCACCAATGGATGGGGAACCATTTAGTACCCTCTCTAATAGTATATTGCTCATCGGGTTTTCTAAATAATGCACATATTCTACCTTTTGGTATTTATTTTTTTTTAACATCTTCATATGACAATTTATTTGCATAAAATCTCTTTTGTTCATCCCTCTTATCCTATAACTAACCACTAACCAAGGCTATCTAGGTCTGAATGGATTCAAGGGATGATGCCAATTGAGCCCTCATTGGACTAGTTTGTCCAAATTCTTTCAACTAACCAATGAGTCCTTCTAATTTAGTTTTGCCTCTTTCTATTTCATTTATTATATTTTCTTGTGTGCTAGGTGGAGGTCTTGCAATTGGTTCAGGTTGCAGAATTTGTTGTTCTTCTTGGGGAGGGTTTTGGTTTTGAGGTTCTTTAGGGGTTTGAGGTTCTTGTGGATTTGCCAATTGATTATTGACATTTCCTGATAAAAAATCAATTGAAATCTAAATAAATAAAGAAATCTAAATAAAGATAGTAAAAACTCTACAAAACAATATAAAAAACTTACAAAACAATATGAAAAATGTATCAAACAATGCAAAATGAAGTTTAAATCACATACGACATGGGCATGGGCATGCTTGTGATCTTTAATTTCTTCGGTGAGGAGGCATATTGGCAAGCCAAGTGGTCAACAGCTTTGTTTTATCCAACTCGCATACTCGCTACTATTGGAAGAAGCTAAAAAATTGAGATAAAATAAATGGGCTATGGGTATGCAGCCCATTTATATAATTTCACTTTTTTTAAAGCACGTATGTGCTATAGTGTGTACACACTATAGCATGTATGTGTTATGGCTTGGATCACTCAAGCCATAGAGCATACACGCTATAGTGCATATGTGTTATAGCACCTATGTACTATTCAAAAAATAAAATAAAAAAGTTGTCACCTTTTTGGTACCACAACTCGGTGCATATACCCATAGTTCATTATTCTCTAAATATCAAATTTTTAAAATGTATGTATTGTAAATTACAAGACCTCAACACTGCCACATTTGGTAGCTTTCACAGTGGACCTCCTCTCGTTATAGAGGGACACCCATCTCATGTGGTATTATTTTTTATTATGTAGTGAATATTTAATTTATTTGCAAGCTAGATTTTGAAACCCATTTCAATTAAGCATGTACTTGATGAGACACCTCATGTTACATAGGATGATCCATTTGCCTCACTAGGTGTCCCACATGATGATTCACCTCAAGTTACACGGGATGATCCATCTGCCTCATGGGGTGTCCCACATGATGAGCCACCTCATGTTACATAGGGTGGAGTAAAGAATACTGCAGATCAAACAGATTAGGTCTTTTTGGCACCTTTAGATTATGTTTTTATGACACATATTGTTTATTTTGATACACTTTGTATTAGGATAGTTAATTGTATTATACGTATTTCTTGACTTCATAGATCATGTTATGACATGTTAGACCATGTACTATTTTTTTATAACTTATCATGCTAGTGTATGTAGTATAAATTCTTACATTATCATGTTGTAAGCATGAATTGTTTTCTTTATTACGACATATTTTATTCATGTTATGACACATTTTGTAAGTATATGGTACATGAATAATAATTTTAATTATTTATATAGAAACATTAATTTAAACATGTTTGAATGTAAAAGTAATGGAAAAAAATAGGAGGTCATTACTTGAATTGACAATTAATTTATAATATCAGGGTATGTGCAGGATCATGGTGTGCCAAAAAGTGGCGATGTGAAAAAAGTAGAGTTTGAAGACGTCTAAAAGCGCTTCAAAATCTGCTCTGACCTTTTTTCACCTATCCAAGTACCAAACTTGGAAGGTAAGGCCGAGCCTTATCAGATATCCGATTTGATATCAAATATCTGATATTATCGCATATCCGATAATTAGCGTAATAATATTATAACAATATAATTATTATAATTATTATACTATAATATAATATTATATTATAAAAATATATTATATTATAATGTATTATATTTTAATAATATAATATAATATTTAATATTATAATATATATTAATGTAATATAATATATATAAAATATAATATAATAATAATAAAGTAATATATTATAATATAATATATAATAAAAAAGTATAATATATTATAAATTATAATAATATAATATAATACATTATAAAATTATAATATAATATAAAAAATATAAAATATAATATAATATAATATAATGTAATATATTATATATAAAATAAAATATAATAATAATAATGTAAGATATTATATGTTATCATTTATATATAATATTGTGTGCATATCGGATATCCGATACCTGCGCAACATAAAAATAAAACCACAGACTGATCGGCCCTCTTATTACACTAATTTGGGGCCAGTATTGCACGGCGATCAGATATATGATTCAAGATTAGATATTAGATATTAAGGCTTTTTTTTGTCCAACTCATTTTGAACCTAAATTCAATAGATTTTAGGATGATTTTGTTTGTTTTAGTTGAATTTAGGATTTTTTGTAAAAAAAGGGTTAAAATTAAAGTTTTTTTTAAATATATATTATGTTTTGCAATTACATAGGAATGGCTGATCAGAATGATGACACTGAGGCAAGGAATAATATTTCTTGTAACCCCCCACCAAATGATCTAGTACCCCCATAAAACCTTCCACCAAATGATCCTCTACCCCCTCAAAACCCTCTTCGAATCGAGGATTTGATAAATGAAAATCTCATCGAGTTGAGAGGTTTGCATCGAACATATAATAATGTACCTGCATTGGCTCTTATGTTATCCATGTTAAACACTATAGTGGATAACATTGAAACCCTTACGAACCAACAAAATGTCGCTCTTCATTGGCATGATGAAATGCATGAGATGTTTGATGATGGTTTGGATAATGATGAGGTTACAATCCTCAACATATAAGCAAAGACAATTTGGCTAGCCTTTTGCAAACCCAAAAATGGGTTTACCAGTCAACCCAAAAAATTCCAAACCATCGATTAAATGGTGCAAAAATGATGCCATATTTGCAAACTTTTGAGATAGTTGGTGGATGGTCTTTGATATCCCTCCACATGGAAATTTAGACATACCATTTTATTTCCTTGGAAAATTATATGCAGAATTTGTGTTGAAACTTAAAGTGAACTATTGGAGCATGAAGCCCAACATGGGTGTAGGACTAGGAGCTTCTCAAGATAGACCCTCTTCCTAGTAGAAGAAAACTAGCACTTTTGTCCCACCCACTAATATGTCCCCCCCCTCCTCGAGTGCAGCATCTAGATATTATGATAGAGGCTAGCTCTCAGACCATCAGAGCCATTCATAAGCTGAGTAGCCTAATGATATCTTAGGCTAGGTCAGTCTTGTCTCCTTGTGTTGATGATGCCGATACTAGTTCATCATTGGCTAGCTCATCAAAAATTTGTGTCCCTCACACTTGCATTACGTGCAAGAATATTTGCCTAGGTCCAAGAGGTGATCTTCCTGAGTATCATTTTGTAGTAGACAAGGATACACCAGACACACACGTAGAGGCTACAGACCCTGATGCGAGAGAGGAGGGGAATGCAGAGGCATGGACTCCTTCGATGTTGGTACATGTATATATTTTTTTGTTATGACATATGCAATTTAAATTTAATTTTTATAATAGAGAAATTTTAATTTTTAAGCCATATTGTCTTTTATATGTATGTGATCTTCATTCATGTTTAGTTGATGACTGAGGAGGAGCTCAGAGAGATTGATGATGCCCTGCTCTTGGCCATTTCATTTGACCTCGATACATCTATGGTACATTATGTTGTGTTTGCATTTTTTTTCTATTTCATATTGTAGCATATATGGTTTGTAATCTTTCTTTTATCTTGCAGGTACCACCTCTTCCAGGGGGACAAAGTGCGGGGGGTGAGCCAACACGCATTGACAAAGGAAAGGTAATTAGGTTCTTTCAATTTGATTAAATATCGATGCATTCTTGTAAAATGTTTGTGGTAATCCCATTTAATTACATTCTTTATTGTATATAGAGCGTGGCTACTGGCGATGAGCCTATACAAATTTTGTGTCATAGACCATCAGCGATTTCCATTCGCACTAAGAGCCCCATTGTATGTATACATATCATTTACTTTTTATTATCCTTATCTTCATAAATAAATTAAAAACTTATTTTTGTGATATTAACAACTACTATTTTGTATCTAATAGGAGATGCCTAGTGGACATGAGGTCCAACAGGAGAGTTATCTAGATTTGATGATGCAGCCACTCACTCCTGAGGAGGAGCCTACAATAGTAAGTTGTAGTTTGAGTTCATGATTAAATATGTTATAAATTTAGCATGATATGAATTATAATGTTATAGTTTAAATTTTAGATTCATCTAACAAATGTATTTGAACATATATAGCCCAAAATCAGAGAGGTACCTGCATTTCCAATGGCATATGAGAAGACTCCTAACTGGTGCAAGAGGTCGACGAGAGAGGTATTTATTATGAAATTTTGATAGTATAAATCTCCAATACAAAAAAGATCATTATGCATTTGAGTAATTCAATGTTAGATACAAAGAATCATATACACTTAGTAGTCTAACTTTGGGTTTTCCTTTTTGGTTTATGTAGGAGGCATCTGATCCACCTAGTGTAGCAAAGAGGCTACATTTTAATCATCCACCAGCACCTTAGGATAGTATAGTTGTCGTAGGATGCATCATGAGACATTTTGAGATGGAATATACCACATTGTATGCAGAAACATTGATATTATACACATTTTGATGGCATGATTAGTCACGTTTTGTATATGGATCTATGTATTTTGATATACATTTGAGTACTTTGTCTATGAATACATGTATTTTGATATATATTTTTGTCATTTATGTGCACAATGATATACATATTAATTTAGTATCTAGTATTGTTCAATTTATCATGGGTCATGTTTATGGAATATCATTAATTTTGATTATGTTTGTTATATTCGATTCAAATGCAATAATTTTTTAATAACATTTTAACAATCTTTATTATCAAATTTGGATGCAATGTATAATTTGAAGTACTATCATGACATAAACACAATTGTTAACCTCCTACATAAGGTTTAGATAACCCCAAATCTGTTTTTAAACTCCACCTTCAACCTTGAAACTAACTCTTGGCTTGAAATCTAATCTCAACATAGTTAAGGACTCCACTCCTCAACCATGGATTCTATTTCCAACCACCAAGTCATTCATAAATTCATAATCTTTAATAACTAGCACTTCACTTTGTTACTATCCTCTTACTACAACTTTTCAATTTCAACATAACTTCAAAATATCTCAACTTAAGAGACTTGATTGGATAGTTCATCAATAGCCCTCATGAGCTCTAAATTATTTTAAGCCTTAGCATCACCATCCTGTAGTAATCAACAGTTCATTGATAGCCCTCACAAGCTCTAAGTTATGACCCTCAAAATATCAACCTCAAAATGCACTTAGAGCACCTTGGAGACTCCTCTGTATGGAGTGGCTACTGATGATGGATGGTCTCTATGACCAGAAGAAGGGTGTCACTAAGGTTCACCTGTCCACTCGGAGCTAATGGTACTGACAATTCGATGCCAAGATCGTCAGTTTCAAAGTTACACTATGGTGCACCTATGAACTGAAGCACACTACGAGTTTTGGCATCGAGCAATATCGTTGTGCTGAATGCAAATGAAATGTGATCCCTCAAAAATGAGATAGGTTATTTTAGGCCTCAGTATCACCATCTTGTAGCATTCAACAGTTCATCAATAGACCTCACAAGCTCTAAGTTATGACCCTCGAAAGATCGACCTTGAAAGGAACTTAGAGCACCTTGGAGACTCCTCAGTATGGGGTGGTTGTAGACAATGGATGGTCTCTGTGGTTGGAACAAGGGTGTGACTAGGGTTCACCTGCTCACCTGGAGCTAATGACGCTAACAATTTGATGCCAAGATCAGCAGTTTCAAAGTTATGCTGTGGTGCACCTATGAACTGAGGCACACTACAAGTTTTAGCATCAAGTGAGATCATTGTGTCGAATGCAAACAGAATGTGATCTCTCACAAATGAGATAGGCTATTTTAGGCCTTAGCATCACCGTCCTATAGCATTTGATAGTTCATTAATAGCCCTCACAAGCTTTGAGTTATGATCCTTAGAATATCGACCTTGAAATGCACTTAGAGTACCTTGGAGACTCCTTAGTACGGGGTGGTCGCGAACAATGGATGGTCTTTGTGGCTGAAATAAGGATGTGACTAAGGTTCACTTGCCCACCTAGAGCTAATGGCACTAACAATTCAATGCCAAGATCAGCGATTTCAAAGTTACGTTGTGGTGCACCTATGAACTAAGGCACACTGTGAGTTTTGGCATCGAGCAAGATCACTGTGCCAAATCCAAACAGAATGTGATTTCTCAAAAATAAGATAGGTTATTTTAGGTCTCAACATCACCATCTTGTTGTATTTGACAGTTCATTGATATCCCTCATGAGCTATGAGTTATGATCCTCAAAAGATTGACCTCGAAATGCACTTAGAGCACCTTGGAGACTCCTCGGTACGGGGTGACTACAATGATGGATGGTCTTCATGGTCAGAACAAGGGTGTGACTAGGTTTCACCCACCCATCTAGAGCTAATGGCATTGACAATTTGATGCCAAGATCAGCGGTTTCAAAGTTACGTTGTGGTGCACCTATGAACTGAGGCACACTACGAGTTTTGGCATCGAGCGAGATCATTGTGCCAAATCCAAATGGAATGTGATCTCTAGAAAATGAGATAGGTTATTTTAGGCCTCAACATCACTGTCCTATAGCATTTGATATTTCATCAATAGCCCTCACAAGCTCCAAGTTATGACCCTCAAAAGATCGACCTCGAAATGCACTTAGAGCACCTTGGAGACTCCTCGGTACGAGGTGGCTGCAAATGATGGATGGTCTCCATGGCTGGAACAAGGGTGTCACTAGGGTTCACCTACCCATCTAGAGCTAATGGCATTGACAATTTGATGCCAAGATCAGTGGTGTCAAAGTTACACTATGGTGCACCTATGAACTGAGGCTCACTGCAAGTTTTGGCATCGAGTGAGATTATTGTGCCAAATGCAAATGAAATATGATCTCTCAAAAATGAGATAGGTTATTTTAAGCCTCAAAATCACCATCCTATAGCATTCAACATTTTATCGATAGCCCTCACGAACTTTGAGTTATGACCCTTGGAAGATTGACCTCGAAATGCACTTAGAGAACCTTGGGGACTCCTCGGTACGGGGTGGTCGTGGATGATGGATGGTCGCCGTGGCTGGAACAAGGGTGTCACTAGGGTTCACCTACCTACTCAAAGCTAATGGAACTGATGATTTGAACAGTTCTAGGCGTTAGGAGTTAGATTTTGAAAAGTTGTCAAGAAAATTGCAAAAGTTGCTAAGCAACTTTTTGCAATTTTTGCACTAAGACAAGTTTTATTGCAAATAAGATTGCAAATGGACTCTAAAAAATCGTAGGAACCCTAATAATGTTCTAAACATCTAGAATTACCTAAAAAATATGGAATTTACCAAAAATTCACTTTATTGGACCAATTGATGGCCAAGGCTTATAGTTGCACCATGGGGTCTTGTGTCCATTACAAATGTGGATGGTCATAGGGAGATCATTAGATCTATCCCTAGACCTTATTACATCAAGAAAATAAAAATTATAAGGTGCTTTGCACTAGTGTTCCCTATATTTCATTAATGTTATTGGACTAAGAACTAGTTTTCCTCTCAATTGGAAGGGTGGGCCTAAGGGTTCAACACTAATGGGTGATGTTGAACCACCTTGGTAATGAATAGTTCATTTGGGAAGGCTTGAGACTGCATGCAAAAAAATTATTATCAATTTTATTCTTGTTTCAAGGGGTGGGCCTAAGAGCTCAACATATTAGAATTATGTTAAATCACCATATTAATGAATAGCTCATTTGGATATGGTAGCTAACCAAAGCTTAGAAGATTATTTTTATAGTATTGTAAAAGTTTTTTGTGAGAACCTTGCTACTAAAAATTCAAAATATATGCAATTTCTCCAATGATTCTAAGAATGGTAACTGGAGGAAGATTTGGCATGGTTGTAATAATGCATGGTAACCATGATGAACCAAAAAAAAGGAGAAACACTATGAACCATGATGCACTTGAACATAAAGATGATTATGGAGAGGATAAAATGCAATATGTTGCTTTAGTCTCAAATGTTGACAATATATAAGTGATGTAAGGGATAGGGTGATGGACCCAAGTAACAACCTAAAATGAGCAAATTTGTAACAATGTGCCAAGTGACCCTTCTAGGTCCTGATGGTGAAATCCCACAAATGGTCAACTCCAAGAGCTTTTAAGGCTTCAATGAGTTTGTTTTGACATATTCACCATGTTCCAACACTTACCCTTGAGTTTCAATACTTTTCAAGCCAAAATGCACAACATGCCAAAATGTTGTCTATGCAACTTTACAATTTTGTGATAGCAGCAAGACAAATAGGTGGATAAATTTTATTTTTTCCAAAAGATTCCTTGAATAAATGGATGTTTTGGATACCCTTTATCCTTTCACAAAACATATATAAGACTTAGATACCCTTCCTTTGAAAAATATCAATGAACTTTCACACTTCTCCTAAAATGACTTCAATTAGAAAAATCCACTCTCAATTTAAGTTTATGGGTTCCCTAACCCAAAAAGCCCCAATTTACCTTCTCAAAACCCTTGTTCCTAGGGCATCACCAATCTCACATGTGCCAAGCCTTCTTGGACTAATTCAAAATTTAGACATCTATGTTTTATCACCATAAACATGAATGAACTCACAAACACTGCCCTCTTTAAGGAAAATCTCTTCCTATAGGACTGTCCACTCACTTTCAACCCTTGTTTTCACCCTTTTATGTTTGGTGGCCACTAATTATTCTGGTTAGTTGATCATTTTAGGGTTAGAAGACATTATATATGTTAGAAAAATGGCATTCCATGAAGAATCAGGTAAGCATTTCATGGAATGACCATGATTAGATGAAAAAACTTTCAAAATGCTTATGAAAAGGACTGCTACAGCCAACAATCAGCAAGTTAAATGAATAACCCTTCAAAATAAAAATCAAAACATGGTCTTAAACTTCCTTAGAGATATTAGAAGATGCCTCAATGCATTAGAATATCATAAAGAACTCAGAAACTCCAAAGAACTTTCAAATTGCTATTAAAATCCAAGCTTTTTTATTCAAAATTCTTAATTAGTCTGTACATACTGCCCTTACAGTCTGTACAAACACTATTTATAAATTTCAAGGGATGTTTAATAACCCCCTCAACCACCTCCAATCAGTTTCACTTCCTATTCCTTCATAAAATTTAAACTATGGAGTTTTCCTCCAAAATGCTCATGTAGCCGTTACATTCAAGATTTGAATTTTCTAAAGAAATAAGCTAAATTTTAAGTGACTTATTGAATGTTTCAACTTATGAAATGACTTGAGATTATTATGAGACCTTATTAGGACCTATCTAATGACTCACTTACCCTATGAAAAGCTAGACATTTCTAAAATTCAAATCTCATGGTCCTTTACAACTTTTGAATATGAAAGTCTTTCAAAACATTATACAATATTATGACTCTTTATGCTTTCAAATGCCATGATTGGTTGCAAAATGGAAGAAATCAGGTATTCTAATTGTTCATCCATACTTTCTAGATTTTTCTTATTTGATTAGTTTGATAAAAATAGTTTTAATAATCATAATGTCAACTTTATGTCAAATAAGGAAAAAGCCCAACTTGTAATGAGATATCTGCAAGGAATTATCTTTCATATAGTCATAAATACTCTTAAAATTATCGTTATAGCCTTGTATCACATGCAAATATGATTTCCAAGAACTTTTTCAATATCTTCCTCTTATAATTCCTTACAAAGTACCTACTGAAATACAAATTAGAATGTGCAACTAATTTAACCTATCTTTTTCATTATTACAAAAACTATATACAAAAAAAGTCACATTTTACATCATAAATCTTAGGAATTCTCCCCAATACCACCACCCCCCGCCCCCAACTCTTCATGATGTACCTACATTCTAATATCATAAAAAAATTAGTAAGTTATTGTATTAAACAAGATAATCATTAGCTCATTGAATCATTATGAAGAAAATAACATAAGAAGTAAATATACCTAGTCGAGTGTTCCAATAGGGTCCTCACTCTATTTTAGGGTCTCCAATAGGGCTTCATGATCAGAATTAGCAATAGTAAAAAGTTCTTTTACTTTTGGTCTTCCTTGATGCTTCAACAACTTTACATTTGTTGCTATAATAAGATGCGA
Organism: Cupressus sempervirens; assembly: GCA_028749045.1. NCBI lineage: Eukaryota > Viridiplantae > Streptophyta > Pinopsida > Cupressales > Cupressaceae > Cupressus > Cupressus sempervirens. Next base: position 796,019,880 of record CM053789.1, read on the forward strand.
ATATATGAGAATTATTTTGTGCTTCTGACAGTCTTCAAATGCAGAAATTATGTTCCTTCTAAGCATGTATGTCCACAGCCATGTTGCAGTGACAACCACTAAACCGGTAAGACATGTAAATCCATCATCATTTATGATCGGTTGTTCAAGTTTTTGTTTACCTCTTACACAACGTGCTAACCAATAATCAAATTTCTCATCATTCCCTTATGGTGCAACCAATGCAAAGACATGTCCTGGCTGAAGTAGATCTGATAGATAGTTATGCTCAAGTGAACTTTCCATGTCATCATTTATGATAGAGGGTATGATAGACAATGGAGTAAGATAATGTGGAGCCCATGTTTCCACCCACTCACTTGGCTCATAGTGATCCCAATCACACTAAAAACAACTAGGGAAAAAGCAAGCTAGCTGTCATGTCCAAATGGTCTATGTACTAGAATCAGAGCTTCGAAATGAATGCATTTTTTATGAGTCTCTCACTATAGCACAATCTGATCTATCAGCTAAAAACCCTTCCTCAACCAATAAAAGAACCTGCGTACCACTAAATCGAGTCCCCTCTGTGATAATGCTAAACTACACCAATCAACAATGATACGAGCATCAAGAAGCTCTACTGCTGAAATCTTTAGTTTCTCCTTAACTAGAGCTCTTTTCACACATTCCCTTGCTCCATCATGTTTCCCTTTCCATGGTTGGACTCAAAAAAACTCCAAATATGAGGCACCCCTCTCTCTACATGCATCCTACACAACCAATAAAACATGCGAGCATTCTTGAATTGACCTGTATAGTTATCTGACCAAATTATATGTCTATCCATAGAAATTGCATGCTCATGTAAGAAATCAAAATAATTCTCGAAACAATGTTGCACAAACTAGTGAGAGTGAGATCTATCATCACTCATATAAAAATGATACTCTCTAATAATCTTTTGATTATCTTCCACCCTATTAGGGGCATGTCTATATATTATGTGAACAAAAATAGCAATCTAAATAGAGTTGTAATACTGAAATTGTGTCTCATTTTGAGGTTGCAATGAGTAGTTTTCAACAACTAATATAATAGTGCCAATGGGAAAAGTCTCCTTGCACATTCTAAATTGTTGATCCAACCACTGAGACCTGTGACTATGTCTTGCATACTTGTAAAAAAGATTTTCCTTGAAATCTGAAATAAAGCTAGCTGATATCTTTTCCAACCAATTCACATCTAGAGCTCTCACCTCCACTCTTCAATGTGTATTTCACCATTTCATATACCTTTTTTTTTTCACTATTTTCTTTTCAAGATCTTCTTTGCACTCCTCATGGAAACATATGTCAAACTTGGATAAGCCACCACATTTTGAACACTTCTCATTTAAACAAGCATTTCTATAAAAGAAACAACCATCAACTCTACGACATAAAAGTTGATCTAGCAAGTCTCTTGATGATTTTGGAAGCCCACTAGCACCACAATCCTCCAACATTTCTTTACTATGCAAAGTAGAACAGATGGAGCGTAATAGTTCATGGTGCATAAAAAACTCAACATGATATTTCCAACAACATGTATTTCAAATTTTGAGTGGCACACAATAAAATGGTTTCAAAGATTCAAAATCCCTTTGTGATATATGATGACTTGGATGACTCTCTCTAAATTGTTTAAATAACATAGTTTGACTTACCTCCAAATAGTGTTTAGGATGTGGCATGTGGTCTTTGATTGCAATTCTCAACTTTAACATGTCTTTAGCATTGGGTGATACTCGTGAGTGCCAAAATTTTGTAATTTCTTCCTTCACATCATCAGATAGCTTCTTATAAAAACGTGGAAGTCTCCCACCAAATGCCATGTTTCATTTTGAAGAGGATCATCAATTTTCTCTCGTCGACTAAGTGCTCTTCTCAAAGTAGTACAATTTAAATTCAAATTAATACAATTTTCTCTCATATATCTACCCTTTCTCAAATGATGACTTATCAAAGAGGTTGTAATAACCCTTCAAGCAGCTCTGTTATCCTTCTCCCTACTATTTTTCCCAATGCTATTGAGAGCACTAAAAAGATTCTTCACAATAATGGTATTTCTTTCCAACTTTTTATTGACACAAATCTTTAATTTGGAAAGCATAGGTCTCATTTTTTGCATCTTTAATAAGTTCATGAAAAGCTGACATTGCTTTACCACTGTCTTGTTGCCGAAAAACATGTTATATAGTTTTGAAGCCCATAACCAAATGGTTCTTTCTGTTTTTTCCCTTCCAAACTAGTAATAATCATTTCATCCCATTCAATTATCCATTTTGGTGTTTTAGAACCTTGATGTCGATTATAATTAGGAGATTTGTAATGTTCTTGTCCATTAGGTTCCTGTGCATTGTCATGTTCAACATGGTCAATTATGCAATTTGGATTATGACTTGGTAGCATTTCATCTTCAAAATTTTTATTCTCTACATTTTCAATTTCAGCATTATCATTTTCAATAGGTACATTTTCATTCTCCAACTGTACATATTCATTATCTGACTCTATGATTTCAACTTTGACTAATTCATTGTCAACTTGACTGATATTTAGCATACCTTGTCTTTTTCTTCAGTGTTCAATTTTGTCCCTTTCCCTATATGTCGCAATGTCTTCATTGGATATCTTCCTTTTGCATTTAGCCTTTGACGACTATTGCTCCCCATTCAAATGACAATATTGGACACCTAGGGTTATATTTTTGAACTTTTTTTGATTGGTTGGGCCCTAAAATGCAACTTTTTGTAAAAGTCGTGAAAAAAAACTCAAAAAATGATATTGTCGGGTTTGCAGGGACAAGGAATATGTTGGAAATTGATGCCAGTAATATCGGATATCCAAATTGAAATCAAATATCCGATATGCCCCCTAAAGACATCTTGGAGGAAAAATCAAGTTTGTGAGTTAATAGTTTATAACTTATAAATTATTTAAGTTATATATATATAATGTAACGTAAAGATATAACATATAATCTATTAATATATTATGTTATTCTTATTATAATCTAAAAATATAATATATATTATTATTATTTTTACTATATTTTTATTAAATATAATAACGTAACATATATCTATAATTATAATCTATAATATATTATTATTATTATGAGTTATGTTATTAATATATAATAATATATTATCTTATTAGTATAATAATCTATAAATATAATATATATATATATATATATATATATAAATATGTATGTCCCTAGGGGTCCTAGGACCCCTAGGGACATATTACAATCATTCTTATGAGTCGAAGGGGGTCATAAGGTGACCTATGACCCCCTTCGATCTATTACATGATGACATATGTCCCTAGGGAACCTAAGAACTCTTGAGACATATTAGAATCGTTCTTATGGGTCAAAGGGCATCATAGGATGACCTATGATGCTATTAGATCCATTACATGACGACATTTGTCCCTAGGGGTCCTAAGACCACTAGGGACATGTTAGAATAATTTTTATGGGTCAAAGGGGGTCATAGCTTCACCTAAGACCCCATTCGACACATTACATGATGACAGTTGTCCCTAGGGGTCCTAGGACCCCTAGGGACATATTAGAATTATTCTTATGGGTCGAAGGAGGTCATAGGGTGACCTATAACCCCCTCCGACCCATTACATGGTGACATTTGTCCTTCGACATCCTAAGACCCCTAGAGACATATTAGAATCATTCCTATGGGTACAAGGGGGTCATAAGGTGACCTATGACACCCTTTGACCCATTACATAATGAAATATGTCCCTAGGGGTCTTAGGGGCCCTAGGGAGATATTAGAATCCTTCTTATGAGTCAAAGGATATTTGTCCCTAGGGGTCCTAGAATCACTAGGAAATATTATAATAATTCTTATAGGTCAAAGTGGATATAGGGTGACCTATGACCCCCTTCGACCCATTACATAATAACATTTGTCCCTAGGGATCTTAGCACCCCTAGGGACATATAAGAATCATTCTTATGGGTCGAAGGGGGTCATAGGTCAATTCGATCTATTACATGACGACATATGTCCCTAGTGGTCCTAGCACCCCTAGAGACATATTAGAATTGTTCATATGAGTCAAAGGGGGTCAATAGGGTGACCTATGACCCTCTTCAATCTATTACATGACGACATATGTTCCTAAAGGTCCTAGGACCCTTATGGACATATTAGAATTGTTCTTATGAGTCGAAGGGGGTCATAGGAAAATCTATGACCCCCTTCAACCCATTACATGATGACATATGTCCTTAGGGGTCCTAGGACCCCTAAGGATATATTAGAATCTTTCTTATGGATCATAGGGTGTAATAGGTTGACCTAAGAACCTGTTTGACCCATTAAATGATGACATATGTCCCTAGGGGTCCTAGGACTCGTAGGGACATATTAGAATTATTCTTATGGGTCGAAGGGGGCCATAGGGTGAGCTATAACTTGCTTCAGCCTATTACATGATGACATTTGTCCCTAGGGGTCCTAATAATTCTAGGGATAGATTAAAATCATTCTTATGGGTCGAAGGGGGTCATAAGGTGACCTATGACCACCTTCAACCCATTACATAATGAAATTTCTCCCGAGGGGTCCTAGGACCCTTATAAAGATATTAGAATCATTCTTATGGGTAGAAGGGGGTCATAGGTTGACCTATGACACTGTTCGACCCATTACATGATGATATATGTCCCTAGGGGTCCCATGACTCCTATGAACATATTAGAATCATTCTTACTGGTCGAAGGGGGTCATAAGGTGACCTTTGACCCTCTTTGACCCATTACATGACGAAATATGTCCCTAGGGGCCTTAGGGCCCCTAAAGACATATTAGAATCATTTTTATGAGTCCTTCGACCCATTTCATAATGACATTTTTATCTAGTGGTCTTAGGACCCCTAGGGACATATTAGAATCGTTCTTATGGGTCCAAGGGGGTCATAGGGTGACCTATGACCCCTTTCGACCCATTACATGATGACATATGTCCTTAGGGGTCCTAGGACCCCTAGGGACATATTAGAATTATTCTTATTGATCGAAGGGGTTCATAGGTTGACCTATGACCCCTATGACCCTGTTTGACCCATTACATGACGACATATGTCCCTATGGGTCCTAGGATCCCTAAGGACATATTAGAATTGTTCTTATGGATAAAAGGGGGTCATAGGTTGACCCATTACATAATGATATTATAATCGTTCTTATGGATCGAAGGGGGTCATAGGGTGACCTATGACCCCCTTCAACCCATTACATTACGACATATGTCACTAGGGGTCTTAGGACCCTTATGGACATATTAGAATCATTCTTATGGGTCGAAGCGATAATAGGGTAACCTATGACCACCTTCAACCCAGACATATGTCCTTAGGGGTCCTAGGGCCCCTAGAGATATATTAGAATTCTTCTTATGGGTCAAAGGGGGTCATAGGTTGACCTGTGACTCCCTTCGACCCATTACATGATGACATTTGTCCCTAGGGGTCCTAGGACCCCTAGGGACATATTAGAATCATTTTCATGGGTCGAATGGTGTCATAGGGTGGCTTATGACCCCCTTTGACCCATTACACGATGACATATTAGAATCCCTATGACTGCTAGGGAAAAATTAGAATCATTCTTATGTGTTGAAGGGGGAATAAGGTGATCTATGACCCCCTTTGACCTATTACATGATGACATATGTCCTTAGGGGTCCTAGAGCCCCTAGCGGTATATTAGAATCATTCTTATGGGTCAAAGGGGGTCATAGGGTGACCTATGGACCCCTTCAACCCATTACATGATGACATTTATCCCTAAGGGTCCTAGGACCCATAGGGACATATTAGAATCATTCTTATGGGTCGAAGGGTGTCACAGGGCACCCTATGACACATTTCAACCCATTACTTGATGACATTTGTCCCTAAGGGTCCTAGGGCCCCTAGGGACATATTAAAATCATTCTTATGGCACAAAGGGGGTCATAAGGTGACCTATTACCCCCTTCAACCCATTACATAACAAATTTTTTTTTTATGGGTCCTAGGACCCCTAGGGACATATTAGTATCGATCTTATAGGTAGAAGGGGGTCATAATTTGACCTATGTCACCATTCAACCCATTACATGGCGACATATGTCCCTAGGCGTCCCATGACCCCTAAGGACATATTTGAATCATTCTTATGGATTGAAGGGGGTCATAGGGTGACCTATGACCCCTTCGACCCATTACATTATGACATGTGTTCCTAGTGGTCCTAGGACCCCTAGCGACATATAAGAATCATTTTTATTGGTCAAAAGTGGGTCATAGGTTAACGTATGACCCCCTTCAACCCATTACATGATGACATTTGTCCCTAGGGGTCATAGGACCCCTATGGACATATTAGAATTATTTTTATGGGTTGAAAGAGGGTCATAGGGTGACCTATGACCCCCTTGGAGCCATTACATGATAACATTTGTCCCTAAGGGTCCTAGGACACTTAGGGACATATTAGAATCGTTCTGATGGGTTGAAGGAGATCATAGGGTAACCAATGACCCCCTTCCACCCATTACATGATGACATTTGTCTCTATGGGTCCTAGGATTCCTAGAGACATATTATAATCATTTTGATGGGCCAAAGGTGGTCATAGCATGACCTATGACCCCATTCGGCCAATTACGTGATGACATATGGCCTTAGGGGTCCTAGGACCCCTATGGACATATTAGAATTGTTCTTATTGGTCAAAGGAGGTTATAGGTTGTCCTATGACCCCCTTTGATATATTACATGACAAAATATATCCCTAAAGATCCTAGGACCCCAAGGGACACATTAGAATATTTCTTATGGGTAAAGGGGGTCATAGGTTGACTTATGACCACGTTCGACCCATTACATAACAAAATTTGTCCCTAGGGGTCCTAAGGTCCCTAGAGATATATTAGAATCATTCTTATGGGTTGAATGGGGTCATAGGGTGACCTATGACCCCTATTGACCCATTACATGATAACATATGTCACTAGGGTTCGTAGGACCCCTAAGGACATATTAGAATCGTTTTTATGGGTCGAAGGGGTCATAGCATGACCTGTGACCCCCTTAGACATATTTATATGATGAAATATATCCTTAGGGGTTTTAGGGCCCCTAGAAACATATTAAAATTCTTCTTACGGGTCAAAGGGGGTGATTGGTTGACCTATGACCCCATTCGATCCATTACATTACCACATTTATCCCTAGGGGTCCTAAGACCCCTAGGGACATATTAGAATCATTCTTATGAGTCGAAAGGGGTCATAGGGTGACCTGTGACCGCCTTTGACTCATTACATGATGAAATTTTTCCCTAAGGGTTCTAAGGCCCCTAGGGACATATTAGAATCATTCTTATGGGTCAAATGGGGAGGTGATTGGTTGACCTATGACCCCCTTCGACCCATTACATGACAAAATATGTCTCTAGGGGTCCTAGTGCCCCTAGCAGCATATTAGAATTCTTCTCATAGGTCAAAGGGGGTCATATGTTAACCTATGACCCCCTTCGACACATTACATGATGACATTTGTCCCCAGTGGTTGTAGGACCCTGAGGGACATATTAAAATTGTTCTTATCGGTCAGAGGGGGTCACAGAGTGACCTATGACCCCCTTCGACCCATTACATGACAATATTTGTCTCTAGGGGTCCTAGGACCCCTAAGGACATATTTGAATCATTCTTATGGGTTGAAGAGGGTCATAGGTTGACCTATGACCTAGTTTGACCCATTACATGATGACATATGTCTCTAGGGATCCAAAAACCCCTAAGGACATATTAGAATCATTCTTATCGCCTTTGACCCATTACATGATGACATATGTCCTCAGGGGTTCTAGGGCCCCTAGAGACATATTAGAATCCTTCTAATGGGTCCAAGGGGGTCATAGGTTGACCTATGACCTGCTTTGACTTATTACATGATGACATTTGTCCCTAGGGGTCCTTAGACCCCTAGGGACATATTAGAATTATTCTTATGAGTCAAAAGGGGTCATATGGTCACCTATGACTGCCTTCGACCAATTAAATGATGATATTTTTTCCTAAGGGTCCTAAAGCCCCTCGGGACATATTAGAATCATTGTTATAGGTCGAAGAGGGTCATAGGTTGACCTATGACCCCCTTCGAGCCATTACATGATGACATATGTTTCTAGGGGTCTTAGGGCCATTAGCAACATATTAGAATCCTTCTTATGGGTCAAACGAGTTCATAGGTTGACCTATGACCCCCTTCATCCCATTACATGATGACATTTTTCCCTAGGTGTCCTAGGACCCCTAAGGACATACTAAATTTATTTTTATGAGTCGAAGGGGATCATAGGGTGGCCTATGACCCCCTTCGACCCATTACATGCGATATTTGCCCCTCAGTGTCCTAGGACCCGCAGGGACATATTAGAATCATTCTTATGGATTGAAGGGGGTCGTAGGGTCACCTGAGACCCCCTTTGACCCATTATATGATGAGATTTGTCCCTAGTGGTCCTAAGACCCCTAGGGACATATTAAAATTGTTCTTATCGATCGACGAGGGCCATAGTGTGACCAATGACCCCCTTAGACCCATTACATGACGACATTTGTCCCTAGGGGTCCTAGGACCCCTAGGGACATATTATAATCATTCTTATGGGTCGAAGGGGGGTCATAGGTTGACCTATAGCCCCTTTCGACCCATTACATGATGAAATTTGTCCCAAGGGGTCCTAAGGCCCCTAGGGACATATTAGAATTATTATTATGGGTCGAAAGAGGTCATAGGGTGACCTATGACCCCCTTGAACCCATTACATTATGACATATGTACCTAGGGGTCATAGGGCCCCTAGCGATATATTAGAATCATTCTTATGGGTCAAAGGGGGTCATAAGTTGACCTATAACCTCTTTTGACCCATTACATGATGACATATGTCCCTAGAGGTCCTAAGATCCCTAAGGACATATTAGAATCATTGCTATTGGTCAAAGGAGGTCATAGGTTAACCTATGACTCCCTTCGACCCATTACATGACAAAATATGTCCCTAAGGATCCTAAGACTCTTAGGGTCTTATTAGAATCGTTCTTATGATTTGAAGGGGGTGATTGAGTTCCCTATGACCCCTTTGACCCATTACATGATGACATTTGTGCCTAGGACACCTAGGAACATATTAGAATTGTTCTTATGGGTCGAAGGAGGTCATAGGTTGACCTATGACCCTCTTCGACCCATTACATGATGACATATGTAGCTAAGGTTCCTAGGACCACTACAAACATATTAGAATCATTCTTATGGGCAGAACGATGTCATAGGATGACCTATGACCCCCCTCTTGACCTATTACATGATGACATATTAGAATCATTCTTACAGGTCAAAGGGGGACATAGGTAAACCTATCACCCCCTTCGACTCATTACATGATAACACATGTGCCTATGGATCCTAGGACCCCTAGGCACATATTACACTCATTTTTATGGGTCAAAGAGAGTCATAGGTTGACCTATGACCCCCTTTGAGCCATTACATGATGACATATGTCTCTAAGACCCTTAGGGACATATAAGAATCGTTCTTATGGGTCGAAGGGGGTCATAAGTTGACCTATGGCCCTATTCAATCCATTACATGATGACAGATGTCTGTAAGGGTCCTAGGACCCTTAGGGACATATTAGAATCGTTCTTATGAGTCGAAGAGGGTCATAGGATTACCTATGACCTGCTTCGACCCATTACATGGTGACATATATTAGAATCGTTCTTATGGGTCGAAGGGGGTTATAAGGTGACCTATGACACCCTTCGACCTATTATATGATGATATTTGTCCCTAGGGGTCCTACGACCCCTAGGGACATATTAGTATCATTCTTATGGGTAGAAGGTGGTCATAGTTTTACTTCTTAAATCGTTCGAACCATTACATGACGACATATGTCCCTAGGGGTCTCACGACTCCTGTAGACATATTAGAATCATTCTTATGGGTTGAAGGTGGTGATAGGGTGACCTATAACCCCATCGACCCATTACATGATGACATATGTCCCTATGGGTCCTAGGGCCCCTATCGACATACTATAATCATTCTTATGAGTCAAAGGGGGTCATAGGTCCCTTCGACCCATTACATGATGAAATTTGTCCCTAGGGGTCCTAGGACCCCTAGGGACATATTATAATCATTCTGATGGGTCGAAGGGGATCATAGGGTGACCTATGGCCCCCTTGACCCATTATATGATGAAATTTGTCCCTAGGGATCCTAGGACCCCTAGGGACATATTAGAATCATTCTGATGGGTCAAAAGGGATCATAGGGTGACCTATGTCCCCCTTCGAACCATTATATGATGATATTTGTCCCTAGGGGTCTTAGGACCCCTAGGGACATATTAGAATCATTCTAATGGGTCGAAGGGGGATATAGGGAGACTTATGACCCCCTTCAACCCATTACATGATGACATATGTCCCTAGGGGTCCTAGGACCCCTAGGGACATATTAGAATGGTTCTTATTGGTCGAAGGGGGTCATAGCGTGAGCTATGACCTCCTTTGACACATTACATCATGACATATGTCCCTAGGGGTCCTAGGACCCCTAAGGACATATTAGAATCGTTCTTATGGTTCAAAGAGGGTCATAGGTTGACCTTTGACCCCATTTAACCTATTACATGATGGCATATGTCCCTAAGAGTCCTAGGACCCCTAGGGATATATTAGAATCGTTCTTATGAGTCAAATGGTGTCATCGGTTGACCTATGACCCCATTTAACCCATTACATGACAACATATGTGCCTAGAGGTCCTAAGACCCCTAGGGACATATTAGAATCATTCTAATGGGTCCCTATGACCCCCTTCGACCCATTACATGATGACATTTGTCCTTAGGGTGCCTTGGACCACTAGGGACATATTAGAATCATTCTTATGAGTCAAAGGGATCATAGGTCACCCTATGACCCCTTTCGATGCATTACATGATGACATATGTCCCGAGGGGTCTTAAGACCCTTGGGGACATATTAGAATCGTTCTTATGCATCAAAGGAGTCATAGGTTGATCTATGACCCGCTTTGACCCATTACATGATTACATATGTCCTTACTAGGACCCCTAGGGACATATTAGAATCATTTTTATGGGTCGAAGGGGGTCATAGGGTGACCTATGACCTCCTATGACCAATTACATAACGATATTTTTTTATAGGGGTGCTAGGACCCCTAGAATCATTCTTATGAGTCGAAGGGGGTCATAGTGTGTCCTTTGACCCCCTTCGACCAATTACATGATGATATATGTCCCTAAGGGTCCTAGGATCCCTACGGACATATTAGAATCATTCTTTTGGGTCGAAGGGGGTCATAGGTCCCTTCGACCCATTACATGATGACATATGTCCTTATGACCCCTAAAGACATATTAGAATCATTCTTATGGGTAGAAGGGGGTTATAGGGTGACCTATGACCCCCTTCAACCCATTACATGATAACATATGTCACTAGGGGTCCTAGGACCCCTAGGGGCATATTAGAATCTTTCTTATGGGTTGAAGGGGGTCATAGGGTGACCTATGACCTCCTTCAACCCATTACATTATGACATATGTCCTTAGGGGTCCAAGGGCCCCTAGAGACATGTTAGAACCCTTCTTATTGGTCAAAGGTGGTCATAGGTTGACCTATGACCCCCTGCAACCCATTACATGATGACATTTGTCTGGAGCAGTTTTAGGATCCCTAGGGACATATTAGAATCATTCTTATGGGTTGAAGGGGGTCATAGGTTGACCTATGAGCCCCTTCAACCCATTACATGACAAAATTTGTCCTTAGGGGTCATAAGGCCCCTAGAGACATATTAGAATCATTCTTATGGGTCAAAATGGGTAATAGGTTGGCCTATGACACCCTTCGACCAATTACATGATGACATATGTCCCTAGGGGTCCTAAGGCCCCTAGAGACATATTAGAATTATTCTTATGGGTCAAAAGGGGTCATAGGTTGACCTATGACCCCCTTTGACCCATTACATGATGACATTAATCCCTAAGGGTCCTAGGGCCATTAACGACATATTAGAATCTTTCTTATGGGTCAAAAGTTTTCATAGGTTGACCTATGACCCCCTTCGACCCATTATATGACAAAATTTTTTCCTAGGGGTCCTAAGACCCCTAAAGACATATTAGAATTTTTCTTATGGGTCATAGGTCCATTAAATGACATATTTTTTTCCTCGGGGTCCTAGGTCTCCCAAGGACATATTAGAATAATTCTTATGGGTTGAAGGAGGTCATAGGGTGACCTATGACCCCCTTCGACCCATTATATGATGACATTTGTTCCTGGGGTCCTAGGACCCCTAGGGACATATTATAATCATTCTTATGAGTCGAAGGGGGTCATAGATTGACCTATGACCCTTTTCGACCCATTACATGACGACATTTGTCACAAGGGGTCCTAAGGCCCCTAGGGACATATTAGAATCATTGTTATGGGTCAAAGGGGGTCATAGGTTGTCGTATGACCCTCTTCAATCCATTACATTATGACATATGTCTTTAGCAGTCTTATGGCCCCAAGCGACATTTTAGAATCATTCTTATGAGTTAAAGGGACCTATGACCCCCTTTGACCGGTTACATGATGACATATGTCCCTAGAGGTCCTAGGATCCCTAGGGACATATTAGAATCATTCTTATGGATCAAAGGGGGTCATACGTTGACCTATGAGCCCCTTCGACCCATTAGATGACGAAATATGTCCCTAGGGGTCCTAGGACCAAGGATGGATTAGAATCATTCTTATGAGTCGAAGGGGGTGATAAGGTGACCTATGACCCCCTTTGACCCATTAAATGATGAAATTTGTGGCTAGGACACCTAAAGACATATTAGAATCATTCTTATGGGTCGAAGGGGGTCATAGGTTGACCTATGACTCCCTTAAACCCATTACATGATGACATATGTCCCTAGGGGTCCTAGGTCCACTACAGACATATTAGAATCATTCTTGTGGGCAGAGGGGGTCATAGGGTGACATATGACCCCCCTTCGACCCATTACATGATGACATATGATCCTATGGATCCCAAGACCCTTGGGCACGTATTAGAATTATTCTTATGGGTCAAAGGGAGTCATATGTTAACATATGACCTCTTTCGACCCATTACATGATGACATATATCTCTAGGACCCCTACGGACATATTAGAATTATTCTTATGAGTCGAAGAGGGTCATAGGTCAACCTATGACCTTGTTTGACCCATTACATGATGACATATGTCCCTAGGGGTCCTAAGACTTGTAGGGGCATATTAGAATCGTTCTTATAAGTCGAAGGGGTCATAGAGTTACCTATGACCTGCTTCGACCTATTACATGATGACATTTGTCTCTAGAGGTCCTAGGACCCCTAGGGACATATTAGAATTGTACTTATAGGTTGAAGGGGGTTATAAGGTGATTGATGACACCCTTTGACCCATTACATGACAACATTTGTCCCTAGGGGTCCTAGGACCCCTAGGGACATATTAGTATCATTCTTATGGGTAGAATGGGGTCATAGTTTGAACTGTGACACTGTTCGACCCATTACATGATCACATATGTTCGTAGGGGTCTTACGACCCCTATAGATATATTAAAATCATTCTTATGGGTCGAATGGGGTCATAGGGTGATATATGATCCTCTCGACCCATTACATTATGAAATATGTCCCTAGGGGTCCTAGGGCCCCTAGAGACATATTAGAATCATTCTTATGGGTCAAAGTGGTTCATAGGTTGACCTATAACCCCCTTCGACCCATTACATGATGACATTTGTCCTTAGGGGTCCTAAGACCCCTAGGGACATATTATAATCATTCTGATGGGTCGAAGGGGATCATAGGGTGACCTATGGCCCCCTTTGACCCATTACATGTCAACATTTGTCCCTAGAGGTCTTAGGACACTTAGAGACATATTAGAATCATTCTAATAGGTCAAAGGGGATCATAGGGTGACCTATGGCCCTCTTCGACCCATTACATGACGACATTTATCCCTAGGGGTCCTAAGACCCCTAGGGACATATTAGAATCATTTTGATGGGTCGAAAGGGGACATAAGGAGACCTATGACCCCCTTCGACACATTACATGATGACATATGTCCCTAAGGGTGCTAGGATCCCTAAGAACATATTAGAATCATTCTTATTGATCGAAGGGGGTCATAAATTGACCTATGACCTCCTTCGACCCATTACATGATGATATATGTCCCTAGGGGTCCTAGCACCCCTAGGGACATATTAGAATCATTCTTATGGGTTGAAGGGGGTCATAGGTTGACCTATAACCCCGCTTGACCCATTACATGATGACATATGTCCCTAGGTGTCTTAGGACCCCTAAGGACATATTAGAAATGTTCTTATGGGTCAAAGGGGGTCATAGGTTGACCTATGACCCCATTCAACCCATTACATGATGACATATGTTCCTAAGGGTCCTAGGACTTGTAGGGACATATTATAATCATTCTAATGGGTTCCTATCACCCCCTTCGACCCATTACATGACGATATTTGTGCCTAGGGTGCCTTGGACCCCTAGCGAAATATTAAAATTATTTTTATGGGTCAAAGGGGGTCATAGCGTGACCTATGACCCTTTTCAATGTATTACATGACAACATATGTCTCTAGGCATCCTAGGACCCCTAGGGACATATTAGAATCATTCTTATGGGTCAAAGGGGGTCATAAGTTGACCTATGACCCCCTTTGAACCATTACATGATGACATATGTCCCTACTAAAACCCCTAGTGACATATTAGAATCATTTTTATAAGTCGAAGGGGGTCATAGGTCTCTTTCAACCAATTACATGATGACATTTGTCCACAGGGGTGCTAGGACAGCTAGGGATTTATTAGAATCGTTCTTGTGGGTCGAAGGGGATCATAGTGTGACCTATGACCCCCTTCGACCAATTACATGACGACTTATGTCCCTAGGGGTCCTAGGTCCCCTACGGACATATTAGAATCATTCTTATGGGTTGAAGGGGGTCATAAGTCCTTTCGACCCATTAATTGATGACATATGTCCCTACTAGTCCTAGGACCCCTAAAGACATTTTAGAATTATTCTTATGGGTCGAAGGGGGTTATAGGGTGACCTATGACTCCCTTCAACCCATTACATAATGACATATGTCACTAGAGGTCCTAGGACCCCTAGAGACATAGTAGAATCATTTTTAGTGATTAAAGGGGGTCATAGGGTGACCTATTATCCCCTTCAACCCATTACATTACAACATATGTCCTTAGGGGTCAAAGGGCCACTAGAGACATATTAGAATCCTTCTTATTACTCAAAGGGGGTCATAGGTTGACCTATGACCCCTTTCAACCCATTACATGATGACATTTGTCTCTAGGGGTCCTAGGACCCCTAAGGACATATTAGAATCATTCTTATGGGTCGAAGGGGGTCATAAGGTGACCTATTAGCCCCTTCGACCCATTACATGATGACATTTGTCCCCAGGGGTCCTAAGGCCCCTAGAGACATATTAGAATGATTCTTATAGGTTAAAGGGGGTAATAGGTTGACCTATGACCCCCTTCGACCAGTTACATGATGATATATGTCCCTAGGGGTCCTAAGGCCCCTAGAGACATATTAGAATCATTCTTATAGGTCAAAGGGGGTCATAGGTTGACTTATGGCCCCCTTCGACCCATTACATGATGACATTTGTCCCTAGGGATCCTAGGACCCCTAGGGACATATTATAATTATATTTTTGGGTCGAAGGGGGTCATAGGTTGACCTATGAATCCCTTTAACCCATTACATGACATTTTTCCTTAGGGGTCCTAGCACCCTAGAGACATATTAGAATCATTATTATGGGTCAAAGGGGGTCATATGGTGACCTATGATCCCCTTCAACCCATTACATGATGACATTTGTCCTTAGGGGTCCTAGGATGGCTAGTGACATATTAGAATAGTTCTTATGGGTCGAAGGAGGTCATAGGGTGACCTATAACCCTCTTTGACTTATTACATAATGACATATGTCCCTAGTGGTCCTAGGACCCCTTAGGACATAGTAGAATTGTTCTTATGGGTTAAAGGGGGTCGTAGGTTGACCTATGACCCCCTTCAACCCACTACATGATGACATATGTCCCTAGGGGTTCTAGGACCCTTAGGGACATATTAGAATAATTCTTATGGGTCGAAGGGGGTCATAGGTTGACCTATGTTCCCCTTCGACCCATTATATGATGACATATGTCCCTAGGGGTCCTAGGACCCTTAGGGACATATTAGAATCATTCTTATGGGTTGAAAGGGGTCATAGGGTGACCTATGACTCCCTTCAACCCATTACATGATGACATATGTTCTTAGGGTTGCTAGGACCTCGAGGGACATATTAGAATCGTTCTGATGGGTCGAAGGGGGTCATAGGTCACCCTATGACCCCCTTTGATCCATTACATGACAACATATATCCCTAGGGGTCTTAGGAACCCTAAGGACATATTAGAATCGTTCTTATGGGTGGAAGGGGGTAATAGGGTGACCTATGACCCCCTTCGACCCATTACATGATGACATATGTCCCTAGGGGTCTAAGGACCCCTAGGGACATATTAGAATTATTCTTATAGGTTGAAGGGGGTCATAGGGTGACGTATGACCCACTTCAACCCATTACATCACAGCATTTGTAATCATTCTTATTGGTCGAAGCGGGTCATAGGGTGACCTATGACCTCTTTCGACCCATTACATAGGGACATTTTTTTCTAGGTGTCATAGGACCCCTAGGGACATATTAGAATCATTCTAATGGGTTGAAGGGGGTCATAGGTCCTTCGATCCATTACATGATGACATTTGTCCCTAGGGGTCCTAAGGCCCCTAGGGACATATTAGAATCATTCTAATTGGTCAAAGGGGGTCATAGGTTGAGCTATGATCCCGTTCTACCCATTACATGATGACGTGCATCCCTAGGGGTTCTAGGGCCTCGAGAGACATATCAGAATCATTCTTATGAGTCAAAGGGTGTCATAGGTTAAACTATGACCCCCTTCGACCCATTACATGATGACATATGTCCCTAGCAGTCTTAGGACCCCTAGGGACATTAGAATTGATCTTATGAGTGAAACAGGGTCATGGGTTGACCTATGACCTTCTTTGACCCATTACATGATGACATATATCCGTAGGGGACCTAGGACTCCTAGGGACATATTAGTATTGGTCTTATGTGTTGAAGGGGTTTATAGGTTGACCTATTACCCCCTTCGACCCTTTACATTATCAAATTTGTCCCTAGGGGTCCTAAGACCCCTAGGGAAATATTAGAATCATTCTTATGGGTCGAAGGGGGTCATAGGTTGATCTATGACCCCGTTCAAGCCATTACATGATGACATTTGTCCCTAGGGGTCCTAGGACCCCTAGGGACATATTAGAATCATTTTTAAAGGTCAAAAGGGGTCATAGGTCACCCTATGCCCCCCTTGGACCCATTACATGTCAATATTATATTTAATAATTATGTTATATTGTATATTTTAATATAATATTGATATATTATTAGATTATTTAACAATAATAATCATATATGTTACTAGATTATAGATTTAATAATAATAATATATATTATATATATCACTATATTATATTTAAAACTATATTATATTTAATAATATAAACATATATATTAGTATAATGTAATAATAATTATAATATTAATATTCACACATTCACGAAATATTTAATTTTTTCTAAAATTGTCTAAAGTTATTGTTTTATGTTTATTTCCCTTTAAAGTTGTCTCCCTCCAAATTTAAAATTTAAAAAAGCTTGCTTTTTGAAATTGGCCTCCAAAAATAGATGGGAGCTCACCGAGCCATATTGGATATTTGATTAGGCCTAGTATTTACCATGATTGCCCGGTCAACCCAAAAAATGTGTTTGAGGAGGGTTTTAGTGACACTCAGACTTCAGGTAGCCATTTGACAATGTTATTTTGATCGAAATTGAATGAAATGAAAAGAGTTTTTTAATATCACTCTCGAGATTCCATCCATATGATTGCTGTCAAATTTTGTGTTCGATAAGTATTTATTAGTTAATTATCAATGAAGATTATTGTAAAGTGCTGATTGACATATTGATTGAAAAATAACTATAACTTTCAAATGGTATAGCATTTTTTAAATCTAAAAGTTGCATCACATTCTATGCTTCGCCTAGTATAAGAAAACTAAAAATAAAAATAAAATTGGTAAAATTTTCTATTAGTTAAGGTGGTCATACATGAGAGTTTTTTTTTTCCATAAAAGTTTTGGTAGAAAATTCATATTTAATTATTTATTTCAAATAAAAATATCAAAAAATATGTGTCACATCCAGGCATGAGTCTTTTTTTATATCTATAATTATATTAAAAAAATATTATCATTTGATTTTGATTAAGGTGGTCAAACATAGACCTACTTTTTATTTTTGCTTTAAAATTTTTGTAGTGCTGCATTAAAATCCAAACTTTTGACCAATCAATTATTTTTTTCTCTTGATAAGGCCTAGTAGTTTAGAAACTACATTCAATTTCCTATAGATTAATTTCTTACAAATTTTTTATATAAATTTCATAAACACTTTAAAATTATGTGTCAAGTTGACATAACCCTAATTTGCTAATTTTCACTGCCACTTAAGGCCATAGTTTGGTACATCATGATCCTGCACATACCCATGAAGTGCACACATTTAACTTTTAAATAGAAGTAATTTCTTATTTTTAAATGTTCACAACATGTTTCACAATATATGTAAGACAATGTGAATGACATAAATAGAAATGAACTAAAAATATAAAATTGGTTCAACACATTTCTTCAAATGAGGTCCTACAAAATAAAATTAGAAAACAAAAACATGTGTAATAAAAGCATAAATCAATATGAGCTATTTGAACTATGTGAATACATGTAATTTGTATGTACTCACTATCCACCTTAAATATTTAAATTTGCATAAATTGTAATTAAGACCTGACTAAGAGGTATATATAAGATCTCTAATTTTATATTGACAACACATACATACATTTAATTAAATTATATAAGTACATATACAAAAATAGCACAATAAAAAAAAAACTTACATGTGTTTGATTTAAATATAGTCATCCCACTATACCATCTGCATCCTCTCTCTTTTGTAATGCAACTATGATTGTCTTGTGCTCATCCATTGAAATTGTCCATAATACCTTATTGTTGGGTCTCCCTTTGTATCTTTCTAATTTGATATTTATTGCCACAACCAAATTAGAATAGTGTAAAATCTTCTTTTCAAATTGGTAGTCCTCAAATGTTGGTAAATCATTTCTTCTTGTTAGGTATGTACATAGCTAGGTGCCAGTTACAATGACAAATCCAATTGAATATTCAAAACCATCATTATCTCCTTGATGACATATCAATTTTTTCTTAGGTTCCATACATCTAACTAGCCAATACTTGGTTTGTTCATCATTATCATTAGATGCGATAATAGCATAAGCATGTCCTACAAGATAAGATAAAGTACATAAACACTTTAATCATATGTGTACATATATAAATAATATATTAAAGACGTGTACTTAAATTATATTAATGACATGTACATAAATAAATAATATAAATTGAAGCATGAACACAACAAAATTTAATTTAATTGTGCATACCAAGTTGTATGAAGTCTGAAATATGACCATATTCTTCTAATGCAAAAGTAACATTCCAACATTCATTTACTCTATCATCTTCAAAATGTCTGTGAGTAGGTGCTAATGATTTTTTTTTCCAATCTTCAACCCATTCTCTATTCTTGCATTCTTCTCATTCACCTGCAAGACAAAATTGACAAAAACAAGAAAACTACCTAGTCCATATAGTCCAAGTGTTAGAATTTGAACTCCTAAATGAATGCCATTTAGCTGACCTACTTATTGTATCATAGTCATATCTTGAAATGATATTTTTCTCTTCAAATAGGTACAAGAAACATTTGATTATAGAGTTTTGACTTGATCTTGTGTATAAATATTTGTTACACCATTTGACAATCTCATGTGCATTTTTGAATTTGGTTTTTTCCTCAAATTTTAATTGCTCTCTACTAAGGGCTCTCTTCATGCATGCATCGACATCATCATATTCTCCTTTACCATGTCTAGCCTCAAAAAAGCTCCACACAAGTTGGATATTAGTTTGCCTATGTTTTCTACTCAACCAATAGAATATACTAGCATTCTTGAATTGTCCTATACAATTATTAGATCATATCCAATGTTGTGTCATTTGAATTTGTCTTTCTTTTTAAATTATCATAAAACACCTTGAAACAATAGTGGATAAACTTGAATGAATGAAGTTCATTATCACTCATATAGAAATGGCACTTAATATTTTTTGATCCTCCTCTATACTATCAGGTGCATGCCTATAAACTATATGAACATAAAATGTTACTTTCACTAAACTGTAATATTGTGATTGTACCTCATCTTGCAGTGCAAGTGTGTAGTTATTTGCAAAGTCAATAATTGAAAGTATAGTACCAATTTGAAATGTATTCTTACATATGTGAAATCATCCATCAAGCCATCTATCATATTGAGAGTGTTTAACATATTTTGTTATGATCACACTCTTAAACTCTTGTATTATCATGCCAAAAAAATTCACTTCACTAGGAAGTTTCTTATCACATCTCAGGAGTTTAGCACTAGAAATCCACAAAATATTTTCTTGATCACATTCAAAGTTGACCCTTCTCTTTACAACTCTTTCTAAATTCTTATGATTCACATTAAGATATCCACTTATGTTAGTAATCAATCTTTTGTCAATTGTTAATTTGTTGACTAAAGCTGTTGTTATTGCTCATTGTGTTGTATTTATATCTTTAGAGTGACTTCTCTTTCCAATAACATCAAGGGCACTAGCAATAGTGGATATAAATTGTTTTAAAGACTCATTTTATTCTTGGGTTTTGGATGCATTCCTAACCTTTTTGTTACTTTTTGTATTTTAGACATTTTAATTAGTTGCAACATCAATTGACATTGAAACCCAAATTTCTTATTATGAAAAAAATATCTATATAATCTAATAGCATGTGTCCTATTTTGTGTCAATGAAATCAATCCCTCAAGATTATCTAGTACATCATTAGGAAAATGAAAATTGTGTTTAGGAACTTTAGTAACATTCTGACATGTTTGTTCAGTAATTGGTGTTTCCATGTTTACATTCATATCGTTATTTTCAGTTGGCATTTCATTTTCACTATTATTCAAAATTTGAATCTCATTTTCATTTTTTCTTGGTATTTCTTTCGGGGCATGCATTTCCATCAAATTTTTTTGTGCATGATCATTTGACAATCTATTCTCATGAAGAAGATCTAAATCATTTAAATCATAATTTGTTTCTAAAAAATCACCAATTTCATCATGAGAAAAAAATTGAGCATTTGGAGACACCTATATTGAATGTTTGATTAGAATGTGCACTTGAATCTCCTTGTATTGGGTTCTCTTCTTTAGCCTCTTCATCCATCGTGATATCCTCAATGTCTTTCTCCTTTGAAACATTGCTCAACTCTCTAATTCTTTGTCTTCTCTCTCCTTAATGTTGTGCTTCATTCTCTTTATTTCTTGTAATCTCCTCATTTGTCAAAACATTTTTTTTCTTCATTGTTTTGATTCCATGTTTGCACCAATTTTAAATTTGAATCAACAGCTTGTAAATTGTAGAAGAAGACAAGAAAATAGAATAACTATGACATAAATTTTCTGTTGGAAACTATCATTCAATCATTGCAATCATTGGAAAATGGTCTATGGAGCATCCTTTGGGGCCAAATGGGTACATTAGAATTGGGTACCCAATTTTTAAACAATTATGTACTTGATTATAAATCGTGCACCCGATTTTTAAATAACCAGGTACTCGATTGTTTAAAAATTGGGTGCTTGATTTGATCAATAGTTAAATTCAAATCGAGCACCTAAGTTTTGAATTGGAAATTACGTGCTTGATTCTAGTGCCATGGGCAAGAATTTTCCATGACTGCAAATTTGCATGGGGTTTTTCCTTGGGGAAAAGCATGGCATAGATTTGGTCCCACCAAGCCTATGCCTTTATGAACCAAGTTTTGACTAAGGCATTTAATCAAAAATTTTAAGGATTGTCATAATTTTTATATGGTTGTCCCTATTGAATTTTTTGACAAAATAAAAATTCATTATAGGCCTTATTGTTCTAATTTCAAAAATGTAAATTTTATAGTGTTATGAGTTCATTTGCTATTTTTTCATTATTTATGAATAAAAAGTATCTCTTAAACATTAAATAGTGAAATTCACTAAAACTTTAATAACTTTTTAAATTTTTCATGTTTTGTAAATTGATTTACATGTCATCAATCCTCACACAATTTTTTTAAATTTTTTTAAAAAATTCAAAATTTTTTTTTTTGATTAAATTATAGTGTTCGTACATGAGATGTTTCAAAAATTATTTTAATCATCAATTAAAAATTAACAATAAAAAAAAAATCATTAAAAAATTCAATACAATTATTCTCATCAATCTTTGGTGTGTTAGGTAACTTGGTTTAAAAAGATTCACAAAAATTTATTTTGTTGTGTCAAATTATGGTGTCTGTAGTGCCTACCCCTAGTTCGCATTTTTCTTTCATTGCCAAACTCTTTTAGGCTAGTTTTATGCTTAATGTTTAGTAGCATTACTTATAGATTTTCTTATATTGTTTTAGATTTAGTTGATTATATGCTGAGATTACTTGGTACTCTACATTTCATGTATGCATGATGATTATTCAGTAATTTTAGTTATTGATGATGTTTAAGTTGGATTATAATATGTGTTTCTTATGGATACTTGCCCCATACTGCATGTGTATGGTGTGCGTGTTTGTTTTCTTTATGTATGGTGTTTCTGATATGGTTAAGGAAGGGAGTCGTAGTCACCTGCTAGTCGGGATCTACATGATGCACCAGTTCCTGTCATTGCTTGTTTAGCTTAAAATATTGTGTATGCACATGCATGGATTTTATGTAGGTTGTAGGTACTGGGTATCGACTTCTCTAAATTGCTAGGATAAGCATACCCTATCGCATTATCTCAATGGTAAGAGGGGAGATAAATTCTTAAGTCCAAATCCTAAACCCTTAAGCCATTTGTCCTAATTGATAATTAGGACAAGTATCTGAGTCACGTACCCTCCGAATGATGTTAGTTCATGATTATAACCCTTTTGTTTGATTTAGTATGGGTTTTGCTATGATGGGTTTTCATATGTTGTTTTATGAGTCTTTGGTGTATTTCTATTAATAAGTCTAATTAACAAAATTAATTAATGATTTAATTTAATAGAAAATTATTATGACACTTTAATAATTAATTTTATTTAATTAATTGAAGAATTAATTAAATAAAAAGAATTAAATTTAAAGATAAAAATTATAA
The DNA here is from genome assembly GCA_028749045.1 of Cupressus sempervirens. Taxonomy (NCBI): domain Eukaryota; kingdom Viridiplantae; phylum Streptophyta; class Pinopsida; order Cupressales; family Cupressaceae; genus Cupressus; species Cupressus sempervirens. Next base: position 796,043,581 of record CM053789.1, read on the forward strand.
GTATAAATTTAGAACGTGATAATATTTATTTAATTTAATGATAATATATTTAAAGTTCATTTTTAAATAAATGCTAAATATTATTGTTATTTAAGTTAATAAATATTTATCAAATTTAACATTTGAAAATAAAATTTAAAAAAGCAAAAATATAATTATTTAATAAAAGATTTTAGATTGCATGATGTGTGCATGAGTTTAAATAAAAGAAATTAGTTAAATAAAAAGATATTTTAATTTCATAAAGTGTACATGAGATTAAAGTAATTAATTAATTAAAAATAGAAGTCAAGTGAAAATTAAATAAAGTTATTGAAAAAATTCATTTAACATGCATAAAAAGATAAAGTAAAGATTAATAAAAAGTTAATTTTGAGTTAAGGGTTGTGAGCAAGGAGTTCTCCGAGGGGAACGCACGATTAGTGCCCCAATTTAAGGAGAGAACTCTTTATCACAATTAGGGGGTTCATTATTGAGGAAGAGAAATTTTGGGAGACAAATTTGGACGTGAATTTTTGGAAAAAATTGTTAGAGATTAGTTCTTGGATAAGAAGTGAATTCTCTTGCAAATCTTCTAGGTGGTTGCATGTTAGCATCAGGTTCAGGTAGGGTCTTGTGTTTTGATCACTAAATGAAAAATGCAATTCAATATATTTTGTCTACTTCGTGCTTGTAGAAATTTGTTTTCTCAAACTTCATTGTATAAATCTCGACACCCTTCATTTGAATCTTTTGCTATCTGATTTCATCTATAAATCCAAATTGGTAAACTATTTGGAAAACCTCATTTTACAATTGAAAGAAATTACTATTAAATCGGGATTTGGGTTTGGATTAAAATGGAATTGAGAAATTTAGTTTGGGTTAATGATATTTTCTCTATCAAATTAATGTTGAAAAACAATTTTAAAAATAAAAATAAAAATAAATAAATATGTTTTTTTTTTGTTGAAAGAAAGAATTTGTTTTATAAATTTTTTAATATATTTATAAATCTTATTAAATAAATTATATTAAAAAAATATATTATTTAAATTATAAATTTAAAAGAATTTTTTTTAAACAAATTAAATTTGTCTATACCAAATGAAATTTTAAAAAATAATATTATAATATTGAATTGGGAGGCGGGGCCGTGACACCCACAGCTCCCTCTCTTTATATTCTCACTACCGCACAGTGACCCTACTATGTATGACTGCTGATGCAACGTACTCTACTACAGTAGCAGCAGAATCGCTACAGCAACCGCCCCCTTTAATAATGGTTGGCAATTCATAGATGCACGGGTAAGATTTAAATTATTTTGTTATTAATTTTTTTAAAGTTATTTATTTTAATTGTAATATTATTATTATTTTTAATATAATTTTTTAATTATTATTTTTAATAGTATTTGTTAATAAATAAATAAATATATACATGATAATTTATTAATAATACTTCATTAATTATTAATTATTAAATAATTTTTGAGAGTTTTTAATTAATTAATAATTTAAAAATATTAATTACTAATTTTTTTTTGACAATTATAATTTTAATAATTAATAATTATTAAATTTAGGTAATTTGGGTTATTAAGGGTGCTAATTCAAAATTAATGATTAAAATCAATTAAAGATGTATAATTATTCAATGAATATTATGATTGGGATTGCGGGTATTTAATTTTTAATAATCAATGATTATTATAATATTAAATAAATAATTACCCTCGAACTTATTATCCTTAAGTAATTGACTTGATAAGAATTTAGGGTAATTGTACATGTTATTCGAATATTAAAATGGGTGTAACTACTGGGGTAAAATTGTAATTCTTATCTACTCAAAAACTTGTACTAAAATGAAATTGAAACCTTATATTCAACTTAACTATGTGATTCAGTCAAGCCAAAACATGAAACCTACACTTTGTATCTTTACTATTTTATTTAATTGTCTATGTTTGGGGGTTGATTAGATATTGACTAGTTTAGGATGTTTACCAGAGGCTTGGGAGTTATGTGAATGTGATATTATGATGTTTTGGTTTTGATTCTTTTAATCCAACCATGGCAATGTGATTAGTATGCTCTATAACATGTTTGTATTCTAGTGGTGTATGTTCATGAGATACCTGACTTAACCATTTTTGAGTCTTGATCAGTTATATTTGATTTTGCTTCCAGTCGATTTGAGAGGACTGAGATGTTTTGGATGATTTGTTCTTGGTGATGTCATGTTGTGACATGTTTGACTTGACCATTTTGGAGTCTTCGATCAGTATTATTTTTAGGACATTTTATGGTTTCTCATTGAGAACCAATGGATATTGTGGGATACTTTCTGGTTGCTCATTGGAGAACTGATGGATATTGTGATTTATCATTTGATGCTATTCAGTTTCTCATGGAGAACTGATGTGATTATTATGGATTATACTTATGATGCTTTCTAGTCACTTGTATAGGACCGAGGTGATTTTTCTATGATTTGTGATTTCATGAGTTTAGGGTAGGTTATCTATATGTAGTGTTGGGAAGTGGCTTGCAATGGGAGACGGGGCCCTAAGAGGCTGCCAGATTAACTCATTGTAAGTTGATTTAATAAGTGAAAATATTTACACTAAATGAGAGAAAATGAACCTAATAAGATAATTGTATGTTCTCTCCCATGCCTTGAGTGCTGGTATAGACTAGGATGGGGTAGAGAGAATGCTTGGTTACGACTTTACATTTCGTAGTATGCCTCGTCAGTATGAGAGGATACTAGTGGCCGCAAGGATCACTAGGAACCTGAGATTCCTAAGGGATTTCTTGAGTAACTGCGAACATGATTCATGCGATGACACTTTCCCGCTTATATAGTAGATTCCTATGTGTCTTTGTGGTGCCTCTAGGTCTAGGTGTCGATCTATGTGTTGGAACCTTTGAGTTAGTATACTTTTAGGATTTCTTGGACTTAGAGAGTATTTGTGTTATGTTATTTGATATCATGTTTGGGACTTGAGACTATCTTCTCAGTGTGGTAGGAGTGGACCATTTAGGTTCCACGCGGTCGGGTGGTAGTACTTTTTCACTCTTACCATTGAGATCTGTCCGTAGTCACAGTGGCTGGAGCATTCTTTGTTGGCATTTACCTT